>CM046337.1:23799410-24251262 GCA_025403435.1 Artocarpus heterophyllus
GTTTATTCATGTCATACTTAAAAAAGTTGTACTACGTTGTCACTCATATTACATGCTTAAGTTTGCTACACTTAAAATATGTGTGGTATTTATAAAAGTAGTAAGATGTCTGGGAGCATTAGTTAAAATACTGTAGCATGTGATAGCTTTACACTATAACATATTTTTACTTGACACTGTAATATGTGAGAGCTTTACATTATAGCAACGAAAAGTTTTGGTTTGAGTTGAGAATGCCAATGCACTTTAAGTTTCAAAAGATAGCATTTATAAAAATCCCAAGATAATTATACAAAAAACAAAAACAATGCTACAATAAATAACATATTTTAAATGCTTTTTTAAGTACATATCATATTTTAAAATAACTGAAATAAATATTATGTTTATCGGTAAATTATATTTATTAAGAGTAAATAATTTCTTTACTTAGCTTTAGATAAATAAATTATTATTACCAGTAAATATGCAATTTATTTCAATGATTTTAAAAATATGCCATTTACTTTTAAAACGTTTCAAAAATATGTTAAGGAAAAATAATAGTGGGATATGATCCATTATCAAATGAGAATCACGAACTTGATTAATTCCCATTACATGCAAAAGTTTTTTGGAAATTTTTTTCTATTCACGTTAATGGCTTGTTGGAATTATGATACCGTCTTTGGTAATTTTATATATATGTTTTTACATTATTTTTCTTCTATAATAATAGTTGAATAATCAAGTTGGTCAGATGGTCAACTGAAATATCTATAATGCTATATCCATGATGCTACGGATTTCCCTTTTAGGATTTGGAAATGCTAGTACTTTTCTTCACAAAATCATCCCTCTTTTACAAGTGTTATTATAGATAACTTATACCAAGCGTCATTAGGCACATCAATTCAAGCAAAGAGTCCGTCCAGTAGCTAATGTTTTGTACGCAGGGTTAAAAATGTTAGATACATTAGATTAGATTAAAACTTAATACTTTACTTGGTAGAAAACTTTAAAAAATTAGATTAGAAAAAAACTTATTCAAGCTGCGCTTGAATCTCCTCGAAAGGGGTTCCCTTGCTCAAAAACATGAAATTCAACGTAACATTTGTACATTGTAAAAATTTTCAAGAACCTATTAATAAAAATTTAGGTTAAATTATAATTTTTCAAAAAATAAAAGGTTAAAATAACAAAAAATTAAAAAAATTAAATTTGGCCTAAAATTTAAAAACTTTTTACAAAAAAAAACATCTATCTTAATAACATAACACTAAACATAAGATTGAATTAGTTTAAATTTTATCATATCTATCCTAATACAATACAATCCAATCCTCTAGGACTATCATATTCAATGCATCAAACAGGCCCAAAATTCATCAGACGGCACATATATGAGGTCTCCATTTTTATTTTATTTTTTTTGAGGGGAAGGTCTCCAAAATTTTGAGTCAGGAGAAAATAAGTTTTGAAGTAAAAATAAAATAATAAAAAATGATAATAGCGCAACAACAACAACAATATACACTTTCTTTCTCCATTTGGCACTAAAATACCCACACCCAAAAGGTATCTAAAGTCCTTCCTCTCTTATGAATTCTGCCACAAATTGACAAGCCTACCAAAACTGTATACTCACTGGAAAAAATTTAAAACAGTAATTTTGTCATGCGGGTAGCGTCTGCACTCGTAAATGCTTGTACTTTTGCTCGGTGTTAAAGCGACTCGCGCTTTCTGACAAGCCTTTAGATAGTAGAAACTTCAAGATATCAACTCCCTCTTGCAAGGCGACATCAATCTTGTCCGAAAAACACAAAGCATGTTACTAAAAGCCGAAACAAATGTCCATGGGGTAACTCTACAAAGAGCTTAATCATGACTAATACTCCCAAAGTGACAAGACCAAATTATGAAATGCTTCCAACAGATACATGAATACATATGGTTTTTTTTTTTTTTTTTTTTTTTATCTAGCGAGTGAATGTCACAAGGATATTGATTTTCTTTTATACATAAAGGTAAATGGCTGTCTGACATAATAAGAATGTTTAGTAGACTTACTTGTTCTTGAGCTTTTGTATTGAATTTTTGAAGCAAGAATGCTTTGGGATCCATTTGACCAGGTGGCCTCCCAATACCTGATAAAGTATCAGCAAAAACTTTCTAGTGTTGCCAAAAAAAAGAAAAGAAAAAGAAAAAGAAATTAAAAAACTTAATGGTTAATGCATTGAAACTCACCAATTATAAACCGAGGAAATTCTCGGTTTCCTCGTAAGTGTTGGATCACACTCTTTAGTCTAGCCAAAGGTTTTAAAGCGAAAAGTGAGAACTACTGCACTAATCGATTAGCCTTTAAATTGTAGAAACCAGAATTATTTTGTTTTAATTGTAAACTTAATTACATATATATCCAAAAAATTACTTAAAAACACAAAAGGAAAAAGATTTTCCACGAATTAAAATAGAAATAATGCAAATATACAAGTCCATTTTGTTGCAACTCTTCGCAATATTTTCTATTGAAGAAAGGAGGAAAAGAAACTCCTTTTTTTCCTGTACTTGAACTAATAAGCTTCAAAACCAACATAGGAACTCATGTCAACAGTACATGGATCCTTCCGAAGTCTGATAAAGTTAATTAAATTGATTAAAACTTTGCAATATGCTCGAGCTGTTCATTAATCAGACCACAAGTAGCAATCTCATATTGCAAACCAAAAATCGAAATCAGTTATTTATCTTAGATCTCATAGCATGTTGAAAACCCAAAACTTCAGTATCTCTCTCAACATCACCATTCTAGTTTTCACACAAATTTGTATAAAAAGAAAAATTCATCATTGTCATAAACTGTGTATCCATTCAGAATTAATTCTTCTTGCACAATGTATCATAATCTTCTCATACCCGTTGTGGCTTCCATGACCTCCTTTGTCCTGAAGACGAAGAACCCCACATAGTAATGTCATGTCATCATGAAACTATCACCAGGCAAAGAGTGAAGAAACAAATGAACAGTTTGAGTAAAAATTAAAAAATATATATATCTTTTTTCTTTTACCTGAATTAGATATTAAAAACGCAGAAAAAGTTAAAACTTGTAAAAAAATAAATAAATAAAGGAATGTGCACTAGTGTGAAACAGTAAAATTACCACAAGGACACGATCAAGTGGCAGCTTATAGTATGCTGCAAGAGGCCCCGTCTGCAGTGATGTACAGATAAACACAAGTTAAAAACAAGTTTGTTCAAAACAAGACATTTTGTTCGATGATCAATGCAAAGGAAACCTCATATAACTAGCAAATCATGAGGACAAAATGTATATTATGCGAGTCTGAACAAAAATAGATTTGATATGTTTCACTTTCAATGAAAGATATCAATTTCAGGCCTTGTAACAACTTGATAGGCAAACATCTCTAGATTGAGCCATAAAGTGTTTCTTAGAAATTCAGTGCATGAGAAAACTGAAATCCAAATGGTGTACTATTGGACTAAATTCCATAGTCCAGGAAAGTTCAGGAAAAATTTGCCTCGAGTGAAAGCTGCTAGGGTTTTTAGAATCCTCTGCCTCTGCATGTCAGTAAGACTTGTTTAAAAGATGTCTCGTGTGTTTGTCGGAAACCTTAGCCCAAAGGTAACCGGACGTGATCTAGAAGATGAGTTTCATAATTTTGATGACACTAGGGATGCAGAGGATGCAATCTGTGAATTGGATGGTAAGAATGGATGGAGACTGGAGCTTTCACGCAACTCAAGAGGCGGTGGTGGTGAACGAGGAGGGGGTTGTCGTCATTCTGGGGTTCAGGTTTGAAGTGCTATGAGTGTGGGGAGCCTGATCATTTTGCTCGTGAATGCCGTTTGCGTGGTGGTTCAGGAAGGCGTCGTAATCGCAGGCCCCCCAAAACCGTAGAAGTCCAAGTTGCAGGTTGAAGGAGCTACAATCCCCATAGGGCAGTCACCAAGATGCTGCAGTTTGTCACCTTGCAGACGCTGCTATAGCAGGTCGCAACCATGTTGTGGATGAGAGGATGTGCCATATGCCAATGGTAATGGTCTGAGGGAGCGAAGACGCAGCAGGAGTTGAGTGTTGCAAACATATTAGCTTGGCTCTTATAAGTGGATACTTGGATTGGGTTATATTTAGTGTGCTTCTGGCTCGTACAAATTGCAGAATGCCCTGGAGCCTCTACTTCTGATTTGGTTAAGCTCCTTCCTTTCCATAATTTGAGCTGGTTTCTTTTTATCTATGCCAAGTATTTTAGGTACAAGGATCTTGAGGTAATTATCATAACTTTGTTGTTTGAGAGATTGTTTTGAAGAAATATGCTAAAAGTCCATGCTTTTTCTTTTCAAAAAGGAAAAAAAAAAATAGTATTGCAGTATATTCCATTACATATATTAAAAAAATTCCAAATTTTTACCTATAATTAACTAATGTTTCCTTTCACTGAAAGCTTGTTTTGAGGAACGCCGCTAAAAGCCCATGCTTTTTCTTTTTTCACCAAAAAAAAAAAAAAAGAGTATTGTAGTAAACTCCATTATATATTTTTAAAATAAAAGTCCCAACTTTTGCCTCTAATTAACTAATGTGTCCTTTAACATTCATCTCATACAACATCCAATAATACTTTTAAGTATCAATCTTCCACCAAGCTAACCAACATAAATGAGTGTCTATTATAGATTCTCTATATTCATATATGCAGAATGGTCATTTGTTTCCAGTTTGGGGAGAAGGGAAAAGCCAAAAAAAAAAAAAAAAAAGATTTTGCATTTCAATAAATTTAAGAATAGTGAACTCCCACATCAATACCAATATCAGCCAGTACATCCCAGAATTCGCGTCACCAAAATTTCAAAGAAAGAAATTAGATAGTGTATTTTATTGATAAGTTAAGGCATACATAAGAAGGAAAAAGATGAAAAAGAGTGTATTTGCTTACCAAGACGCTCTCAAAACACAGACAAGCAACAGTATAACAAAGGCTTTTAAAGTTCAGAGGCATAGTGTTGGAAATTATACATCAAGTTTGCATCTTTCTAAGGCTTTGCCAAGATTATTAATCTAGGATAATGAGATTAACCATTTTATACCATGAATTTGGTTCTGGTGGTGTACTCTTTCCATGTCATCTTAAATTCTGAATCTTAACAAATTACTTAACTTATAAAAGCAACAACTTTGATAGGCTCAAACAGAGGAAGTAACAAAAATTCCATAAAATAGCTAGATCATGGAGGAAAATTTTAACACAAACATGGCAAAGGAAATCTAGATCATAAGCTTACAGATTCACCACTCAGATTCATGTAGGTCTGAGGCTTTGCAAGAAAAACAGGGCTATCCCTAACAAAACCTGACAGATTCCACAAAAAATAAAATAAAATAAAATACAATAAAAAATCACATTCATTTTATGTTTCTGAAAATGAAATTAAAAAAAAAAAAAAAAAGAATTGTTACCAAGGAAGGTCTGAAATAACAGAAAATACCTTGCCCAAATGCAGCTTTGCAATGAAGTGTGTTCATCAAAATTCCTTGTGATTCAGCAAAAGCATCAATCATCTCAAATCCAACCTGCTAGTTAAATAGCCAATAGCGAATTATAAATTTCAAAACTAAAAATCAAAAGGTAGATTTTGGGAATAATCATTTTCTCGTACATTGTATCTAGTTTTCGCGTATTATGACCTGGGTTTCCCAAACCAACGAAGAGCCATGGCTGAGGAGAAGCAGAAGTGCGAAAGCAACGCCTACTCAAAACCTTAAGAAGCATTTCCCACTAAATTCAAATGACCCTTAAGCAACAGCCATGCTCTCTCTCGCTGGGTTCGCGGAGGTTCGTCGATGGCGGCGTCCGGCACCGGCGCCTCGGCGCAGGCACGGTTGACGCTCTCCAACACGCCCAAAGCCACTTTTTTAGGGGAGAAAGGGGGAAATATCACTTTTAAGGCCTTTTCTTTTTTTTTCTTTTTTTTTTGAGTAAAAATTGGGGTTAATGGTTTAAAGGTATACCTGAATTTGAAGACAGATGAGAATTATGACCGCCGAAAATGGAAGATTCTCCTTCGATGGAGGGAAGGAGTGAGAAAGTGAAAAAAGGACTACCGAGCAACGAAAAGAAAATGTTAATTAAGATAATCTGCTACGAAAATGTTCTGAAATATAAACAAATCAGTAAAAAAAATGCTAATTAGTTGGTACAGTTTCGAGGAACCAAAACACCCCAATAATAACAAGAGGTTTAAAGACAGTAAACTCACTAATCAACTTAGAAGAAAATAGGAACAACCAGTTAAAAACAAAAACAAAACAAAACAAAACAAAAACACAATAACAAAAACAAAGGGGAGATGTTATGCAACGTTTTCACTACTAACAACCCAGCTAAAAGAATACATGAATAAACATCTTATCTTAAAAGATGAAAGAGAATAACATGAATAAATAGCATTGAAAAAAACTGAAGCAAACGACATGGAAGCGACGATTCTGTAACAAAGATATTCTAGTTTAGAAATTCGGAGGAAAAAAAAAAAAGTAATTTTTTTAAGGATCGGTAGCTTACCAAGAGCATTGATGAGAGTGGAGAGAGGAGAACGAGAGAGATTTGTTTCTTTAGCTCGTTCCAATTTAATTTTCTCTCTCTAAATGTATGCTCTCACGTTTAAATGGAGAGTTATTATGCAATTCTCCCACCTCATGTACATTAGGGTGGTGCAAATAAAAAGACAAAAAATTTTTAGAGAGACGGAAAAAAATTTTAACAAGAGTTAAATATAATTTTAAGATGGGTAGAATATTAATTTTATTAAATTTTGTATATAAATTTAAGGGAAAGAGTAATTTGTATCGGTTATTTTTTAATTTTTTAGTAGGTGACATCTTGATTTTTTTTTTTAATTTTAACAAATTAGTTTCTCAATTTTTAAATCTTTGACAATTAATAGACTTCAATCAAAATCTGTTAAAAACCTCACGGAATAACACATGTATGCAATATGTTACCATTTTAAAGGGCATAATGGTATTTTTAGTATCTCCTTATCTTTTTTTTTTTTGAGAAAAATATCTCTTCCTCTTAATATATTAAAAAAGAAAAAATCGATATCTCAATCTCCCTCTCTTCCTTTCTCACCTTCTTCTCTCTTAATATATTAAAAAAGAAAAAATCGATATCTCAATCTCCCTCTCTTCCTTTCTCACCTTCTTCTCTCATGATGGTGCTTGTATATGACTATATTGAAATCCTTTTTTTAATCCACAACTACAAAATCTTATGTGTTAATTCCTCAAAAAAAAAAGTGAAAAAAATTGGGCCAAGAGGGATAATATTTAATCTGGGATAGTGGGGATACATAGAGATAGGACCAAACATGGAGGGAGATTTGGGGTGGGGTTCGGTGGTGATGGTCTACGACGGTGTTGAGTCGTGAGAGTGGGTCGTGTTGTTTTTTAAAGCCAAGGTAGCGGGGGGCTTGATGGCATGCAGTTGAGAGCTTGAGCTAAGAAGGCCCATTCAAAAAGTCAGGGATTTCATGAGAAGAACTAAAACTCTGCTTAATATGCTCGATCTGCGCGGATCTTCACTTATGGTACCTTGTTTTAAATATCTTTCTCCAATTAATTTTAAGTCTTCTATTATCAATGTTAATCTAGGATCTTTAATTCTCTCTCTCTCTTTTCTCTCTTTAAAAATAAGTTTAAAATTTTGTGCTTGAACTTGAGTTTGTAAATTAAATTAGCAAACATGTGTTGTTTGGTTTGGTTGTAATTGTCATTATCTTTCTTTCTTTCTTTCACTAGGAGTCAGTTTCATACTCATTGAATTGAATATTGACGGGCCAATAGAGCTTCTGGGATTAACTGTAGAAGGTTATTTTTCTTTTTTTCTTTGTTGAAACTTGAAAATTATGGTTGGAAGGTATAAACGGGGACAATTTAGTAATTTCAATGTTTTTATCTCCATGTGGCACCCACATGTATTCTTTCATTTGTTTTTTAATAGATTTTGATAAAAGTTCATGAATTAAAAAGAGTTTAAAAATTGAGAGGCTGATTTGTTAAAAAAAAAAAAAAACCAAAATGCCACCTAGTAAGCATTGAAGTACTTCAATGTAGATTACTCAAAAGAAAGTAAAATTTCAGAAGGCGTCCGCCCATCTAGTCTATGAGTCGCTCCATCCCGTTCATAATATATATATATATATATATACACGTATATAAGGCGCTCTTTGCCTGGACCCTCGAAGAGGGATAGTTTGAACTGTGTTAGAGAAACCAAAAAAAAGTTTTGAATCAGTAAATGAGTAAAGAGCATGAATGAATTAGAAGTGGAAACCATGGAACAACAAAACAGTAAAAGTTTTTGAAATTACAATAAGCCATGCTTGGCAAACTAGTAAATTAAATTGATCTAAAAAATTCATAAAAGAACACAGTTTATTTTCCAGAAAGACAGAAAGAAAGATTTTGACGAAAAGGTCAAAAAAAAAATTTAATTGGTTAAATAGTCCTTTTTTTAACCAAAAAACACGCTTTTCTTAAATGCCACATGAAGCAGGGATGGAGCAGGACATAGATTGAGAGATAATTTGGGGTTGTCGACGAGGAGAGGAAGCGAGGAGGAAAAAAGGATGGAGAGGAGTGAGACAAAGCTATAACCATCTGAAAAGAAAGGAATTCGATTCTCTGTGCGGCGTCAGAGGTCAGAAGAATCTCAACTGTACATTTATGGAGACGGAAGAAGGACCCAGCAATGGTCAAAAAGAGAAAGATAAGCAGAAGCCTCGAATCGGCAATCAGTGTCAGTAGATCTGTAAAAAAGCAAAAAACCAAAAAAAAAAAAAAAAAACAAAGGAGAAGTGCTTTCACAAGTGGCTTGTTTATTGAATAACACTCTTACATAAAAAAGAGATACTACTATTAGAATACAGCTCACTAAGTTTACGTGTCAAAGATTTGATTAAGAAAAGACGTTGAAACTTAAATAATTAAAATTTAAATATTATAATATAAAAAAAATTATATTATAATAGTATGAAAATTTTATATTATAACAATTGAAACTTAATTTTATTTGTAGTATTTTTAAAATAGATAAACATAATTTTGTTTTAGAAAATAAAATTTTTTAAAAAATTATACTAAAAGTGTTTTTTAAATGTTACCTCAAAAAATATATAAAAAATATTTTCAAAAATCCTCAAAACAAAAACAAGCAGGACTATTATTTCTAACGTGTTTTTCAAACGAACTCTAAATACCTGTTGAAAGGCTAAAACAATACTACACCTGTGTAACTCCTACTGCATTTCACTTCACATGTCCCCCTAAACTAAAGGCTCATTTTAAAAACTATGTTAAAAAAATAAGTTTAATTTTTTGTAATATACAATCCTCACATGTCATAATAAAAAATAAAACTTTACTATAATATAAAATTCACGTAATATAATTTTTAAACTCTAACAAATTTCTCAAACATATTCAAATACTTGTTGAACTAATGTCCACTATTAACAATTACCGTCCTCTATTTTCCTGGAAGAGAACAGAGATGGGAAGCTTGATATGATAGATGTGATCAATGTTGTTCTTATTCCTAATATCTTCTTTACCTATTCTGTAGTTGGCCACTCTTTTGTTTGGATCTGTTGGCCCCTTTTGTTATGAAGAAACGGAAAGAGTGTTATCATTTAGCAAGTGAATTTAAATGTCTCCTATTCAATCAAAAGTTTTATACGTGGCGTTTGGGAAGTTTTAGAATTAACAGTTTAAATGGAAACATTGACGCATAACATTTCATATTTTATTATTGCCGTTTTATTCAACGGCTGTAGTGGATTAAGGGTATGGAAGGGCAGTTAAAGGGTGTGAAAATGTTTAAATGTTACTGACAACCGGTTGAATATGATAATATTCTCTCCTTGAAATGAAAGTGGGGTCCACAGGTTCCCATCTTCTTCTCACGTTTGGGCATGTGTTTACGGGAGTTGCGCATTAATGTGATAGCGTTCTTGATGTGTATATTACTGGCATTGCAGCCATTTCCCCGACACTGTTGGAGAAGGGCAGAGGAGAGAGAGAAGGAGAAAGTATTGTCAGGCAATGCAACTCAATATAAGATAACTCAATTCCGACAACTAATTTAGGTTAACCCAATCTAATTAAAGAATTTATTGAGTAGGTTTAGAGTCCGTTTAGTAAATAAATTTAAATTAATGATTTAATTTGAGTTATGTGATTTGAATTAAGATTTGAGTTAGTAATTTAAATTGTTATCTGAATTGACGTTTGGTTATTCATTTAAGTTTTAATTTAAGTATGGAATAAAATTGAAATTTGTATTTGGAGAGATAGAGAAAATAGTTTTTGATTTATTAATAAATGTAATAACATCTTAATGTTAATGATCTTAAAAATATACAATATGGATCTTAATTTATTCATTTCTTCACTAGGAATACAATAAAAAAAGAATCATCTCATTTGGATATCAAATGAATAAGTTATAATTTTTTTCCTCAAATATAAGAGAGAATTTTAGCTTTTACTATAGCAAAGATATTCCAATATCAAAAGTTTAGGGAGAGTCAGAACTCTGAAAACTTAGATTCTTGATACTCAAAGGATTCAAATTTTAGGAGAAACAAACATATATTCAAAGGATTCTTGATACTTGAATCCAAATTTAAGTCTATTGAGTCCAAAAAATGCTCCAACCAAACGCACTCTTGGTTTGGGATTTCCTAACCCATCTTAACCCGAGCCCACCAATCTATTTATATGAAAATTGAAATATTTATTTATATATTTAGGCACTATGTGGGAGTTAGAGGTTAACAATATAGCACTATGTTGGTTGATGTTTCTTAGTATTTATGTTATATTAGTTTTTGTTATAGTTCATTTGTTAGTTTATGACTTGCTATATTTGAACTTGTGTTGGCAGGTCCTTTGTCTTTATATGGTTTATGACTTATTGAGACAATGTTGAAACTTTATAAGACTAATATGCTATGAGTTTTTAGCTTTTTGATTCATTAATTTGGGTTAAATTATTGGTTTTGATTTTTTTTCCTCTTTTTTAATTCTTCACCGACTAGCCCACCTAACCCACCTAAACTTTAATTCAGTAAGTTGATTTTAAGCTTCGAGTTGATTAGGTGGGTTCAATTTAAAATCAATCCACTTAAACTTTCATCGAATGGGTTGAAAATTTCAAAAACTTACCCAATCTACCGATGTTCACTTCTAGGAAAAACAAAGAAAGAAAGAGCGAGGAAGATGGAGATAGAGGGAATGGTTGAGAGAGGTAGAGGATAAAAAGGTAAAATTGATCTAATTATTTTACCATGTTTGTAAAGATGTAATTAATTTTTTAATGTCTCTAAAATTGGTCTATTCAATGCAACTTTATAACCTTTTTCAACCAGGGTGTTTGGAAGGGTGGTTGGAACCGTGGATTCCTACCACTTTTTTAGTTATAAACAGTGTAAAGCTCTCACATGCTATAGTAACAATTAAAAAAAATTGCTACAGTGTTGCGATAACCCGCCTTTTCAAGGCAGTCACTTAACTTTCTTAAACATTAATCTTACTTACTTACTAAGAAAAATACTGAAATTTTTTTCTTTTCCTTTTAACATCCTTGAAAAACGTAATTAAAAACTGTTACGACCTCTGTCGCCATTCAAGTTGAGTCACCGCTTAACACTTGACTTTAAAACCATTTCAAATCGTTTCTTAAAACTTAATAAGAAACATTTATTAAATCATAGCTTAAAACTTCACTCTATAATTACATAAAATAGTTCGTCAACTGTATCTTAAAATTTTAAAAACATTTCTTAATACTTTAACTTTATCAAAACTTTGACTTTTTTGAACTTTAAAAACATTGTATCAAATAGTGGGAAAATATTTTCTTTGTAAAGCGAAAACTTACTGTGGTGGTGAGTCACCTTAGTCATCAATTAGGGTAGCAAAATGTGATTGGGCCACATTAATAGATGGGGTGGCCCAATCAAAACTTTCAAGGTGTCCCATTAAACTTTTTACGCAATCCAAGTTTATATTGACAGTATTTTTCTATACTGCTGGTATTCTTTTTCATACAGTTTATGAGGTCCCATAACCTCCAATACTAATCCACATCCATCACATAATGTAATTCCAATATTATCTCACTTTGTACCGTCTAAATTTATACTGACAGTATTTTTCTTACATTGTCGGTATATTTCTATATTGCTACAGCATTCCTTATTCATCCATATTCTCCAAACAATATTATTCCTATACTGCTTTAACTTAAACAGTCTAATTTTTGTATTGTTTAACCTTAAACAGTCAAATTCCTACACTGTATTAACTTTGCAATGTAATTTTCACACTATATTACTCTGTTAGTGTACTTTCTTACACTATATTATTCTAATACTGCATAATTTTTCTATATTATTATACAGTATTTTTTCTTAAACTATATGTTTGTCTTACATAATCTTTAACTTATTGTATTTATATTGTATTTATAATCTTTAATAGTATTTTTCTTACATTGTCGGTATATTTCTATATTGCTACAGCATTCCTTATTCATCCATATTCTCCAAACAATATTATTCCTATACTGCTTTAACTTAAACAGTCTAATTTTTGTATTGTTTAACCTTAAACAGTCAAATTCCTACACTGTATTAACTTTGCAATGTAATTTTCACACTACATTACTCTGTTAGTGTACTTCCTTACACTACATTATTCTAATACTGTATAATTTTTCTATATTATTATACAGTACTTTTTCTTAAACTATATTTTTGTCTTACATAATCTTTAACTTATTGTATTTATAATGTACGTAAAATGCTCGAGTGTTACAAGTGTAAAGCTCTCATATGTTGTAATAAAAGTGGTTCTAAATAACGATTCTCACCATCCTTCTAAACATCTTACAAGTCATTAGAAACGTAGTTCAAACCACAAAATCAAAGTTTAAACGAAGGAGGATTTGGCATAAAAAAATCTTTTTTTATCTTCATATGTTAAAACCCTACTATTTATAAAATAAAGACGCAATCTAATATATAATACTATACTTTTATATTAAAATCCATTGTTTTATAAAGGTGGTTTTTTAATCCATTAAATTAAATAAACAGTGCTCCTGTATTAATCCCTTGCTATGCATAAATATTATACTAGTTTACAAGCAAAGTTATTCCTTCAATCCTATGCACCTTTAGTAAATAACTATAACGCCCCGAAATTTATTTAATATTATTGTAATGTAAGATGATGAATTAGTGTGCCATAATTAATGTTTCAACATTAATTTGATTACTTGGTTGGATTTTGAATTTTTGGTTGTTTTGTTAATTTGGTGAATCCAAATGATTACTTATTGTTTTAAAATGATGTTTTGAGTTTTAAAACACAACAATTTGTAAAATGTTAAAAATATTCTGTTTTACAAAATCGTGGGTGGCATTTGGTTTTCGCACAGTAAAACCGCCCACCGTTTCTCTCTATTTATTCTCTCTCTCCCTCCTCTCTCCTCACTCTCCCTGATCTCACTCTCTCTCCTCTCTCTCTCTCTCGGCTTCTCTCTTCTCTCTCAAATTCTCTCTCAAATTTTTGAATAAAATTCGAATCCAAGCTTCGGATTGGCAAGGAGGAAGCTCGGGAACGTGATTTGTTAACTGAGAACGCGGATTGAAGCTTCAATTCGAGGTTAGTTTTGAAATTTATGAACTTTTTCCAAAATTTTCAATTTTGTGCATTTTTGAAATCTAGGTTTGCTTAAGCTTAGAAAACCTTGGATTTGAGTTAAATGAACTTAGAACAACTAGAATCTAAGCTTAGATTGAAGAAAACCGGATTGGATTCAAGATTTTTCATTTTTCTCCCCATTTTCTCATTTTCAGATTTTTGAGATTTTTGAGTTTAAATCTTGTTTAAATGAGTTCAAATGTGTTCTAGTATGCTTTTCTATCAACTATGACTGTTTTCATGCCTGGGATTTGAGAAAAATAGGTTAAAATCAAGATTGGATCTTGGGGGAATCAAAAACCCGTAGCTGGATTTCTGGGTTTTCCCAGTTCGGTAGGCCGAACTGTGTGTTCGGGAGGCCGGATCAAGGGATCGGCAGGTCGGTGTTCTTCTGTCCGACAGGCCGAACCTGAGGAATGACCGACCAACCGACCTGAAGCAGGGAGTCCGGTAGCCCGGCCGAGCATAGAAAATTTTGTGATTTTTCACCCGTTTTCATTGTTTTGAACCCCGATTTAAATTCTAACCTTATAGAATGATTTTAAAGATATAAATAGCACACTAGGACATCATGAAATGGTTTAGTAATATAGAATGTCTCGAACTAGATATTGATCGACTTAGTTTGTATCTAGGATCATTCGTGGATCCACGAAGCTAACGTATAGCGGACCAGGATTACGGTGTGGGGCACCGACACGAGGTATTGAGGTAGGACTTCTACCCCATTTCCTTGGTAGCCTAGTTTCAAAATGATTTGGCTTTGAAAAGGATTTCTACTAAAATGTTTTCAACGGTTGTTTGAAAATGAATTTATCGGTTATATTTTAATATACCGTGAACTGAAATGAACTTCATAATAAATGTAAATGACAACACTCGGTAATTGGGTTTTGAATGATGATGATAATAAACACATAGGCATGATGTCATATCAGAGATCGGGTCGTGTAGCGATCGACCTTGGAGGCAGGTCCCGAAACCCAGCTGGGCCACTACAGTGGTGATATTATTATGGTTTGCCTAGGAAAAAAAATGATATTTCTGGTTGTCCAAGTAAACTGATTTGGGTAAGAACGGTTTTGCTTAAATTTGTTTATTTATTTATTTATTCAAGGTTTCTTTTAAATAATTCCTAAATAATGAAATGTTTCTTTAAATTAAACTTCTTTATAAAACATAGTCCTACTAAGCCTTTCGCTCACGTTTTATTTGTTTTAAATTCCCCCCCCCCCCCCCCCTTGTTTGTGGTTTTCCATGTAAGTTTAGAGAAGATTCAATAGACAAGACCCAAGAGCTATAGAGGGACTAGTAGATTAATTTGTATTATTTAAATCAAGGCATATAAGATTTTAACTTTATTTGTACCTGGACTGTAATTGTAGTTATGATATTGTCAGTACCATGTGTGTGCATAAGTTGTGGGTCTGTGGGATCCATACTCGCTATATTTACTCTTTAATATTAATTATTTATGCTATGGTTTTCTTTAAATTCTCACATTTTATATTTAACTCAAACCCTTAAACTCTTGATTTTAATCAAATTCTCCTTTAATTAATTTAAATAATCTGCCATGTCACCTCCCGTACTCCGGGGCGTGACAAAATGGTATCAGAGCTCAAGGTTATGAACCTTGGGAATTATGCACACATAGGTTTGATAATGAAATACCTCTGATAGTCCAAATTTTATTTTCAGAAGTGAGAGAATGACACCTAGACGTCGTTCGACAGCTAATGCCGAGTTTGGAAATGATGAGGGCATGATGAGGTCTATGTTTGCGGCTTTCTGGCAAATGGCAGCTAGGGCTAGACCAGAAGATTCTAATGTTGGTCGTCGGCATGCGTACTTTAAGGAATTCTGACGTGCGTCTATTTCGACTTTTGATGGTAATGGGGATCCGCAGTTAGCAGAGTATTGGCTGGATTCGATCTTGAAGCATTTGGATACCCTTGGTGTGCCTGATGAGTATCGTGTTGAGTTTGCTGTGTATAAGCTCGAGGGTGGCGCTAACACTTGGTGGAAACAAGCTAAGCGTTTGGAGCACAGTGGTGATATCAGTTGGGATAGGTTCGAGGAGCTGTTCTATGATCGATATTTTCTGCAGGGGTATAGAGATCAGAAGGCAGCTGAGTTCTACAAGTTGCAGCAGGGTGATCTGTCAGTTTGGGAATATGAGGGAAGGTTTAATGAGTTGGCTAGGTTTGCTCCATCAGCGGTGGCATCGGAGCGTGAGAAGTGTATTAAGTTTCAGGAAGGGCTCAAGGCTCCTATTCGGCGACAGTTGGTTGCTCTACGGCTTAGGAGTTTTGGAGAGCTTATGTCATCGGCGATATCCGTGGAGAATGATTATGTGCAGTATTGTGAGGACCGAGCCAAGGCTTTAGGAGGACCACAGAGGAGAGTTAGGAAGAGCACCAGTAGCTGTCCGACTCCGGGGAAGGGCAAACAAGGTGGCACAAATAGTGGTAGCAGCAGTTCATCTGGCAACGGGCGCAGCAATCCCTACAGCTTCCATTTTCATTTCTGTCAGCAGCCCAGACACATCAAGAGGAATTGCCCGATTAAGAGTGCTCGTCTTGGATCTCAGACCGGAGAGGATGCCAATCGTCAGTCTCAGCCTCAGACCCTACCTCCGCCTCAACAGTACCCGCAGTTGCAGTATCCCCAGTTCTCTCTTCAGCAGTTCTCATATACGACACGAGGGCAGCAGCCGCAGCATTTCCAGCGTAGCGTCCCTCAGTATCGAGCGCCGAGTACAGGTAGTATGCAGTCGTCTCCATCCCAGCAGCATCAGTAGAATAATCCAGGACCCAGCAATGTTGGTAGAGGGAAAGGAAAGGCACCAGTGCGGGTTCATGCAATGGCATCTGGAGGTTCAGATTCTCATGTTGGTAACGCGGTTGTCGATGGTACGATTTTGGTTTCTAGATCTTTAGCTCGCGTTTTATTTGATACCAGTGCCTCTCATTCTCTCATTTCGAGTTCTTTTGTACATGCCTTGGGATTAGAGATAGAAGAGTTTAATGAACCCCTAGTCATAGCTTCTCCCTTGGGGCGGGTGTGTGTAAATTGTATGTGTAAATCTTGTAAAATAAAGATTGGGGATGAGATTTTGAAAAGTGATTTGATTATACTCCCCATGAGCTCCTATGATGTAATTCTAGGGATGGACTGGTTGTCCAAGTATAATGCAGTTGTGAACTGCCAACTTAGAAGAGTGACCCTAGTGTCTGATAGGGGGACGATGATCACCTACTAGGGTGGTGGTGATTGGTTAATGAGTGAGCGTCTCATGAAGTCGTGTCTAGGAGGGCAAAGGAATCTAGGTTGTTGTGCTTTTCTTGCCAACCTAGATTGCGAGCCCTATGCTTCGAGTGGCAGTGTAGCGATTCCTGGTGGTTGATGAGTTCGAGGATGTCTTCCCCGACGAGTTGCCAGGATTACCACTGCATCGAGAAATTGAGTTTGGTATCGAGTTGTTTCCAAGGACAGCACCGATTTCTATGGCACCTTATTGGATGACGCCGACATAAATGAAAGAATTGAGGAGGCAACTTCAGGAGCTTGCTGATAAAAGATATATTCGGAATAGCGCATCTCTGTGGGGAGCACCGGTTTTGTTTGCTAAGAAGCATGATGGGACTCTTAGGTTGTGTGTGGATTATCGGCAGCTGAATCGTGTTACGGTGAAGAACAAGTATCCCTTGCCTAGGATTGATGAGTTGTTTGATCAGTTGGGAGGTTCGCGGTACTTCTCAAAGATTGATTTGCGGTCGGGTTATCATCAGCTCAGGATTAAGGAAGAGGATATTCCCAAGACAGCTTTTAGGACTCGGTACGGGCACTTTGAGTTTTTAGTTATGTCATTTGGGTTGACGAATGCTCCGGCAGCTTTCATGGATTTGATGAATAGGATATTTAGGCCGTATCTGGATCAGTTCGTGATCGTGTTCATCGATGATATTCTTGTGTATTCTAAGACTTGGGAGGAGCATGAGCAGCATCTCCAGATCGTGCTTCAGACTCTGCGGGAGCACCAGTTGTATGCTAAGAGGGAAAAGTGTGAGTTTTGGTTGACTGAGGTCAAGTTTCTAGGTCATGTCATCTGGAAGCATGGTATTTCTGTTGATCCATCCAAGATTGAAGCCATAGTGGAGTGGGAATGACCAAGGAATGTAGTGGAGATTCGCAGCTTCTTAGGTCTTGTAGGTTATTACAGGAAATTTGTAAAGGATTTTTTGAAGATTGCAGCTCCGTTGATGAGATTGATCAAGAAAAATGTCAGGTTTGAGTGGAATGAAGATTGTGAGCTTGCTTTTCAGGAATTGAAGAACCGGTTGACTTCAGCTCCAGTGTTAGTTATTCCTAGCAGTGACGAGCCATATGAGGTTTATACGGATGCTTCAAGGTGCAGACTTGGGTGCGTGTTGATGCAGCATGGACGTGTAGTTGCGTACGGATCGAGACAGCTACGACCTCACGAGCGGAATTATCCTACTCATGATTTAGAGCTCGCAGCGGTGATTCACGCGCTGAAAATTTGGAGGTGTTACTTGGATGGAGCATCGTTTCAGGTCTTCTCCGATCATAAGAGTTTAAGGTATTTGTTCACTCAGAGGGATCTTAATTTGAGGCAGCGTAGATGGGTAGAGTATATGGAGGATTATGATGTTGCGTTGCAGTATCATCCCGGGAAAGCTAATGTGGTCGCGGACGCGCTTAGCAGGAAGTCTTCAGGGATTCTCGCTTGTTTGGCTTTTGAAGACTGGAGCAGGGATGCAACAGTGAGCGAGTATAGGCTACGGTATCATGAAGACTGTGATCGAGTTTCGGTATATCATGTGGAAGCGACCCCAGCTCTTGTTCGGATGGTGAAGCAAAGTCAGTGCCAAGATCGGCATTTGCAGGGGATTTGGTCGCAGATTCAGAACGGGGAGCAGTTTGAAGAATGGAGCGTGCATGCAGATGGATCGTTGTATTTCCAGGAGCGTCTTATAGTTCCAGTTATCACCAAGGTGATGAAAGCCGTTTTGGATGAAGCTCATAGGTCTCAGTTCGCTATTCATCTGGGGAGCACAAAGATGTATCGTGATTTGAAGAGGCAGTGTTGGTGGAGGGGCATGAAGAAAGCTGTTCGAGAGTATGTGGCCAAGTGTACGACGTGTCTCCAGGTGAAAGCCGAGCATCAGAAGCCTGCAGGTCAGCTTCAGCCTCTTCCTATTCCAGGGTGAAATTTGGAGCATGTAACGATGGATTTTCTCACAGGTTTGCCAAGGACAGAGCAGCGGCATGATGCAGTTTGGGTCGTGGTCGACAAGTTGACGAAATCGACGCATTTTATTCCATTTAGGTCAACGTGTTCGAGGAAGATTCTCAGGGATTTGTATCTACAGAACATTGTGAGGTTGCATGGAGTTCATTTGTCCATCACTTCTGATTCAGACACCAGGTTTAATGCTAAGTACTGGAGGAGTTTTCAGGAGGCTTTAGGTATGGATTTGAACTTCAGTACGGCGTTTCATCCTCAGACCGATGAGCAGTCTGAGCGGGTTATTCAGATTCTCAAGGATATGTTGCGTGCCTGTGCGTTGGACTTTGGCAGGAATCGGAAGCAATGTTTGCATCTGGCATAGTTCGCATACAACAATAGCTATCAGGCGAGTATTGGTATGGCGCCGTTTGAGGCATTGTATGGGCAACCGTGTCGGTCACCTGTGTGTTGGGCCGAGCCAAAATATAGGGTTATTCTTGGGCCGGATAAGATCCGTGATAGCAACGAGAAAGTCGCAGTGATTCGAGATCGATTGAGGGCAGCTCAAAATCAACAGAAGAATTACGCGGATAGGAGACGTAGACCCTTAGAGTTCGCGGTTGGAGATTTCATTGTCTTGAAGGTATCGCCTCGTAAGGAAACTATGCGGTTCGGAGTGAGTGGGAAGCTCGCGCTGAGGTATATTGGGCCGTTCGTGATCACTCAGCGTGTTGGTGTGGTTGCTTATCGGCTTGATCTTTCGCTCGAACTTTCTCATGTTCACGATGTGTTTCATGTGTCGATGCTTAGGAAGTGTCCGCCTGAGCAGGGTAAGATAGTTTCATTTCGCGATGTGCAGGTCCAAGAAGATATGACGTACGAAGAAGTGCCGATTCAGATCATCGATCGGAAGGTAATTAGTTGCGTCGTCGTGAGATACCGTTCGTAAAGGTCGTGTGGCAGCATCACGGGGTTGATGAAGCCACCTGGGAACTAGAGTCGAGTATGCGAGAATTGTATCCGCATTTGTTTTGTTTCTGAAAGGAGATGTAAATTTTTAGGGCGAAATTTCTTTTAGGGGTGGAGAGCTTTAACGCCCTGAAATTTATTTAATATTATTGTAATGTAAAATGATGAATTAGTGTGCCATAATTAATGTTTCAACATTAATTTGATTACTTGGTTGGATTTTGAATTTTTGGTTGTTTTGTTAATTTGGTGAATCCAAATGACTACTTATTGTTTTAAAATGATGTTTTGAGTTTTAAAACACAACAATTTGTAAAATGTTAGAAATATTCCGTTTTACAAAACTGTAGGTGGCATTTGGTTTTCGCACAGTAAAACCGCCCACTGTTTCTCTCTATTTATTCTCTCTCTCCCTCCTCTCTCCTCACTCTCCCTGATCTCACTCTCTCTCCTCTCTCTCTCTCTCTCGGCTTCTCTCTTCTCTCTCAAATCCTCTCTCAAATTTTTGAATAAAATTTGAATCCAAGCTTCAGGTTGGCAAGGAGGAAGCTCGGGAACGTGATTTGTTAACCGAGAACGCGGATTAAAGCTTCGATTCGAGGTTAGTTTTGAAATTTCTAAACTTTTTCCAAAATTTTCAATTTTGTGCATTTTTGAAATCTAGGTTTACTTAAGCTTAGAAAACCTTGGATTTGAGTTAAATGAACTTAAAACAACTAGAATCTAAGCTTAGATTGAAGAAAAACAGATTGGATTCAAGATTTTTCATTTTTCTCCCCATTTTCTCATTTTTGGATTTTTGAGATTTTTGAGTTTAAATCTTGTTTAAATGAGTTCAAATGTGTTCTAGTATGCTTTTCTATCAACTATGATTGTTTTCCATGCCTGGGATTTGAGGAAAACAGGTTAAAATCAAGATTTAGATCATGGGGGAATCAAAAACCCGTGGCTGAATTTTTGGGTTTTCCTAGTTCGGCAGGCCGAATTGTGTGTTCGGGAGGCCGGATCAAGGGATCGGCAGGCCGGTGTTCTTCCATCCGGTAGGCCAAACCTAGGGAATGACCGGCCCACCGGACTTGGTTTTCGGCAGGCCGAACTGTGCAGTTCGACCAGCCGAAGCAGGGAGTCCAACAGCCCGGCTGAGCATGGAAAATTTTGTGATTTTTCACCCGTTTTCACTGTTTTGAACCCCGATTTAAATTTCAACCTTATAGAATGATTTTAAAGATATAAATGGCACACTAGGACATCATGAAATGGTTTAGTAACATAGAATGTCTCGAACTAGATATTGATCGACTTAGTTTGTATCTAGGATCGTTCGTGGTTCCGCGGAGCTAACGTATAGCGGACTGGGATTACGGTGTGGGGCACCGGCACGAGCATTGAGGTAGGACTTCTATTCCATTTCCTTGGTAGCCTAGTTTCAAAATGATTTGGCTTTGAAAAGGATTTCTACTAAAATGTTTTCAACGGTTGTTTGAAAATAAATTTATCAGTTATATTTTAATATACCGTGAACTGAAATGAACTTCATAATAAATGTAAATGACAACACTCGGTAATTGGGTTTTGAATGATGATGATAATAAACACATAGGCATGATGCCATATCAGAGATCGGGTCATGTAGCGATCGACCTTGGGGGCAGGTCCTGAAACCCAGCTGGGCCACTACGGTGGTGATATTATTATGGTTTGCCTAGGAAAAAAAATGATATTTCTGGTTGTCCAAGTAAACTGTTCTGGGTAAGAACAGTTTTGCTTAAATTTGTTTATTTATTTATTTATTCAATGTTTCTTTTAAATAATTCCTAAATAATGAAATGTTTCTTTAAATTAAATTATTTTATAAAACATAGTCCTACTGAGTCTTTCGCTCACGTTTTATTTGTTTTAAATTCCCCCCCCCCCCCTTCTAGGTGGTTTTCTATTTAGGTTTGGAGAAGATTCAACGGACAGGACCCAGGAGCTATAGAGGGACTAGTAGATTAATTTGTATTATTTAAATCATGGCATGTAAGATTTTAACTTTATTTGTACCTGGACTGTGATTGTATTTATGATATTATCAGTACCATGTGTGTGCACAAATTGTGGGTCTGTGGGATCCATACTCGTTATGTTTACTCTTTAATATTAATTATTCATGCTATGGTTTTCTTTAAATTCTCACATCTTATATTTAACTCAAACCTTTAAACTCTTGATTTTAATCAAATTCTCCTTTAATTAATTTAAATAATCCGCCACGTCATCTGCCGTACTCCGGGGCGTGACAATAACAATCTGTAATTCTTTCTTTAACTTAACCTGGAACTATCAAAAACATGAATTACAAATTAAAAGAATGAAATTCTAGAAAGAATCCAAATAAAAGAAACAAAATTGTGAAGAATTATGGCTGGCCAGAAGAACGAAATAACAGCCTAATATGCTAACCGCGGTAGACCCAGATCACTTGAAAACCTGTCCAAATTTGATGCTTGTGATCTTTAATGATTTTTGGCGGTATTAGTTTTCTCAAGTTAAACCAAATTAACACATTTCTGTAAGTTTTTTTTTTTTTTTTTGTTCTCGCAATTTTTGTTATTTTGTTCGCCCTTGCGTCTGCAGACAGATCATGCAATTTAATTACATAATAACAAGCGCTTTAAAGAGCTTTAAGATAAACTTTCATGGTAATTAATTATTTCACCATCAATATGAAGTAAATTTGTAACATATAATCAATATATAAAACAACCTCTTAGGATATAACGACGTGTCTCCAAAACATTTATGCTGCTTTTCACCAAAATAAAAAATAAATAAAAAATTATGCTACCATATAATAAATAAATAAAGCGAGAAAGCCGGCGCTAAAATCATAGAAACAGAAGCTATACTTGAACTATTCCAGGTTATATTGCAACATACAAACAAGGAACCTAAACATAATCCCAAGGACCAAGAACCTTTTTTTTTTTTTTTTTTTTGAAATGCCTAACAAAGAACATTTCATTACATAATTACACCAACCTTATCCATGCAAAACAGAAAACACGCAAACTTAAAACAAGACCGAAAAGAGAACAACACTTCTTCACAAGCGCTAGAGACAAATAACCATGAAGTGAAACAGCTAATAACAGTCAATATTTTTCTTGTTGGTGGAGGAGCTAGAACCCTTGTAAGGATAAGCAACATGCTTGTGCTTGACTTGGGTCTGGTACTCGTGGGTGTAACCCTGTTCCTTGTCGTCGTACTTGTCCGAACGGGTGTACTTCATCTCCTGCATGTACCCGACACGACCGGTGCTTTTGTCCACATACTCCTCTGCCTTGTAAGCCTTGTTGAGACCGGTTGAAGACTTGCCATAGACGTCCTTGAAAGTTGACTTGTTTGAGGTCTCAAGTGGGCTAGATTCCATCAGATGACCGCCTCTGCTTGATGAAGATGATTTTTGGTTTGTGGGCATTACTTGTATGGTACCAATATAGCCAGAGAAGTGTGCTTGTGGTTTCTTTGGTGCCATTGATCATGAAATGAAAATGAAGCCAAGCGCAAGTGTGAGAGAAAGAGATCAAGAGAGGGGGTTGTGGGCCGGGTGGGGTGCTTGGGTTTAGAGTTGTGGCTCTGCCTATATATAGCCAAAAGAGTGCTGCAGACGCTACAAGAATATGGTTTTGGAAATGAAAAACCTTTCAATCTTACGGGTTTTAACCACTGTTCACAAAACTTTGGTACAAAACTTTGAACGTCAGTCCAATATATAGCTTAATTTGTAGGTTGGTTAATAGCAGGTACAATCCTATCCGGAAAAAAAATGAAAAATAAAAGCAGTAAGGATGCATAACTCAGGGAATAGGGATTTGGTAGCTGTCTAGGCACAGGTTGAGAGGATTCTACATGTTGACCCTATAAGTTGTGGGGTCTACATTTTATGCCTTCTTTTTTCTTTTTCCCGAGATATTCCTTTGGAAGTGGCCATCAATAATGATCATAATTAATGTATAAAAGAGGAAAATCTAGAGAAAATGTCATTTGGGTAATGAAAAGTAACGGGGTATAGCGCTATTTCATCGACTAAGATGAGCAGTTAAAATAAAAATATTAATTTAAAAATTATAATATGTAAAAATTTTATATTATAATAACTTTTGTTTTTTATTGTAGTTGTTTATAACTTTATACTGTTTATTGGTCTAAACAACCTATAAAATCATGTATTTTGAAAATAAAAAATTTTATGTGTAAGATGTTTAAAAAAAAAGTATAAATTTAAATTTTAAACCGTCCTCTATAAGTAAGAATTTTATTTAATAATATACTTTTATATTCTACTATAACATGTCAAAATCTTACGGTTGTAACTTCAAAGCTATCCTAAACACCCCAATATTGTTTTATTGTGTCAAGAGTCTTTCGTCAATTTTGTACTTTTTTTGTTTCCTTTCAATTGAATTTAGCAACTCGTTTGTGGTTATAGATCTTCGGCTAAGTCCAAAATATTCTTCTAGTTGAACACATGGTAATATGGCATACGATTACTAGTTCAAAGTCGAATGGAAATTACACTTTCTGAGCTATTATTGGTTTCTTAGTGCTAAAACCCTCTCCAAAAACCCTACATCGAGTTTCTCTTTTTACATATAACATTTATATTTTTTTAACACAAATGACAATAATTATGGGTACATATACAATTAATACAAATAACGCTTTGTGGCTAAACACTTTCATGTTTAAAAGGAAGTTTGGCAAAAAAACTACTTTCATAGTTACAACCAATATAAAGCTTTCACATGCTACAGTAATAATAAAAAAAATCACTACAGTATAAAGCTCTCATATGCTATAGTAAAAAAATTCTAACCAATAGTTTTAACCACCCTATCAGACACCCTATATATTTAAGGAGCAACATACTGTCGTGACAGCCACATAGGCACTTCTAAAGGGTTATTTGCATTTTAATACCTTGTATTTTGAAGTTATACAAATTCTATATCTTGTATTTTAAACTTTAACATTATTATACTTTTACATTTTAAATTTATGCTAAATTCTTACCTTTTTATGTCAAAGTTTGATTTTAACTTTATAAAATATTTTAAGTCCTTCATATTTTGAAAATTTCAGCTTTTTCTCAAAAAAATTTCATATATTTTTTAGCTTTTTATTTTGTAAAATACTTAAATATCTTTCACATTTTGAAAATTTTGGCTATTTTTTTCTTCTAAATTTATATGTACTTTTTAGTTTTCCTTTGATAGTGTTTGGGTCCTTTTGTGATCAAAATCAAACTTTAACCTGAAAATGTAAAAATTTAACATGAATTTAAAATATAAATATATAAAAATATTAAAATTCAAAATACAATATATGATTTTTAGATAACATTAAAATATAATGTATAAAAACGAAAATATCCTGCGTCTAAAATAGAGAAAATTCTTGTAATACAATCTCTTTTTCTAATCTTAGGATAAATTACTATTAAATATTGGCGTTGTGTTAGTGAAGGCATGTAACGCCTTGATTTTAATTAAGTGAGACTAGTGAGTAAATGATGAATCAGCATGCCATGGTGTAAAATAAACCTAATTTGACTATTTTGTGTCATTTTAAAATTAAAGTTACTTTTAATTATTATTAATTATTTTAAACCACTCTCAATTATTTTTATTTGTATTTGTTATTTTAAATTTTGAAACAAAACAATTTGTCAAATGTCTAATATATCCCTTCTGGAAACCATGTGTTAGAACATGGTTCTCACCTTGCAAAACCACCTTTACCCTCTTTATATATTTCTCTCACTCTCCCTCTCCTCCTCACTCTCTCACGCTCTCTCTCACTCACGAAATCACTCTCTCATCTCCTTCTCACTGCCTCTCTCTTTCTCTCTTTCCTTCTCCCAATTTTTGATTCAAAATCAAGGCTCAAGCTGCGATTCTCTGTGGATTAGGAGCTCGGGAACATGTGTGGGCAATTAGAAACTCAATTTAAAGCTCAAATCCAAGGTTAGTTTGTTTATTTTTCAAATTTCTAAACTTTTTCTAAATTTTCTAAATTTCTTTAAAAGTTGTAATCCGAGTTCTTACGGCTTAGAAACTATGAATTTTGGATTACTAGAACTTAAATCAACTTGAATGTAAACTAGATTTGAAGGAAAATGGATTAAACCAACTTTTTCTATTTTTTCTTATTTTTGGATTTTCTTGAATTTCTCTATGTAGATGCTGTTTAAAATAGTTTAAAAGTGTTCTATTATTTTTCTATCATTTGTGCATGTTTTGTATGCTTGAGATTTGAGAAAAACAGGTGAAAATGAGGATTTAGGCTCAGGAAGAACAAGGCCTATGCTTAGAAAATTTAAGAATTTTCCCAATTCGGCAAGCTGAACTTCGTGTCCGGCAGGCCGAACCTAGAAAAGTTCAACAGACAGGTGGTTTAAGACCAGCAGGCCGAACCGTGCAATTCGACAGGCCGGACAGGAAAGTTCAGCAGGTCGACTGGCCTTCAAGAAAAATGACCATTTTCACCCATTTTTACTATTTTAAACCTAGATTGAGAGCCCAACCTTATGATATGATTTTATGAACATAAATAGCACACTAAGACACCATCAAGTAGCATAGTAACGTAGAAGTGCTTTAAGTTAGGTATTGATGAACCTAGTTTGTGTTTAAGCTTGTTCGTGATTCCGTGGAGCAAACGTATAGTGGATCGAGACGGTGGTGCTGAGTGCGGTGCTTGATATTGAGGTAGGACTCCTACCCCTCTCTTTGGTAGCCAGGTTTTTAAATGATTTTGGCCATAAAGATTCTTTCAAAATATTTTCAATAAAAGACAAAACGCTTTAAACATTTTCAAAGGAGGCCTTTGGCCACAAAAATGATTTCTTCACTTTGATTTTTAAGGAATGATCAAAATGAACTTCTCAGTATTTTTCCTTACTTGCTTGGCCAACGGATTTTTGTGCCGGCGTGTTCGGGGAGGGGCTTCAGTGGTCCAGCGGGGAGATTCCAGAAGCAATCGTGAGCCGTGAGGTCGAGACGACAAGATCCAGACATGGCCTAGGGAGGAGCGATGGGGAGAAAGCTGAGCCAGGGTGAAAAGCAGGGGACAATGTTGGTGGCCTGGATTCGATTGGTGCTAGAGGTGGCCATAGACAGGAGAGATCGTTGGGCGTTACGAAAGCCTACAGGAAGTTGGGAGTTGCTGGTTAGGAGGTGATAGTGGCACCCTTGTCTGATAGTTTTGTCAATGTTGTCTGTTTTTGTTTTTCAGTTCAGTCTATAATAAAGGGAGTGATTTCCTCACCCCTAGAGAGTTTATTAAATCCGCTCGACATGTGTCGAATCAAGGTTTATGTTCCTTTAGAACTAGTTTTGAGAGGAGGTGTAGTTGGCCTCAATGCCGGAGATTGATGCCCCCAAAGCAATCGAACAGGTCCATCAATTGCAAGTGGGGTTATTGGTGGCCGTAGTGCCTTATTAATATCAACAAGAGCTTTACCCAAGCTCGATTTCAATATTCTAAAGGATGGTCCCATTTTGGGGTCTCGGTTTTACATTTGCTCCTTTGACCAATATCCAAATCTACTGATAGATTTAATTTCAAGAGGGAGGCATATCTCTAGTACTGTTGGGTCTTTCATTTGGGTTTTGAGTTCGTACTCTTTGTTTTAGGGTGCCATGAATTTCTCCTTCAAAAAAACAGAAAGCAATCACATAAGTAAGACGGCAATTTTTTGACGGAAATGATTATTTTTCTTTTTCAGTAGAGCATTAGTATTTTAGTCATCAAATTAATTTTTTAATAATTTGATATACTAATGAAAGTAATTTTGTACGATACATTGTAAATTTTTTAAGGTAAATAGTCACTAATCAAACTATTAAAATCCTAATCTAATGACTAAAACATCTTCTTCCACCAGTAAAATAGAATTCTCTTCTGCCACATAAGAATTCTCAAGTAAAATATGGTAAAATATCACAAAACCAAAGAAGTACTAGGAGTCCCCAAGTGAGCTTAACGACAATTTAATAAGAATCGTTGCATCGATCAAAAGAAAAAATATGTGCCTGATCATGATTCGGATTTTGATTTTGATACTGTCTTGGTAATATATGTGTTTGCATTGCTTGTAGACTTTTAAGGTGTCTGACAAGCATGGTTAGAACCAATTTTTTAGTTTAAATACTGTAGCATGTGAGAGCTTTATATTGTAGCAACTCTTGGCTTTTTATTGCAGTATATAAAAACTTTACACTATTTAGTAAACAAAAAATTAGTTCTAACCATGCTTACCAAACATCCTATTTAACATGCCTACAAAGTTTGATGATTCTCTTTCACTCTTCTCTAAGCATCTTATTGTCATACGTATACGACCCTAAGCCATCTTGCGGTAAATTTATGAACACTAATCAAATAAACGTTACCAATATAGGGACTGGTACTTGACTGGAACACGGAATCTCTACTTATAGTATTAAATTCTGGATGATATCAGATAATACAATGCAATACCCCTACAATAAAATTAAAAGAACACATACAAAAAAGTTGCAAATACAAATATTTTTATTTTGAAGTAAGAAAAATCACATAATTTGAGGTTTTGTAGGAGTAAATTATGTAAATCCTTTATTTATCAAATCTAATTATGAAGTAAATTTGGACAAATAAAAAAAATGTATTCAAGAAGTAAATTTGATAAATCTCGAATTTACTAAGCTTAGTTAGGAAGTGAATTCAAGCAAATATCGTGTCTATCAAATTTAGAGATGGACTAAATCTAGTAATTACAAATTTGATAAATCTCGAATTTACTAAATCTGGACAAAAAAAAATGTATTCAAGAAGTAAATTTGATAAATCTTGAATTTACTAAGCTTAGTTAGGAAGTGAATTCAAGCAAATGTCGTGTTTATCAAATTTAGAGATGGACTAAATTTAGTAATTACAAGTTTCCTTTGATTTACCAGAGATTTGTGTAGGACTTAAAAAATTCATTACCAATAAGATTATATGTTTACCACCGTCAAATCAAAGTCAAAGTACTTCTTATGTTTTAATTACATTTTTTTACGTATTTCACTTTTAAATTTGTAAAATCATAGAAAGATTCTCCTTCAGTGTACGTAAAATCACCCTATCATAGGGCTCTTGCAAAATGAAGTTATAAAAAAAATGGGTTATTTACCTTTTTATGCATTGCATTTTAGGTTTATTTAAACAATATACTTTTGGTTTTGAATTTCATTAAATTTATATATTCAAATTAAATTTAATACACACATTTATATCTTTGCCCAATCTATCTTTAATTTTAACCTAAGATATTACCAAAATACTCTCAAATTAAAAAAAAACTTTATACTAACGTTTTTATCTTCAAAAATATAGAATAACTTAAAAAATATGTGTTTTGTGTGTTTTTATTTTTATTTTCTTCTTATTTTTGAAAGTTTTTAGTTTTTTTTATATATTACTTAAGGATAATTTAGTCATTTTAAAGGTCAAAATCAACTATTGATTGTGATGTAATATAAATTTATGTATTAAATCTAATCTAAAGGTATACATTCGATAAGATTAAAAACTGATGTTATAGTTTTTTAATTAACCTAAAACAGAGGGTATAGAAAAATAAATATCCCTAAAAAAAAATTGTTTGTTCAAACTTTAAATCAAACAAGTGCAACTATTGAAAAGCAATTACTTACTTTTGGAAGAACCTAAACTACATAGTAAAAGAAGTAGATATTAAAAAATCAAAGCACTACCGCAAAATGTTGCTTACACGACCATTAAAAGACGACAGCTTGCAAAGAAACTATTGTCATATTCTACGCGACAGTGTTAGACTGCCAATTAGATGATGGTTTATCAAATACCATTATCTAATGTTTAATTTTACATGGTGGTTTATAAGAAACTTTCATCTAATTTTCAATATATTTTTGAACTCCCATATATCACGCCTAGTCCTCTCTCTCTCTTACTCGCTCAGTACTCTTCTCCCAAACTTCCAATCTCCCTTTTCCTCTTTGTCGATCACCTCGCCCAGCCTCCTATGTTGCCGTCATCCCCTTGCCCTGTCTTTGTCGCCTCCATCGCTACCATCTCTTGTCTCCTTAGCCGATGCCTCCTCAATTCCATCTCCTAGTCGTTGCCTCACCTCCCATGAGTTTGTCACCATCACTCCAAGAACTTCGCCCGTTGTCTCGCCTCTGTCCATCACCTCACATTCTTGTTTCAAAGAACTTCGTCAAGCTGTATATCTTCTTATTTTTATTTTGATTAGCTATTTCTGCTTTATTTATGAATTTATATGGGTATGTTAGTTGTTATGGTATCGAACTTGATAAATATGAGAATGTAAAGCTGCTACAATAATATTGTATTATCATGTAGATACAAAATTTTACTTGATACTTCGTTGGACCATTGAGAAATACAGTATTACCCTTGCAATATTGTATTACTGTTTAAATACAAAAATTTACTCGCAGCTTGAAAATACAGTATTACCATGTAAAAATAAAAATTCACCGACGACCATGTCGATGGTCAGAATATCACCTACACCGATGACATTTATGATGGCTAGTGAATACCACTAAAAATCAAGAAAAGAAGAAAAAAAAAAAAAAAAACACACATACACACAGAGCAACAACAAAAAAAACAACGACGACAACAACATTTCATTGCAATTGACTATTTTCAGATACTAAAACAAATGACGCCGACAGACAAGATCTCCCTTGTCTGCTCACAAATCATCTTCACCTACGGCTGCAGGTGACGCCGAGTCCAGATCGGAATGTAATGGTGAAATCTTTTTCTCGGCAACTTCATCAGAAGATAGCGAGGAGAATAGACCTATGACAGATCAGAGTCGAAACTACAAAGACCAACAATCAGAAACCAAACAGAACTAATTTTAACCAAACACAATAAATCAGGAACCAAACATAAATCGAAGCTGAAAATTCAAAGAAAATCCAAAGATCCACAACTAATTTTTTCCCTCAAAAACACAAAAAGAAAAAGAGAGAGTTACTTAGCATTAAAGACCATCTGCATCGAAAACTACCACCGACATGGCCATACTTGGCGTCACCTTTGTATGGCGTGGATCTATGGATGTGGCCACCTCTATTTTCACTACTTGCGCAAGTTTATTCCGGTGATGATGAAGCAAGCTAAATCTGCTGCATCCGAACACCGATCACAAAGATAGCGGACGATGTTGACCCTAGGAGATTGCAATCCGTTGCAAGTTGCCTACTTCATTGGATGCGGTCTCAATGGAACCAGAGCAGTTACAAGGGGAGAGAAAAACAAAGATTGGCATGACTTCAAACGCCTGCATGGCTCTCTTTTCGCTATGATCTCAGCAGCGGCTGTAGCGAGGAAGCCAGACAAAAAAAGCAAAAGAGAGGGAGGGAGAGGAGAGAGAAAGAGAGGAGAGAGAGAGCTCATAGCGTTAAGACAAAGGAAAAAAAAAAAACTCAGATCTTTTTAGGGGTATTTTGGGTTTTTTATAACTTACAGAATACTATTTGTTATAAATATGCTGTTTTTTTACTTTTTTAAAACCTCATGACATTATTTACTAGTCAACTTATAAAATTTATTATTTCATGTAATTTCTCAAAAAAAAATATTGTTTTTTATATTTGATTCTGATTGAGACGATTTTTTTTATTGTGTTCTTAATAAAAAGACGAATAAATCAATATCTATATTGTATATTTTCTAATACCATGAACATTAATTTTTTTTAGATTTGTTAATAAATTAAAAACTTTTTTCACTATCTGTTCAAACAAAAATTTCAATTCCATTCCCTATTCAAATTAAAATATACATCTAAACATCAATTCAGATAACACTTGAAATAACACAACTTAAATCAAAATAATCCAAACGAATATAATTTAAACCCATTTACTAAACAGACGAACATAAATATATGGTATGAAGTGTTTGATTGTTTGCACTGTCGCATTTAAAAGTTTTACACTGTTCATAGTTCAAATTATTGGTTTGAACTACTTCTTTAAATACCTTATGAGTCTGAACAGGTTTTTTTTATAGTTCTTTAGAGAAAACGTAAAAGCTAGAATATTACACGGAAGGGAAATATTAGAAGAAAATAGAAAAGGTAAAGTTAAAGCCCAGCATATAAGATGTTTGAGAGAATAGTTATACTATTAATTTATGTTTAAACATTATTTACCGGTCAACTTATAAAATTTATTATTTCATGTAATTTCTCAAAAAAAAAACATTGTTTTTTTTATTTGATTCTGATTGAGATGATTTTTTTTATTGTGTTCTTAATAAAAAGACGAATAAATCAATATCTATATTGCATATTTTCTAATATCATGAACATTAATTTTTTTTTTTGATTTGTTAATAAATTAAAAACTTTTTTCACTATCTGTTCAAACATAAATTTCAATTCTATTCCCTATTCAAATTAAAATATACCTCCAAACATCAATTCAGATAGCACTTTAAATAACACAAGTCAAATCAAAATAATCCAAACGAATATAATTTAAACCCATTTACCAAACAAACAAACATGTATATATCGTATGAAGTGTTTGATTGTTTGCACTGTAGCATTTAAAAGTTTTACACTGTTTATAGTTCAAATTATTGGTTTGAACTACTTCTTTAAATAACTTATGAGTCTGCACAGGTTTTTTTTATAGTTCTTTAGAGAAAACGTAAAAGGTAGAATATTATCCGAAAGGGAAATATTAGAAGAAAATAGAAAAGGTAAAGTTAAAGCCTAGCATATAAGATGTTTGAGAGAATAGTTATACTATTAATTTATGTTTAAACATTATTTACTCGTCAACTTATAAAATTTATTATTTCATGTAATTTCTCAAAAAAAAACATTGTTTTTTTATTTGATTATGATTGAGACGATTTTTTTTTATTGTGTTCTTAATAAAAAGACGAATAAATCAATATCTATATTGCATATTTTCTAATACCATGAACATTAATTTTTTTTTTTAGATTTGTTAATAAATTAAAAACTTTTTTCACTATCTATTCAAACACAAATTTCAATTCTATTCCCTATTCAAATTAAAATATACATCTAAACATCAATTTAGATAGCACTTTAAATAACACAACTCAAATCAAAATAATCCAAATGAATATAATTTAAACCCACCAAACAGACGAACATGTATATATGGTATGAAGTGTTTGATTGTTTGCACTGTAGCATTTAAAAGTTTTACACTATTCATAGTTCAAATTATTGGTTTGAACTACTTTTTTAAATACCTTATGAGTCTGCACAGGTTTTTTTATAGCTCTTTAGAGAAAACGTAAAAGCTAGAATATTATACGGAACGAAAATATTAGAAGAAAATAGAAAAGGTAAAGTTAAAGCCTAGCATATAAGATGTTTGAGAGAATAGTTATACTGTTAATTTATGTTTAAACATTATTTACTGGTCAGCTTATAAAATTTATTATTTCTTGTAATTTCTCAAAAAAAAAAACATTGTTTTTTTATTTGATTCTGATTGAGACGATTTTTTTTTATTGTGTTCTTAATAAAAAGATGAATAAATCAATATCTATATTGCATATTTTTCTAATACCATGAACATTAATTTTTTTTTTTAGATTTGTTAATAAATTAAAAACTTTTTTCACTATCTGTTCAAACACAAATTTCAATTCTATTCCCTATTCAAATTAAAATATACATCTAAACATCAATTCAGATAGCACTTTAAATAACACAACTCAAATTAAAATAATCCAAACGAATATAATTTAAACTCATTTACCAAACAGACGAACATGAATATATGGTATGAAGTGTTTGATTGTTTGCATTGTAGCATTTAAAAGTTTTACACTGTTTATAGTTCAAATTATTTGTTTGAACTACTTCTTTAAATACCTTATGAGTCTGCACAGGTTTTTTTATAGCTCTTTAGAGAAAACGTAAAAGCTAGAATATTTTACGGAAGGGAAATATTAGAAGAAAATAGAAAAGGTAAAGTTAAAGCCTAGCATATAAGATGTTTGAGAGAATAGTTATACTATTAATTTATGTTTAAACATTATAACATATAAAAATTTTGTATTATAATTTTCTACTATAATATATAATGATCTTACATCATTTACAATTTAAATTATTAGTTTAAATTACTCTTTGAAATACCTTTATAGTTAAAAGATTGAGAATATGGGGATAGGATATTGGTAGGTCATTAATTTCAGATTTTGATTTTGGCCACATGGTGCATTAGCAGTTCTTCAGTGTATGTCCATTCGCGCTATCAAAAGGCTCTTGGAAAGTAAATTTACTAAAAATGTCTCTTCAAACTTTAAATCATAAAAAGTGCAGTTCTTGAAAAGCAACCATGAAGTAAGATGGCAATTTGATAGTGGAAATGACAATTTTTCTTTATCGGTAGAGCACAGGCGTTTTTGGCCATCGAATTATTTTTTAACCAGTTATATATTAGGCATTTTTTTTAATGTGTATTGTCATAAAATAAATTGTTAAAATTTTAATCGGACAGTTAAAATATCTTCCGCTGTTTATAAAACAAAATTACCATTTCAGTGTTAAAATTTTAAAATAAAAAAGGGTAAAATATCACAAAGCAAAGAAGTACTAGGAGTATATCCCAGGAGAGCTTAACAACAATTTCATAGGAGTTGTTGCATGAATATAAAAAAAAAAACCCTATTTAATCTTATGAAATTATAATTTGTTACTAATAAAATAATAAAATTTCATCTAAAAAATAATTATATATTAGACTGTGGTTTACAGTTTTTCAAGCAATGAAGAACATAAAAATGATCTTTCAAAGAAAAAATATTGGAATCCTGATCATGGTTTGGATTGTGATTTTGATTTTGATTTTGTTTTTGATTTTTTCTTGGTAACACATGTGCTTGCATTGCTTGCTGACTTGTGCCTCAGAAGTTTGATAATTCTCCATGTACCCTTCCCTTCTCTAAGCATCTTACTGCACTGTCATACGTATAAGACCCATGCCATCCAGTAGGAAATTTATGAACGCTCATCAAATAAATGCTGTTAATATAGGGACCGGTACTTGTATGGTACCTTGAATCTCTACTTATATAGTATTAAAATTAGAATGATATCACAATCAACAATACATGCAATACCCCTAAAAAAACAGTGCAATACAATTTCAGCAAACAAAAGAAAAAGGTGCAAATACAAATATTATGTTTATTTTTTTTATGGAATGTTATTTTTATTTTGAATTAAGAAAAATCACATAATTTGAGGTTTTGTAGGAGTAAATTATGTAAATTCCTTATTTATCAAATCTAATTATGAAGTAAATCTAGACAAATAAAAAAATTATTCAAGAAGTAAATTTGATAAATCTCAAATTTACAAAACTTAGTTAGGAAGTAAATACATCAAAATAAAAAAAAAATTGACTAAAATTTGACGGTAGCAAACATAGTCTTATTGATAATGATTTTTTTAAGTCCTAAAGAACAATTATCTAGTAAATAAAAATCTTTAGTAAATACAAACGAAATTTTGTTATTACTAGATTTAGTCCATCCCTAAATTTGATAAATCTCGAATTTACTAAACTTGGTTAGGAAGTAAATTCGAGCAAATATTGTGTTTATCAAATTTAGAGATGGACTAAATCTAGTAATTACGAATTTCCTTTTTATTTACTAGAGATTTGTACTATAGGACTTGAAAAAATTCATTACCAATAAGACCATGTTTGCTAGAGTCATTTTTTTTATGGTATTTTGTATTAGGAGAAAAAAAAGCATGTTTAAATTAAAACTTAGTAAATAATATCATATAGTTTCAAAATGTATAATTTATAGCATATCATGAGAAATAGAATAATATCTCATGAGAAATTGAAAACAAAAACCTTAAATGCCTCTCTTTTTATCTTCTATATCTTTCACCCTCTTTCCTCGTCTGTACTATCGTCAAGAAATACAATATTTACCAAAAAAGATTATATTTACCATATAAATACAAAAATTAAACGATGACTTTGCCGGATCACTGAAAGTTGAGAAATATAATATTTATCAGTAAATATTGTTTTTATCGTATAAATACAAAAATTCACTAGTGATTTCGTCAGACTACCAAAGGCTATAAAATACAGTATTAACCTTGTAATATTGTATTATAGTGTAAATACTATATTTCACCAACAACTTTGCCAGACCTCTAACAGCCAGGAAATACAGTATTAACCTTGTAATATTGTATTACAGTGTAAATATAAAAATTGACCAATGATTTTGTCGAACCGTTGACGGCTAGGAAATATAATATTAGCCTTGCAATATTATGTTATAGTGTAAACACTATATTTCACTGGCAACTTCATGGGACAACCAACGACTGAAAAATACAATATTAAATTGTAATACTGTATTACAATGTATAAATAAAATTTCACTGGCAACTTTGTCAGATTATCAGCAGCTAGAAAATACAATATTAACCTTGTAATACTGTCTTACAGTGTAAATATTATGTTTAATTGGCTACTTTGTTGGATTGCCGATGATTATGAAATACAATATTAACATTGTAATACTGTATTACAATGTAAATACAAAATTTCACTGACGACTTTGTGGACTGCTGACGATTGAAAAATACAGTATTGACCTTGTAATATATTATTACCATCTAAATACTATATTTACATTAGTATAGAAATTTAACAACAACGTCGCCGGACACCTTAGCATCAGCGATGTCGCTGGTGGTTGGAAAATATGGTATTTTGCTTTTAATATTGTATTACCATATTTGAAAAAAAAAACTAGACAAAAATGCTACACAAACTAAAACAAAATCTAATAGACAACAAAACAATAATCATATCTGATCAAAATCTAATAAAAAAATCAAAATTCCAAATCTAAACAAAAAGAGATAAAACAATCTAGATCTAAACAAATCTAAACAAAAAGAGAACAAAAAAACCTAGATCTGAGCTAAACAAAATAAAATTCACCATTTCTCATTCTCTTTTTTTCTTTCTTCAAATTTGTTTTTATACCAAATTCGAGATCTGCCTGACCACAATCTTGTCGCCATACCAAACCTCCGATGTGGTTCCCTCTGGTCCCCTCTACTCATCGGCAGTGAACCTATACGGATCTCATTGTCGATTTCGATGCAAGTTTCGACAACAATGAACAGCAGCACCAACGAGGCAGATTAGGAAAATCAAAGGAAAGAGAGTGAGGAGAGAAAGAAGAAGAGAAAGAGGGAAGAAAGATCAGAAAAATAGATGACAAGTAGAGGAGAGGGTAAAGGAAAGAGAGAGCGCGCAAAATCATTAATGTGGTACCAAATCGCAACCACCAAAACAACGCCTCTGACGTGACTTCGATGAGCTCAGCCACTCCTTGATCGCCGTCTTCGCGATTCCAGCAAGCTCAATGACACCAACGATAGGAGAGAGAAACGAAGACTGGAGAGAGATGGAGACCTAGACGAGAAAGAGAATAGAGAGAAATAGACGAAGGAGAGAGAGAGATATCGACACTGGTGAGGAGAGAGAGTAGAAGAGAAAAAAATCCAAATCTACTATAGGGGTATTTTTGAGTTTTTAGTTATTTCAAAATTTTGATTTTTAAAAATCTATTATGTTTTTTATTTTTTCAAATTAACTGACATAATTTACTATTAATATCTAAAAATCTGACATTTTGTGTAATTTCTCTTTTGTATTTTGATAATAAAAAAATGGACTACTTGTAAGAATAAACGAGGACTGTCGGTATCTACCATGGAAAGACTCTTCTTCAACGTACATAAAGTTACGCTATCATAGGGCTCTTGCAAATTGAAGTTATATATAAAACAAAAATTGTTTGTTCAAACTTTAAGTCATACAAGTGCAACTATTGAAATGCAATTATATACATTTTGAAGAACCTAAACTACAGAGTAAAAAAGGCAGATATTAAAAAACCAAAGAGTTCTACGTGTATATGTATCCCCAAGAAAGCTTACAGCTATTTCATAGATTCGTTGCTTAAATCGTATCCCTTTTTGATCCCTTTGAAATGTGCTCTACTATTTTTTATTTACTAAACTAACCTTTAAGATAATAATAAATGAGTATAAGGCGTGTGCTTATAATTATCGTGTTGCATTAGATAATAGTAGTGATTGGAAGAATGGTCGAAGGCAGGACAATTTTTTTTTTTTTTGTCAAATTACTATGAGAAGATCAGAAATTGTATCTAAAAAGTCCAACTCAAATTTTTACATGACTCTAATCCTTATAAGGATCGATGAATATCTAAAATGGCCTAAGGGTATAGGATTCGCATGAAAGCAATTTTTTTTTTTTGAAGGAAAGACTTGACTATTATTAATCTGCCAAATCGACTAGAACAATGCAAGAAACAAAGTTAGAGACATAGTTCATAGCAACAATATCTGAACAATTCCTAAAAATAGAAGTAGGTGGGCCACCACATTCCCGTTACAGGGGACGTGGTTGCAACTCATTCCACCAGAAACCATACTCATCAAGCGTTTGATGTCATCCAGGAGTCCAGGACATAGGTAGTATCCTCTAAAGAAAGCCGGCCTCTCACCACACTAACAACGTTAACAACATCGAACTCCACCATTGTCACCTCCAAACTATACCTAATGGCAAACTTAAGGCCTTCTCTAACTGTTATGCACTCCACAACATGAAGGTTAAAAAAACCATCTACCCGCTTCGAAAGATAAGCCAGAACAAGACCTTTATCTTTTCGAACCACCGCTTAGACACTAAACATCGACAACCCCTCTTACAAAAGCATTGACATTAAGGACCTCCCCTCCATAACGAATTAACCCTATTGCAATGTGAAAATCCCCTTACTGTCATAGTAACAAATTTGAAAAGAAGGGGCCTAGGAAGCAACAAAGAGAAGGTCATTTCGAACCCTCCAATGTACACCACCCTTCAACAACTCCTGGCCGCAAAGATACTCCATCAAGTATAGGAAATATTCTGACCCAAACCCGCCTTTATAACTCGAAGGGAATATTTTGCTTTTAGAATACGGCCTACAAAAGACTGCGAGTATTCAAGAATGTGCCACCCTCGTTTCGTTAGCAAAGCTTGGTTGAAAAGACCAATATTTCGAAACCCTAGACCCCCTGCCTCCTTTGGCTTTCATATGATGTCCCACCGTACTCAATGAATCTCCTTTGGCTTACATATATTGTCGCATGAAAGCAATTTTTAAAGGATTTTTTTTTCATAGAACTTGTATTTCTTAAACTTTTCTTGGTTTTTTTTTTTATTAGGAATAAACTTTTCTTAGTTTGGATTTCCGTTTCTGTAATTTTTTTTCTCAACAGTTTAGTCGGAAATTAACAAAATAGTAGCAATTAGTTCCAATATTGTTAATCACACTTAAAATTTAGGCAGAATAATTATGTTTGCTACTATTTCCCATATTGTTAATCAGACTAAAATTTAGGCAGATTAATTATGTTTTTTTTTTTTGGCACTTGTACCTCTTTCTATTTTTTCTTTTACATCTAATCATTGACTTAACCCTAAAATTCCCTAAAAGTTCCTTTCGATAAAAAGTTCCCTAAGAGATAACCCTATTGATTACTACAGCCAAACCTATTGATTACTTGCGTTACATAGTTCTGTTTTGGACAATGGGCCCAAATTGGCAAACCACATGAAATTAAAGGACAAGCATAAAAAAGTCATTATCATTTGACAAACGCTAAGGTCTTGCATTGAATGTAGGTGACAAATTGGTAGAACTCTTTCTAATTTCTGAATTTTGAGAGGATTGCAAGTCGTATAACTTGTATTGTAACTAAAAATTTTAAGCCAAGTTGTCTGAAGTATTTTCTATCGTTTTCTCTTTGTATCAAATGTTAACAAATAAACCCAACATGGAATCCTACCAAGAACGTAGCTTCATCTCAGTGAAGTCTTAATCTTATTGAGATTTTTTTTTTTTTTTTTTTTTTGTATTGTATTGTTATGAGAAAATTACATGTTATGCCACACTTTTAAAAGTTGTGTTTATTTATACCACATTTAAAAAAGTTTAAGCTATGCTATTATTCATATTAAATGTTAAGTTATGCTATAAATAACTATGTAATCATTTATAAAAAAAAGTAAATCTTAAAAATGACCTTCCTTAAAAATCCTTTATTGTTATTACCTTCTTGAACTTTTTGGCTTCCTATAATAATTGGCTAGAGAGTGATTGTTGTAGGAGGATGTCTTACCTAATGTTAACACCATCCCTCAAAATATAAAGGTTGTTTTTAATAAAGATTTCGACATAACTCTCCGAGAAGTAAGAGTATCGACAAATTGATACAAGTGAAAGAGGATTTTCCAAAACAGGATGGCTCAGCCAACCCTTTTTGTCAGTCATAAATGAGATCATAATCACAATATACATTATGTGAAGTGAATTCCATATTGCTCCTATTTCTTGTTGAATCCAAAAAGAGACTTGATTGCATTGATTGCATTCTCATTGATAAATGACTCATCAAATCTTTTTAGCAGAGGCTCAAATTCCTCAGATGCCCTTAGATTCGCGAGATCAGGATCCGTCCGAATTCTCTGTCAACAAGTAGTAATAGTTTCGAAAAGGGGTTTTAAAATTAAATTCATAGAAAAACCTTAACAAACAAAAACAAGTATATTTTAGTAAAAACACTACTTCACCACCTTAAAGTCTTCAAATCCAGCTTCCAAGGCATCCTCAAGGGCAGATAGTCCGGCTTGTAACTATTATGAAGAATCAGAAAGTAAAAGAATGAGTATAATTACTAGCCACAAGAGCAAATAAACTTGAACTTTGTAAGTACATTTAAAAAAAAAGATATTTTTTTTTTATTTAAGCAAGGGCATAAATTTAGGATGTGAATGCCCTCCTGCTAATTTAGTATACAGACCATATCACATTAAAGATAATAGCAGGGTTCGAACTTAGACCACCTACTCTAATACCATATTATGATCAATTCCCCCCGAAGCTTAAAGTGTTAGAAGGTGGACAAACAATAATATTAATTTTCAAAACACAAATTCATGAAAGATAAAACTTGTTTTTTGGCCGTGTACTGTTAAGGCTCAGCCGCACATTGGTGTTACAGGTCATTTAGCATTTAAAAAGTTTTCCATACCCAAACCAAGAAGAATTTCAAAGCACAATAAAATGTCTTGTAAATTGATGAGGATAATGATCTTTTTCATAAGAGGAAAAGAAAACTGTGGTCCAAGCTGGACCAAATATCAAAGAGAAAAGGGTAGACATAACAAAGAATGAGACCCATATGCATACCTGATTAAGCTTAGAATAACAGCAAGCGACATTATAGCTCGCTACTGAAGCTTCGTTTGGATCTGGTTTAGATCCCAAAACAGACTCAAATTTGTCCAAAGCTTCCTCATACTTGGCACTCCTTGATGAACGAAACGTTTTATAAGGAAAAAAGGAAATTTTTGTTAGCTGGATGGATTTAAGAAAACATAAAGCAAGAGATGGAGAAATTAGTGAGGGATGAAGCTAAATTGCAGGGCATACTTGTAAAGCTGCAACCCTTCTCTAAGATCTTTTTCTCTGCGTTCTTTCTGTTCCTTTTTCCTCAGGGAGTTTTGCATCTGAAATCATTTACATATCAATAACAACTTCTAAACATTCTCATGAGAGTCAAAGAGTGGAATTACCAAAGGATTTAAAAGTTTTTCGAGAACGTAAAGGTGTCTCTACTCACTTGAATTTCCCTCACTCTATTGCTAATCACACCTGAATTTCTTTCGGCTCTGATAATCTCTTCCTCTGTCAATTCACCCCCGTCATCTATCTTCCCTGCGTATATAGCGAATACCGTTCTGTAACAACTCGTAATCAAATTATGTCTAGAGAGTCACAAATTTTCGAATTGGCAACATGGTAAGCTTTGAATTGTAGAAAGTTCTTTGATACAACACTACTAAAAGAGCTTTCCAGCAGAGAAATTATTCCAACTTCTAATGTGATATTTAGATAATTCAATATTATTAATGATGTTGTTGTTCCGAAGTATGGTTCAACATTGGTACTTGGTGTGAGCACATGGTAGATGAACTAACCGTATCTCTTCCGCATTTTCATGAGTAGAGGGCCAATTCTCTGGCGAATGGTGTACATTGTCCTCCCGTATTCAGCTGCAGGCCATATTTCGTCCCCAAAAACTGCGCTGTATGTAAATTAGTGTCTTCGGTCACACGAATCTATTGGCAATAGTTAAAGGTAAGCACAATGAAACACAAACTTGCAATCATGTGTCATGTTACTAATAAAATCACATGTAAAATTACGAAAACGGAAAATTTAAACCCCTAAACCATTTGCATTTATGCAATGCTTCCATATAGACATGCTCCAAGTAAAAGCAAGTCATAAAGGAGGAGCCACTTACTGACAAGAGTGGACGGCTATTATCCTAAACTTTTGTTCGTTTTTAAATTTATATATAAAGTTTAATAAAACTAGTGTTTCACTCCTCTTAAAATTGTTATTCTGTTTCCCCTAAAATTCCTTATCTCTTTATTTGTCCCACCTCTGTCCTCTTAACTAATTTTTCTAGTTCCGCCCCCTGCACACTATATTCTGTAAATTGTCACATCTAGCATTATACAAGAAGAGTTCATTTACAATTTCCATTTTTTTAATGCAGAATATACAATGTGAAAAGACATAAAATAACATGTAAAAGGAGGAAAAAAGATTTGGAAACCACAGACCATGCCCATTTAGGCATTAATTACTCCATGATGTTAAATTGCCATCATTCTAACACAGTTTGATACAGCTAACAATACACTATAAGGGTTCATTCTTGACATACCATCACTTAAATATACAAAAGTCATCAAGCAAATTAAAAATGTAAAACAAGAAGCCAAAAAGGGGAAAACTAAAAACCTGGTAGCAATTACTTTATCCCCAACAGCAAACTTCCCAGTCTTGTCAGCAGAACCTCCCGGCGCAATGGCATCGATTTAAGTCCCGCCATCTCTTCCCTTTGCAAATTTCAGTCCATAAGGCTGCACAATTTCCACTTCATACTCTTCATACTGCTCCTTTCCTCCTCCTTCTCCGCCTTTGCTTTTGGCCGTCTGGACATCGGTTTCCGACGCTTTCACGATCAAAACAGCCGGTTTCCCCAATTGGGTATTCAAAAAACAGGTTGAATTGCTTAGAAATGAAGCATTGCTCTTGAATGAGAAACAATTGGCGGTTTGGAAGAAACCACAACACGTTGTTGTGCAAATGTAATATCTTGTTGGGACAGTTCTTGCTAATGGCGGTAGACTGCTTGGAGCTAAAGACATGGTGATTGGTGATTTGGTCCGAAGAAATTTCAGAGAAGGAAGAGAAGATCTTTGAGCAGTAACCCTAAAACTTTGGAATAAAGCGTGGCCATTAGAGGTGAGACCAAAAAGATACGTTCAAGTGGTCTCATTTCTCAAAGTCCAAAGCTCAAACAAGAGGTTAGGATTCCATGTACGTGGCTTGTGGCTTGTGGCTTTAGTATGGCGCTGTCTTCCAGTTCAATCACGTCTTGCCACGTGTCCTTTGATGGGCGATTAGGAAAGTAAAGCAAATATTACCGTATGGGGATTCCATGGGCTTCGTCTATGCATCGTTTGTGACAAGGCCCAAAGCTCTGAAAGTTAGGTCCCTGAGGAGAGGCAGAAGACTTTTGGTCAATTTGGTGAGTACAACCACTTTTGTACCGCCTTTCATTTGTACAATTTCTGTGAAAAAATATTGACATGCCACTTTTAAAAAATAGAAAAAAAGAGAGGAACAAGATACAGAAATTGGGAGAGAGAGGGAAGAGTGTACAACATAGACCGAAGGAAAACACAGAGAAAAAAATTAGATGATGGGATTTTTTGTATGGCTAATTTAGATTTAATATATTTTAAAAGTTGTATAAATTAAAGGTTTTGAAAAAAATAATACAAAACATTAGTGATGTTAAAGAAGTGATAATGGATCTAATTTTCTCAAAGGAGACTTCGCTATCTTATTTTGCAGTTAGATGAGACTAGCACTTGGTTTTGAGAAAAAAAGTTTGGGCAATTTTTAGAGTATTTGAAAACACTGGTTTTAAAAAAAAAATGGTTTAAACCAATTTTGAATTTGCTATGTTATTTTCTCTCACAAATTGCTTCAGTATTTTTAGTTTTAATATTTGATTCAAACTATGTTTACAAACGCCATTGACTTTGAAAGATTGAAACTATGTTTCCAATAGTCACCTAAATGTAAATGGGATTTAAAAGTTTGAACTCAAAAGATGGTTCTCTAGAAAGATTAAAAAAGCTCAACTTTGTTGCCAAGAGAAATTCTAAGATGTCGTTCTTCTTGAGACTTTTTCATCTATTGTAAAACCTATCATAATAAGTATGATTAATTACAAAAATTCTCCTTTAATTATAGCTTTTGTAACACTATACCTCCTAAACTTTAAAACATAACATAAATTTTCTAAACTATGAGATATTAATAAAAAAATCCTTTTATTAGAACTTTTAATAAAACTTAGTACATATTAAGATTTGGTGTATAATATAAGAGTATTTTGGTACCTCTATCATGTCTAAAACTAATTTTAATTCAAAAAGTTGTTATAATTTGAAAACTTTAATTGTTAAAGTCATAAACTGAAAAATCTTAAAAAAAATTTAAAACAAATAATCTCTCATTTTACTTTCATGTGACTGCACCAAGGTAAGCTAATAGTTTAATAGTCTATCAAGCTATTCAACAATTCTATTATTTGTTGAATATTATATCATTTATGCTCAAAATCATAATTTAAGGAGGTCTCTTGGTAATATTTCATAGATCAAGGGAACAAATAATGTTTTGAAGTTCAACGTGAATAAATGTTATGATTTGGAATTCGGAGGGTATAATGTCACAAGGACTATAGATAAGAAGAATTTTGTAATAATTTTAATAAATATTATTTTGCCCTTAGCATTGTCCCATAATTCTTGTTGAATAGAGTGAACGAGTTGATGATAATATAGCTCGACACTTCTACCGAAATTCCAAGAGTAGCAGCTTGTGTAGGCTACATCACATGTCCAATGATTTGATAAAAGCATTGGTTTCAAAACATTTTCGGTGTTGACAATTTTAATCAAATTTTTACTTTTTTCTCAATTAATTGTTGATTTTGACCACTTGGTTTGTTTGGTAAATGAGTTCAAATTAATTATTTGATTTGAGTTATGTGATTTGAATTAAGATTTGAGCTAATGATTTCAATTGTTATCCGAATTGATGTTTGGATATGTATTTAAATTTTAATCTGAGTATAGAATAAAATTTAAATTTGTGTTTGGAGAAGTAGTAAAAATAGTTTTTGATTTATTAAAAAATCCAATAAAATCTTAATGTTAATGATCTTAAAAATTATGCAATATGGATTTTAATTTATTTCTCTCTTCACTAAGAACACAATGAAAAAAAAATCATCTCATTTGTATGTCAAATGAAGAAGTTATGATTTTTTTTTTCAAATATAAGAGAGAATTTTAACTTTTACTGTAGCAAAGATATCTAAGTATCAAAAGTTTAGGGGAATCAAAATTCTAAAAACTTGGATTCTTGATACTCAAAGGATTAAGATTTTAGGAGAAACAAATACATATGCAAAGGATTCTTGATACTCAGAATCGACACTTCAACTCATTGAGTCTAAAGAATACACAAAACAAATATGGCCTTAAACGATGGCTTTATCGGTTGTCAGATAGAGTAAACAAATTGACGAAGAATATAGTTGACACTTCTGTCGAAATTTCAAGAGAAATAACTAATGCTAGAAAGTTTGATCACTTGTACAATGATTTGAAAATATTTTGATGTTGTGACATTAAAACTCAAATGCATACCTTGTTTTTGATCTCTTGTTGATTTTGACCACTTAAACGATCATTTTGTGAAATATGAAATGATAATCTTTAGAGAGTAAAGTCATCATTTAAGTGGTTAAAACTAGCAGTTGACCAAAATGAAAGCATAAATTGGATATGAAATCAAATTTGACCAAAATTTATAGGGTTAAGAACATCTAAAATATGTGAAATTCTTGATGTAACAAAATGAAAATGATGCAACAAACTGAGGTGGACCAATAACGAGTCGTGAAGGTGACCAACCAAGTAGGACTAGCAATTCGTATTTGCGTGTCGTGTTCATGTCATCACGTTTACGACATGACACGATTAAGCTAAACATGAATATGACACGATTAATAAGCGTGCCTAAAACGCAAACACGAACACGAACCGCCTATGGCATGTGTAACACGACACGACACGATTAACACAATTATTAAACGGGCCGTGACGGGTTGACACAATAAAAACACATATATAGCACGCTTATGACTTAGTTAACTAAAAATTAAAAACTAAAAAGGCCAAGAAAGAAAATTAATAAAAACACAATATATAATTAGAACTAGCCTATTACTACTAGGTATGTAAAACTATCCAAGCAATATCATGCCCAGTTCCAAAACATAACAAAACACTCAAACAAAGTTTTAAACATAATAAACATATCCAAATCGAAATTCAAAACATAATCAACATCCAAATGTTCCTATCCAAATATCTAACAATACATAATATAAGTGTATAAAACATCCGTCTTCTTGAGCTTGAAATGAGGTAAGTGCATAAAACATCAGTCTTCTTGAGCTTGAAATAAGGTCCCTAAATCCAAACTCTAAGCACTCTCTAAAAGTCTTCAACTATTTCGTCCTGTTTAAGATTTCAAAGAATAACAAAGTTCAACAAAGCAACAAATTAAACATGGGTGGCGAGGGTTTGGGTGGTGAGGCCGTGTGGGTTTGAAATAAAATTATTGGAATGGCTAGGGTTTGAAATTGAAGGTTTGGTATAACATGCCTTATATATTTTAGGATTTAAATTTTAAATATTTTTATTTTTAAGTTTAAATGTGCTGTAAAAGGAAAGGTTGTGCTGTGTCATATTGATACGTTTACAGCCTATTTAATTAAACCTATTAAAGCATGTTAAATGTGCTAGCATGAATCCAGCATGTTTATTTTTATGTTATTCATGCCAACCCATTGTGACACAATTAATATATGTACGGTCTAAACCTGTTTATCTCGTGCTCTTTTTGTATCATGACATCATATCGTATCCAAAATTGCCGACCCTACAACCAAGCAACCCAAACTTGATTTCTAAATCAAGAAATTTATACTGTTGCTTTGTGACAGGTCTTCCTCCTCTCCTGTTTTAAGCCAATCGTTATAGTTATCAGTTATCACCTCTTTAGTATTTGATCTTGATGAAGCTAGATTTGTCATGCCACCAGAACTTCAAACTGAAGGCTAACATAGTGAGTTCATCTACTCAATTGGCACCCCAGGTGACGTCACAAAATAAAGTTAAAAAAAAAAAAGAGAACAACACAGAATATCTTGAACAAATTATACAAGCTGATTTAAGTCTAGGTATTACTTTCCCAGCTTCAGTACAATACATTTTGTGAACAAATTGTCCACGCCATTGAGCGATAACGCATAGTCTAACAAGCTACAAAGCCTAAGACTGCTATGCAAGCATGGTGCCCGATGTGCTCGAACCAAGCAGCATGTCACTTGGCCAAGCGCATCCAAGGAATCTATCTCAAACCCTGCAAATCCCAACTCCATGACAATGCCTGAAGAAGTCAACATGGTTACACTTTTTGAGCCAATTAACGTACCAACATTTCCCTACACCTCCTCCCAACAAGAAATCAGTAATTCTAAGACCAAAAGAAATGGAAGGGCACTTAAATTGTGGAATATGTTTCTTGCAGATGATGAAGCGCAAAGAATCTCCAACACACGGTTGAAAAAGGTTAGAAACATGCATTAGACTTGAGAGTTTATCAACATGAGAATTAGATGTATAGACATATTCAAACATTTCTTAACACCAATTGAAAACTACCTAAAATAACATTAACGTAATAAAAATGGGTCCTATTTCCTCAACGGCTGGGGCAATATATTTTCTTGTGAACTCAATTAAGCTAATGAAACTAAGATGATTGATCACATCTTCTTCTGCCAAACACTAGCCAACTTCCCTCTAAATCCGTATTAGATTGATCTTAGTTGTTTTGTAGCTTGACATCAAGTTTAGTAAATAAATCATGAGGAGGATGCACAAGATTATTAACAATATCCACTTTACACCTTGGAATTATATTCTCAAGGTTGACAGAGAGAATAAAAATCTTAGTTTTATGCGGTGTAACCACTTCTATCAAGTGTGTATGGTGTGTTTAACTGATCCATTTTCTTGAAATTCTGAATGGAAATGCTGTTTTTGTACGACTTCTCAACAAGCAATTAGTCTTGCAACTGGCTATGATTCTATGAAGTATCTCCAAGGAAAGAAAGGAAGTGACCAAAGTCATCTGTTATTAGCAGGGTATCACTAGAATCAATTCTTTCTTTCTTTGTTTTTTTTTTTTTTGAAAAGAGAATCAAAATATTCCTATTTTGCCCAACGAAAAAAAAAAAAAAAAAACCTAGACTTGCAAAACTAAAGCGACCAATCAAGCAAAACCAAATTCTTGTGCCTATCAAATGCTAAACCAGACAAAGTTGGAGAAAATCCAAAACAACCAAAATCAGCCAATCAATCAACAAGCAGAAAACACCAATCAAATTAAGCACAAAACCAAAATCCAAACAACAAAAGTGAGATCGAGAAAAAGAAATGGAGAGTTAACAAAACCCCAAACAAACAATTGAGCAAAACCACTACATAAACGCAAAACACCAATCAAAATTCAGCACAAACCCAACATTCAAGCAATATTAGAAAGAACAAGAAAAGTGATGGAAATTAACAAAATCCAAAACAAGCCCAATAAGCACAAAACTCGATCAATATTAGTAAGATCAAGAAATAGGAATGAACAATTAACAAAATCCAAAACAAACCCAATTAAGCAAACAACTCAATAAGCACAAAACACCAATCAAATCCAGCATACAAGTAAAAACCAATAAGAGGGAGGACAAGAGAGTTACTTTACAAATCAGAAAGAAAGTCCGAGAAGTAAACGAGGTGTGGAAATCAATCAATCAGAACGCGAATTGTAATAGTGGTGGTCATCATAATCAACGGTGGTGGAGGAGGAGGAGGAGGAGTCAGAATCATCGGAGTAGTAATAGGAATAGGAGGAGTCAGGAGGAGTATAGCAAAGGAAAGTCCAAATGCACATAGCAAGACGACCCAATTGCTGAAGAGGAAAGCAAAGTACGACATCCAACAGCTGATGGCTGCTGAGGCGCTCGGGAAGGCAGGCAAGGCATTGCCAGGCGTCGGCTGATGCGTGGGCCACCGACATCACCAGCAAGCTGTTGAACACCATTTTTCTTGTATGTGTACGCTTTTTTCCTTCTTTTCTTTTTGGGAACTGATCTGAAATGTAAAAAATTGAAACGATGAGAAAATCGTTTTGGTTTTGGTTTGGTGAAACGCCGTTTGGCAGTTGGTGGATTGATTTTGGAGAAGGGGATTGGGGGATGATATTCTTTGACTTTGTCGTGTTGCAATGGCATTGGCGTTCAAGCTTTATGATGAATGTTCCACCTTTTTCTTTTTTTTTCCTCTCTCCTTACTCGCTCCTGTACGTGCATTGATTTAAGTTTGTTTTTTATTTCTCTTTGTACTGCTCTGGCTTTCGCCGTCAGTGGTGTTCAATTGGGTCGCGTACTCTTTTCCAACCGTCGATATTATTGTATTGAAGCTTGTTTTGTGAATTTTTTTTTATTATGGTTTAAATCAATTAGTTTAAATATTATATTATATAATAATTTTATATTATAATTTATTTTTATTTTATATTATATTATAGGAGAATTTTATACTATTATAGTGTTTAGCATGATGATTAAAATTATTGGTTATAACCGTTTTTATTGTAGCATGCAAGAGTTTTATATTGTAGCAACTTTTTATTTTTACTATAGCATGTGAGAGTTTTACATTGTTCATAACTGAAAAGTTGGTTTGGACTACCTTTAGCAAACAACCTATATGAGTTCAAACAATTGGTTCAAATCAATTATAGGGTGTTTTTCAAGTGACTTGTAACTGAAGTTTTGTAACATATGAGAACTTTACAGTGTAGCATAATTTTGTTTTACACTGTAAAATATGAGAATTTTATATTGTTTGAGTTAAAATTGATAAGTTGGAACTAAATTTACCAAACACCCTATTAATTTGAAATCTAGTACCTAATTAGAAACGACAATGACATGGCTTTACTTTTATCAAAGTTTGAGACAGGCAACGATCTATTATTAATTCATTGGCTTTTCATATTTGCAGGTGGAAAAGGCTAGGGAATTTTCATGAATGTTATCTTTTAAGATTTACTTGTAATAAATGTTGAACATGTTCATTTATGGCACGACTTTAATATATAATGTGAATGATAGTGTGACATAAACATTTTTCAGTATGACAAAAATAAACAGAACTTTTAAAAGTGTAGCATTACATATAATTTTTTCAAAACGCTAAGGTCCTATGGCCGTAAATGATATTTAATTCTAGATAAAGTTATGGTAACTTAAAGTGAATTAAATAAATTAGGCCCATTTGGTACATAAATAATTTGAGTTATAAGATTTAAACTGTGTAATTTGAATTAAATCTAAATTGACGTTTGAATGTATATTTAAAGTGTTAATCTGAATAGGGAATAAAATTTGAATTTGTGTTTAGATAGATAGTAAAAAATATTTGGTTTACTAACAAATCTAATAAAATCTTAATGTTCATGATATTAAAAATACATAATATACATTTTGATTTATTCCTCTCTTCAGTTTGAATGCAATGAAAGAAGTAGTGTCTCAATTGAATATAAAACGAACCTAAAAGTATAGTAGAGAGAGAGAAAAAATGAATCTTGCATTATAGCTTTGTGACTCAAATCTTGTGATTTTTTTTTAAGAGAGGGTGCCAAAACTCAATTTTTATATCTATATTATATATAAAAGCGTTAAAATACTTTTACACATGAGCTTGACACTTGGCATGGGTTTCTTTTCATTTCTTTTTTCTTTATTTTTTTATTTTTTTTATTTTTTCTTTTTTATTTTGGCCTTTGGCCTTTTGCCTTTTGCTATTGCATATTTACTTATTTAATCATTTTTTTAACTTTTTGCTTCAATATTTTTTTTGTTTTTGTTTTTTTCCCTATTTGCATATTTAGTTTTTAATTTTTTGCTTTTCTTTTAAATTTTTGAATTAGCAACTTTTTTTCCTTTTAAATATTCTCCTATTGACTTTATTTTTTTACTAAACCAAATGATCAGGAAAGTAATAAAATAAAACTAATAGGGCATTCCTAACTCATTAATTCTAACTCAAACAGTGTAAAACTCTCAGTATATAATAGTGTGATGTAAAAGTATGCTATAGTATAAAGTTCTCACATGCTATAGCACTTTCACTTCTTACTCTCAGTCCTAACTCACTTTTCAAACATCCTATAAATTTTATGAGATATATATATATTTTTTATCTTTGTATTGAGAAAATGTGAACAATACAGGCGCAAGGTGCATGCTTCTCACTAGTTTAAAGAATTGTGGGACAAAATTTTGTTCCCATTTAACACTTCTTTTTGTTGTTGTTATTGTATTTGTTGTTGATGTTTTACTCTGTTAATGTGTTGAAAAAATAATACGTAGTGGAATTTTAAAATTTTTTATATCAGAGTATTTTTCAAAACACAAGTTTGACATGCTATATGTATAAATTAATAAGATCTAACTAACCTTATAAATGCTGAAAAGCTTCCACAATTAGTGAAGAGAAGTAACGTTCCAAAAGAGCCTCAACTAACTTGTCTTCTTTGCTATTTTCTATCCACGATTGGAGTTAGTATGGGCTCACACGTATAGTTCTTCCACCAAGCAACTCCCCTTCCAACCAATTAAGGAACCCAAAACTAGTGTTCGTGATTTGTGAACAAGAGCTCTCAGGGAGTTTCTAGAGTCTCACTCTTAATCTCTCAACTGATTTGAATAATAACGAGACTCACTCTCTTTTTATAGATGTTGGGCCCAAGAGTCAGCCCTTATCAAATAGGGTCTAAAAAATTTGAGTCAGAATCAAACCAGGATCATAATCTGATAAAGTCTGCATGACAACGTGTGATTTTTTTATTGCGTGGCTGGCATGCCGATCTATCTAACCGGCATGTCGAATTTACCTCATTGGCAGACCGAACTTGCGATAAAAATCTCAAAGAATCTATTATTTTTCACCCGAGATTCTATAAGATAAAGTCTCAGTTTTAATTCAAATAACCCAATAAAAAAGTTATCTAATTAAAACAACTTTATCTAGATAATCTCTTGAAAAATAAATAAATTCTTAATAATTCTACAAGTTTATCTTGATTTAATTTATTCAAAATTAAATCAACTGATAAACATGCAATAATTATCCGATCACAATAATTCAACAAGTTTATCTTGAATTAATTTTGTTACAAAATTAATTCAACTGATAAACAGACATGAATTATTTGATTCTTTTGAATTTCAGCTAATCTGATAAATCTGACATAAGTCACCAATTATTGGAAAAGCACGCCGTATTGTTACATGATTTTAATGAGCTAGCAAAGGGGACCTGATGAACCTATATAATTCAAGCTTTTGATAATTATGAAACCCAATATCCTAGATATATATATCATAATTATCAACTCCAACGCTACTCCACTAAAAGCTTAGAGCTGCACTCTCAAACTATTTAGAATTACGAAGCCCATAAGCTAAGTCTCCATGACATATCATAATGTTTCGTATCCCCATAGGATTATCCATAATCGACTTTAGCACAAGTTCTGTCTTATCTTTTCGATTATTTTTATCTTACGTTCCATTATCTCACTATCAGAAAACTTACGATCTATAGATGGTATACCATTCGGTTACACCTAGTATCCAAATGGTTGAACGCTCTAGATTTTCAATTATAGGATAACGCATATAAGATAATATCACTACTCCTCAAGAGGAGCTATGGATTCTATATCTATGAATAATAGGTCTATGCCATCAAGAGTCATGCCTCCAACGTACCAGCATGCGTACTACTATTAAAAATGTGGATGTCACCTTTTGGTAAATCAAAAGACATAAGTCAAGACAATGGGCCCACTATTCATCTCGGGATTAAGATACAATACAAATGATTGTGTAAAGTGAATCGATTTACTAAGACAGAATTATTAATCTAAATCAATTCATTTTATGTCTCGATTCAACACATCGTCACCTATGACAACGTGCCAATGTTTCTATTCGGGGAGTCCACCTCCTATAGCCAAGACAAACCATCTCTCAATTGGGATATAGAAAACATAACAATCTTTATATGAATAAAGCATCCAACTTTATTCCCTCGATTGTGGATCTTATGATATAGACTGTCACCTTAAGAATCGTGTCTTCCGCATAATTTGTCCATCATATGTCCAATTCTTAAAGGTTTAAATCGATAGTCTTAGGCTTTTGTTTGCTTAACATACATTCAACAAATATAAACGTAAAGAGGACAAGATTTGGCATATAAATAATAAATAAACTCTTTATTAATAAAAATATCTCCAAAAACATATTACATTTTTACTCCTTAGGGCATACACGTATAACAATCTCTCACTTGCACTAAGTGAGTAAATATAACAAATCTCGTATCCCCATAGCTTCCATATGCCTTTTAAAGACTCTCTTAGTAAGTGTCTTCATGAATGGATCAGCTAAATTGTCCTCTAACGCGATTTTGCACACCGTGACGTGTCTGTCCTCGACGAAGTTCTTTATCACATGATACTTCTGATCAATATGCTTATTCTTCTTATAAAATCTCAGTTCCTTAGCATTAGCTACCACTGCACTGCTGTCATAGTACAGTGATACCGCCTTATCCATACATGGAACTACCTTAAGATTCTCAAGGAACTCGTGGAGCCACACTGCTTCTTTTAAAGCATCATTAGTTGCCACATACTTGGCCTCCATCGTTGAATCCGAAGTGCAATCTTTCTACATACTTCTCCAATTGATGGCACTGTCACCCAGAGTAAACACAAAACTTGAAGTTGATCTTCTCAAATCCAGACAAGATTGGAAATCCAAATTAGTATATTCTAGAGGAGTTAAGTCCTCACCCGAATATACAAGCATATACTATCGAGTCCTTTTTAGGTACTTAAAAATATGCTTTATCGCAACACAATGTTTCGGTCCTGGATCCTCCTGAAATCGACTTACAATCCTGACCACATAACAAATATCCGGTCATGTACAAAGCATGTCATACATAAGACTATCCACTGCCAAAGCATAAGGACCTTCTTCATGTATTCTCTTTCTTCGTCAAACTTTGGTGAGTCTTTCTTTGAAAGAGTAATTCTAGACCTAGATGGTTGACCACCTTTCTTAGAATCCTACATTGCAAACCTTTTGAGAATTTTATCTATGTAGCTGGCTTGTGACAAAACTATCATTTTGTTCTTCCTATCCTAAAAAATCTAGATACCGAGAACAAAATTAGCCTCACCCAAGTCTTTTATGTCAAACTGCTTGGTCAACCATAAATTCATCGATGACAATGCCCCAACGTCATTGCCAATTAGCAGAATGTCATCTGTATAGAGCAATAGAAAAACTATGTTCCTCTCCTTTATGTGTTTATACACACATGGTTCATCCACATTTTGTGAGAACCCATAAGTTTCTATCACCTAATCAAATCTTATGTTCCAAGAATGGGAAGCCTGTTTAAGTCCATAAATTGACTTTAGCAGCTTACAAACCTTACCCACCTGACCCTTAGCCTTGAACCCGTCTGGTTGTTCCATATAAATGGACTCATCAGGATAGCCATTTAGAAAAGCTGTCTTGACATCCACTACCAAATCTCGTAATCGAGAGCAGCAGCTATGGACAAGAGAATCTAGATGGATTAAGCATGGCTACAGGCGAAAATGTTTCCTCGTAATCGATTCATTCCTTTTGCATGTATCCCTTAGCTACCAGTCTAGCCTTAAAGGTTTCGACCTTTCTATCCACTCCTTTTTTCTCTTGTAGATCCATTTACATCCTATGGGTTTTACCCCTTCAGGAAGATCCACAAGCTCCCAGACCTGATTAGTCTACATAGACTTCATCTTTGTGTTCATAGCCTGTGTCTAGAGTTTTGAATCAACATCCTCTATAGCTCTGCATAAGTATAAGGATACCTGTTATGTTCATCCGGTTCAGCCAAAAGGCCTCCCCATTGAACGTATACTTCTCGAGTTGACGCTCAATCCTCTCACTACGCTGAAGGCCTTTAGGTTGTTATTTAGGTTCATTTAGTTTTTCTACATTGATCAGAACAGTTTCATTCAGAACCCCTAGAGTGATTGGATCACTTCTTAACTCCTCAAGCACCACTTTGCTTCGAGGCTTAAAGTTGTCCATGTAACTTTCCTCAGGGAAAGTTGCATGAGTTGAAACCACAACTTTGTTTTCCTTTGAGTTATAAAAATAACCCATTTTTGTCCCTTCGGATATCCTACAAACACGTAAACTTTCAAACGTACTTCCAACTTATTCGCATCCTTAAACAAGACATGAGCCATACATCCCTATATGCGAATATGGTTTAAGGATGTCTTCTTGCCCGTCCACAACTCGTGAGGAGTTTTAGGGACTGATTTTGAAGGCACGTTGTTCAAAAGATAACATGCAGTTTGTAGTGCATATCCCCAAAAGGATAAAAGCTGTAACGCCCCTTAATTCGGACGTCACAGATGTCGTTACATACATACATACATACTTGTTTAAACTTAAACACAAACATAATTGCAAAACTTATACGGTACTTTTAATTGAAAACAGAGTTAAACATACATTACCAGGATCCATTCATACGTTTTTTTTTTATCTTAATGTCTTAACATTGTAAAATCACATTGCTTAGATCATTCCATATCATAATTTATTCATTTATACTTTAAATTAATCATGAACTTATATTAATAAAATAGATATACCAAGTTGTAAAATGAAGACTTATAAAAATATCACAACATATCACATTAAACATCAAATAAATTAAAACTTACTTACTCCCACAGTTTGGCAGGCCGAACTTGGGACTTTGGCAGGCCGAACATGATCGGTAGGCCGGAGTTCCCTCAACCGACAGGTCGGCAAAGGCTTTGCAATTCAGGCCAAAAACTCTTCCATGTTTGGTAGGCCGAAAAATGCGATCGGCAGGCCAAACTTCTGGACATCGGCAGGCCGGCCAAAAAGTTCGACAGGCCGTCTGAGACCAATCTTTGAGAAAACTTAAATTTTAAAACATACCAACTTTTCATAAAATATAGCGGAAGTTCATAATTCATTAAAAAGTGATAAAATAACTTATAAAACCATAATATAAGTATTCTTAAAACTTAACATAAAAATATATGTTCAAAATATATAACTTAATTAAAAAAAAACATAAGAGCGTTCTTCTTGGCGTGCTTCCGGTTACAATTCATCGTGCATAATGTTCACACGCCTTCCCATGTCCTCCGCCTAGTCCATGATTTTCTTACCCTTATCTGCAACATGACATAAAACATGATTAAGCTAATGCTTAGTAAGTACATATAATTCTCACAATTTAAAACATTTCATAAACATCATCATCATCATCATCATCATCATCATCATATCATAAAAGTGCCTTAAGCACAATTTCATAGAAACATATCTTTCATTACGTTGACTATTTTAAAACTTATTCCATTTTTATCTTAAGGGCCTAAGTGCTGCACCATAAACATCATCATAGGCGCGCCGTCATGAGAGGAGAAGGGTAGCTAATCCAAAACCAAACATGACATCATAACAATTCATTTCATAACATTGGTGTGCAACACTTATTAGGTGATACATATTTATATAATTTTCATACTTTGAAACATGCCATAATCATCATGCATAACTTAAAATCATGAAAATCTTTCATAGAAATTCTTAAGGAAAATATCCATAAAATCATCATGAATATCATTATGAACATAACGTCAAATCTTGTAAAACGTGTCATGTTGCAGGTGAGAATGTACTTACCTTAACGCTAGCTTACTAAACCTTAAAAATAAGTGCTCTTGGTGACGACGCCGCGGTCTCGTAGTGCTCGTTCCTTGAGTGTTCATGCCATTATCCATTTAAAGATGCAATACATTAATACATATCATGAAATATCCATTCTCATAACATTCATACATATAATACTCGTATACATTCATCACATTTTACAAACATATCTCATAATCATCATCATAAAATTATCATCAAAACATATAAACGCTATTCATAACATGCTCCCTTAAAAATCAAAACATTTCATACATTGTAAATATAACATTTCATAAACAAAAATCCAAAAATAGCATTATTAAAACAGTTTTCTCATTGTCATCTCATAAAATTTTCATAACATAAAATACATTCATCATACATACATATGCATATTCTTTACAACTTTTCATGAAATCATCATTCTTTTACCTCTTGAATAATCATTACATTTTTCATGCATCCAGGTAAAACAGTAATATTACTTGAAGAGTAGAAGATAGAAATATTCATTTTTCATAAAAAATACCGAAAGAACAAGAAATGTGAAGAAACATCACATAATACATATATAGACAAAATACAATACCTAGAGAAGGTATTGTAGATGAATTTGAGGAGGAAAATTTCTTTTTCAAAAACACTGGAAAACTAAATTCTTACCTTGAAATATCTTCTCAAAATCCTTGAATTTTAACCAACGAAATAAGACTTTTCTTACAATTTTCTTGCAGAAAATTTTGAGAGAAAAGGAAGTGAAATGCGTGGAGAAGAGAAGAGGAAGAGAGAAACAAATGTCTCAGAAATTTGAGAGAGAAAAACGTGAGAAGGAGAGAAAATAATGAAAAAGGAAACGTTAAATTTTTTTAACGCAATAAGCATAATTGATGGGGATTCAATTCTCTTCATTAAGTCAGAATTTTCTGACTGTTGAGGGGCTATTGGCGTGGGAAAAAGAAGAGAAAGAAAAGGAAGGTCAAACAAATCATTAATCTTACCATAATTTACCCTCTAAAAAATAGGAAGCCACTTAAAATAATACAATTCAATGCAAAGTCAAACCTCTTATTTCCTTAACTGATAAAATCATTCCATTATTATGCCAATTAATCACATTAAATCATCCAATTAACGTAATTAACTCAGCCATAATTTTGGAGAGATTTCTGCTGACTGCTCGTCAGCCGTATTCGGCCTGTCGATTTTTCCTCTTCGGCCTGTCGATCTCAGGTAGAATGTTTGGCCTATCGATCTTAAAAGTTTGGCCTGCCGAACTGTCCTTAAATGCCATACAATAAAACATTCATACATTATTGCATCATAAATAAACATACATTCAAAATTTCACATGAACACTAGAGCACAACGATTCCATGCGGTCGTCACCTGTCACAAAACTTGACATAAAAAGTTAGTAATATACACATCATATATCTTATCATATAACGTAATTTATTAATAAAATTTCTTAACAACATTACTAACTTAACGTGGTCTGTTACATAAAATAGGCAGGTGTTACAAAAGCAATGCTGAATAACTCATCATGGACCTAACCATGTCTAATAAAGTCCTATTTCTTCTCTCTGTTATGCCATTCTGCTGTAGAGTGCTCAGCGTAGTCAAATGGGATAAAATCTCATTCTCTAATAAGTGTCCTAAGAACTCATCAGAAGGGCATTCACCACCTCGATCGGATCGAAGTGCCTTTATGGGTCCATCCAATTGCTTTTCCACTTCAGCCCGAAACTCCCTGAACTTGTCAAAAGTTTTGCTTTTGTGGTGCATCAGGTACACATAACCATACCTCGAGTAATCGTCAATAAAAGTAATGAAATACTCATACCCTCCTTGTGCCCGGATGTTCATCGGTCCGCAAACATCACTATACACAAGTTCTAGAACCCTTTCGGCTGTATTGCCCTTAGACCCAAATGGTCTTTTGGTCATTTTACCCTTCAAACAAGATTCACATTGTGGTATAAATTCCACCTTTAAGTGATTTAAAGGTCCATCCTTTACCAATCTTTGAATCCTATTTAGGTTAATATGGCCAAGTCGCAAATGCCAAAGATAAGTCTTACTAGGGTGAGAAGTTTTAAGTCTTTTAGAGTTATTATCATTCATCTCAACATTAAGCAGTAAGTTCATCTTAGGTTTGATAAAATATAGATTATTTTGCATCCATTCAGAACAGATAAAAAATTTATTTTTACGAATTGCCACTTTATTAATAAAAGAAACCAAATAGGAGTCTTTAAATAACCAAGCTACAGGAATTAAATTCCTTTTAAATTTAGGAACATAAAAACAATCTCGCAAAATTAAATTCCTATAATTATCAAAATAAAGATAGATGTCTCCCACTACTTTAGCTAAGACTAAGGATCCATCACCCATCCGAAGCGTGAAGTCTTCATGGAGTAGACTTCTCGTTTCTTTGAACCATTGTAGTGAAACACAAACGTGATTAGTTGCACTGGAATCTATGTCCAAAATGTCACTGGATTCCTTAACCAAACAAGTTTTTAAATATAGAAGATCACAACTACCTCCTCGGGAAAGAAAGTCTTTCCAATTCTTCTTAATGTGCCCGATTTTCCCGCAAAAAAAGCACTTAAGCTTCTTTGGATTCTTCTTCTTCTTCTTCTTGCTTTTGTTGTTAGCAGGAAGAGAAGACTTTCCATTCTTGGCCTGTTATTTCTTTCTATTCCTAGGGTTGGGATTGGAACAAAGAATAGTTGCCAAATTGGCCTCGCCACCTACAGGAGACTTCCTGATCAGTAGTTCAAACTCCTGTAACTCTTTCATCAACTCTGTTAAGGTCATATTCTGTCTATTGCTTAAATTGAAAGTGGCTCTAAATGGGATAAACTCCTTAGACAGAGTCTCAAAGACCATAGTCATCTCAGTTTCAGCATCGATGTCAGCTCCATTGGTTTGGGCCTTAGCGAGGTAACCCATGACCAATATCATGTGCTCCTTTAAAGATGTCCCCGATCTCTGCTTATAGTTTAAGAGTTTTTGAAGTGCCCCTTGCCCCTTTGTTAAGGCCTGGCCTTCAAACATGTCTTCTAGATTATCCAAGATCTATTTAGCAGTCTCATAATCCTTATGTTGAGCCTGCAACACATTGTACATGCTGGCCATAACATAGCAGCGGGCCTGATCATTTGCATCTTTCTAGTGATCGTACTCTTAGAATTGCTCATTGGTGGAATCTCCCGTAGGCTCGGCAGGACAAGGGGTTGTCAGCATAAATTTTAGTTTCTCAAAGAAGAGGACGATATTTAGGTTCCGTTTCCAATCATTATAATTTTCTCTGATTAATTGGTTTTTGTCAAGTATTGATGATAAAGCATTTTTAGACATTTTTAATCTATAATAAAGAATCATATACTAAACATAAGCAAACATACCATAATAATTTAGCAAGATAACACAATCATGTAAAAACATACAAATGTGTTTAAGTGTCAAAACTTTAAAAATATTGCAACCTTACAACGATAATTCACAACTCAGAATTCAACAAGCTCTTAGGGGAGTCATGCCAAATTCAATCAGGAACACAAATCCCCTTCTGATTAATATATGCCATTCAGGACCCGTATGATCCAACATATATTAATAATCGTTTCTTTGGCCATTAATTTTATTAACAGAGCTCCTAAGGGAGGTTAATAATAAAATTAACATGAGTGTATAACCATCGTTTTGATATTTTATCCATGATTTATAATCACCACCTAGGAGTGTGCAATCGTAAATCATGCTAAAATACCTTATCCTCTTGGAGATCTAACCCGCTATATGATAAAGTCCCTTCCTAGGAGTCGGAACTACCATGTGCTACCTATGGACCAACGATGGAGGCCTTAGGTCCTCTCTTCGAAAACCTTCTCCCACTCACTCTTTTGAAATTAAGGTTTTATTTTAAAAACATGCATGAACAATTTTAAATGAGTGGCACTCTGTATTTTGTATGACATGTTATCAATATACATGACAAATCATATTATAATGTAGATAAGCAAAACAATCAAGCAAAACTACAAGCAAAATAATAATAAATAATCATAATATTATGGTTCCACCCTAGAGAATAGAAAATAAAGATTATAAGAGAGTAATCAAAACATATTATCGATTCTTCATCCTTGAATCCTCAAGCTGTATCCTTCTTCATGTAATGCCCATCTTCAAGTCTTCAATCCTGTATGAATCGAATACTTCATATTTCCGGTCATATCCAAAATTTAATATTTCTTAGAATTGTCCCAAAAATAAAATTAAAATTGCACGAAAAACTGCACCTTTTTTGGAAAAATTTCCAGCTCTCTATTGGCAAGCTGATTTGGGTAATCGGCCTACCAGTCATGACCCACCGGCTTGCCGATCTTATGCCGATACATGACAGATCGGCCTGCCGCTAGAGCCACTCGATTGCTGCTCTGCTGACGGCCTGCCGAACCTCATGTTTGGCCTGCCGAACCTCATGTTTGGCCTGTCGATCTACGACCATCGGCCTGCTAGACTAGAGTCAGCATGCTGATCGAGCAGACATCACGTCTTTCCAAAAAATACAATTTTTGATGCAATTCATCAATTTTATTTTCAACAATTCAAAAACATAAAATTAGAGACTTAGGAAATACCTAGGGATGCTATCATCCATCTTCTAGATCTGCTTCTAAATCCGTCTTCTTCGAATGTTTATTTAATTACAAAATTCTTGCAAATTTGAAATTAAATAATAATTCCTAGACAGAGATGATAGTCCGCCATCTAATTACATGAAAAACCTAGATACACATTCTAACCTCTAAGGAACCATAACCAGTATAAATTAATTAATTAATAAATAAATAAATAATAATTTAATTAACCATAATTAATTAATAAACATTCACCATATAATCCATGACAACATATAAAAATATATAGAAACCTAGAGTGTCAAGTCTCTATAAAATTAAATTCAAGCATAGAAGAGATAAAGATCACATAATTTACACATATAGCACAATCACAAACTCGTAAATTTATGTAAAAGCTATGGCTCTGATACAATTGTTAAAAAAATAATACGCAACAAAATTTTAAAATTTTTTTATATCAGAGTATTTTCTAAAACAAAAGTTTGACATACTATATGCATAAATTAACCAGATCTTATTAACCTTGTAAATGCCAAAAAGCTTCCACAATCAATGAAGAGAAGTAACATTCCATAAAAGCCTTAGCCAACTGGTCTTTCTTGTTATTCTCTATCCACGATCGAAGTGAGTGTGGGCTCACACGTATAGCTCTTCCACCAAGTGACTCTCCTTGCAACCAATTGAGAGAACCCAAAGCTAGTGTTTGTGATTTGTGAACAAGAATTCTCATGGAGTTTCTAGAGTCTCACTCTTAATCTCTCAACTGTTCTAAATAATAATGAGACTCACTCTCTTTAAATAGAGGTTAGGCCCAAGAGTCATCCTTATCAGATATGGTCTCAAAAATTCGAATTAGAATCAAACCAGGATCATAATTTAATAAAATCCGTGTAAAAACACATAATCTTTTTATTACGCGGCCAGTATACCTATCTATCTAATCGGCATGCCGAACTTGCCCCATTGGCAGGCCGAACCTATGATAAAAATCTCATCGAATCTTTTATTTTCCACCTGCGATTCTATAAGATAAAGTCTCAGTTTTAATTCAAATAACCTAATAGAAAAGTTATCTAATTAAAACAACTTTATCTAGATAATCTCTAGGAAAATAAATAAATTCTTGATAATTCTACAAGTTTATCTTGATTTAATTTATTCAAAATTAAATCAACTAATAAACAGACAATAATTATCCGATCACAATATTTCAACAAGTTTATATGAATTAATTTTGTCACAAAATTAATTTAACCGATAAATAGACATGAATTATTTGATTCTTTCAAATTTTAGCCAATTTGATAAATATGACATAAGTCACCAATTATTAGAAAAGCACGCTATATCGTTACATGATTTTTATGAGCTAGCAAAGGGGACCTGATGGACCTATATAGTTCAAGCTCCTGATAATTATGAAACTCAATATCCTAGATATACATTTCATAATTATCAACTCTAATGCTACTCCGCTAAAAGTTTGGAGTTGCACTCTGGAACGATATAGAATTACGAAGCCCATAAGGTAAGTCTCCATGACATATCATAATGTATCGTATCCCCATAGGATTATTCATAATTGGCTTAAGGAAAAGTTTTGTCTTACCTTCCCGATTATTTTTATCTTATATTCCATTATCTCACCATCGAAAAACTTACCATCTAAAGATGATATATCATTCGGTTACACCTATGTATCCAAATGGTTGAGCGCTCTAGTTTTTCAATTACAAGATAACGCATATAAGAGGATACCACTACTCCTAAAGAGGAGCTATAGATTCCAAATCTTTGAATAATAGGTCTATGCCATCAAAAGTCATGCCTCTAACGTACCAGCATGCGTACCACTATTAAAAATGCAGATGTCACCATTTGGTAAATCAAAAGACATAAGTCAAGACAACATGCCCACTATTCATCTCAGGATTAAGATATAATACAAATGATTGTCTAAAGTGAATCGATTTGCTGAGATAGAATTATTAATGCAAATCAATTCACTTTATGTTCTAATCCAATACATCGTCACCTATGACAACATGCTAAGTTTCTATTCACGGAGTCCACCTTCTTTGGCCAAAACAAACCATCTCCTAATAGGGATATAGACAACATAACAATCTTTACATGAATAAAGCGCCTAACTTTATTCCCTCAATTGCAGATCTTATGATTTAGACCGTCACCTTAAGAATCGTGTTTTTCGCATAATCTATCCATCATATGCCCAATTCTTAAAGGTTTAGACCGATAGTCTTAGACTTTTGTTTGCTTAACATACATTCAATAAATATGAACGTAAAGAGGACAAGATTTGATATATATAAATAATAAATAAATTCTTTATTGATAAAAATGTCTTCAAAAACATATTACATTTTTACTCCTTAGGACATACACGTCTAACATAATGTTCTTTATTGAATTATTAGTCTTCTTATCCCTCTATATGGAGCATTGATTTTTATCATAGTTTATTGAGTAGATTTTTACCAATTAGTGATGAGACACCAGGCTTCACAATGTCATGCTACTAAGAAGGTTGTGCGCCAATGTGGGCATGACATCACCTTGCGCTAAAGAAGACACATGCATCACCTATAGTCCTGTTGTTTTATGATCGAGAGAGGTTGAATCATCTTGGGGTTTGGAATTTCAAGGTAAGATGAAGAATGATTATTTAAAAAAATATATAAATCATGAAATAATGTCCTCGAATTCTTGGAATTACGTTTGTTTTACAACATGAAAATGTCTATTACTTAATAAATTTGAATTAATTAATAATAATATTTGAATTTATCTATTAAAGACATGATTAAAAATTGGGGTGTTATGTATATGTTTTGGAGTTTGTTTGTTTATTTGTTTTCTTTTTTTTTTGGTTGAAGGATTATGTTTTAGAGTGTCAAGAAACTCACTTAATGTGAAAATAGGGGAAAGACTATATTACACCTCAAAGTATAACTTAAGTTAGATGTTAGGATTCTATACCCTAGGACACGATCCATTATAAGTGTCTCACCACCTTAACACACATGTTGCACGCCACTACGGCATTCTCCAGATGTTTTACTTGCATGTTAGAGTGCCCTTTCATGGTGGAGGATTAACACGGTCAAAAACTAAACAAGGAGTCGCATGGTGGAAGCGACAATTGTGACGACCCTTTTTATGTGGCCATTACTTAATTACATAATATAAATTAAACATGTTTTAACACGAACTAGTACATAAATTGTGGAATATTTTGTTTTTCCTAAAACAAAATAATAATAATTATTTCTTAAAATACTTCTTCCAAAAAAATAATTTAAGAAATAATAATTATTTCTTAAAACTTAATTCCTTAAATCTAATGTAGTATTAATGTCTTAAACATAATAATAATAACTTCACCAAACTTTTCTTTTTAAAATATATCTTAATTTAAATTTGTAATAATAATTTCTTAAAACTTATTCTTTTAAAAGCCGACAAAATAATAATTTCATAAAAGCATATTCTTTTAAAATGATTTCTTAATTTAATGTAAAACTTCTAAAAACATTTCTAAAATCAAATTGCGTCATAATTTTCTTACTTGAAAATTTACATATATTTGTTGCACTATCTACTACAATATTTTAAATCTTAAAATTCTCTAAAATAAAGTTGTTTGATCATAACCTCAATTTTTAAGACATACTGTAATCTCATTTACTTATTCTTACATACATAATCTCATAAAATAAAAGTATAAAAATATTACATTTGTATAAACAGTATCCATTTCCATCTCCATCATTTGTCCGCTGCTCACCATTGTCCATCAAGTGTTGTTGACAACTTTCATACGTACAACATGAACATATTTAAATGAATTTTTGCTCGCATGTAGGAGATCAGACTCATAAAATATATTTGAAAAAAATTTAATAAAACATGCATGAACAATATATGTTTGCTGATCAACTTATTTTATGCTTAATTATTTAAGCTTTAACTTTTCTTACTGATTGGGCTTGAGTGATCGTACTAGTTGCATGCAATCCTCGAAAGTTAGGGTTCGTGAGGTCACCAATGACACTGAGATCATAAACTCTAGTGAACTATTGAAGCTTTCCCATTGACCGAGAGGTTAGTACGACACCCTTAACTTTTCTTATTAGTTTCATTTATCTTATTGTGTGTATGCAGTATGACATGTTACTACATAGCACAACTATCATATAACATAATAATGCTTAACTGAAATTGAGTAAGCAGGTATCTTTTAATACAACATACATCACTTACCACATATGATATAATCATATATAACATGATATAGACATAGCATAACTTAACTAAGAAAACATGTAAACATTTTATTTTGAAAATGTTCATACTATATGTGAGATTCCTACATACTTGGATTCCAAGCTAAACAGGTCTAGTTGCCTCTCACTTGTTCTATAGTCTAAGTAGCCTCCTTGAAGAGGGACCATGGATGGCTACAAATATTTCTTAAAGATTTCCAATCACTAGAAAAGTCATTCTAGACTTTGTTAATCTGGTTTGTCTCGCTTTGATCTATGTGCAGTTGGTATAGACAATTTCTAACGGAGTTGAATTAGCTCAAACAAAGGGCACCATCACATTGGGAACATCTAAATGAGTTAAGAGGTGGTCTCAAATCGTTAATCGAAGGTCGGGATCACAAAACCCAAGGTACGTTAGAGCTCGGCCACCCGTGGAGCGCGCGCAGCAACTTTGGTGTACAGTTGACGATGGTTCTTCGACTCCCACTAGTTTTTGACTCCTAAATTCATTGGTGTAGTCAATTTCACTAAAATCAACCTCTATTACAATAGATCAAGATTACAAATCTTAGCTAAACTAAGTGGCATGGATTTGGATGCTCCGATGGTGGTGGCAAGAAATTGGTCAAGGGTTTTTAATGCTTGCTCTCCTCTAGGTGTTTTGCCCTCATCAATTGAAGGCTACATCACCAAATTTGGCAAAATTGGAGCTTCACGGGGTGATGCATGGCAGCTATCTTGGATCTCCTTTTATTCGGTGAAGCTTCTATGAAATTGGTGTAGAAAATGTTCCCGGTGACGCTCTAAGCATGAATGTTGTAACACCTAAGAATTTCTAAGTTCATTATATATGCAATAATTAAGGATGAAGTTAAGTTATTTATGTACAAATTTTGTAAGCAAAAATTTATGATCGAAAATTTGTGAAGTATTTTAAGAGTAATTTTAGTGTCACAAGGATTATTGTAAAAATTTGATTTTTGTAACAAAAATAATAAGAATAAATACAAGATTTTTTTAAGATTAAAAATTATGTCATAGTCTTAAGTAAAGAATGAATGAAATGAAGATAAGAATTGGACGATAAGTAAAGAAAAATAAGCTAGAAAGCTTAGTTGTTGCAGAATGTGTTGTAACAGATTTTGGAATAAAAATGCCATATAAAGAAAATACTAGATAAAAATATAAAAAATAATACAACATTAGAATAATATAGAATAAGAATTATACTGATAAGTTAAGCAGTATACAAATTATACTGCATTAGTTATACAATATGAAAAATATATTGTATAGAAATTATACTACATAAGTTATGCTATATAGAAACTATGCTGCATAAAGTAATGTAGTATAGAAATTAGACTGTGTAAAGTTAAGCAGTATAAAAATCATGTTGTATGGATGATGTGCATTAGTATGATAGGTTGTGGGATCTCATAAACAGTATGAGAAATATACTGATAGTATAGGAAAGATACTATCAGTGTAAATTTGGACTATTTAAAAAGGATGTGGGGCCTACTTGATGACACCCAAAAGGTGGAAAAAATTCCACCTCTTCCCCCTAAGATAACCGGTTGTGATAAGTGGTGGAGCAAAGTTTTTAAATTTCAATTTTTGCACTAAATCAATCAATCTTGCAAACTAGGACCGAAGTGATAAAAAAGACTAAGTGTTGTCATCTTTTACATAGGCTATAAAGGAAAAACAAGGACACCCAAAAGGTGGAGATAAGACCACATCTCTCCCATGTTGGAACCAGTTTTGGCCTTGTGTTGGATACAATTTTTTATTCCAATTTAATCCTTAAGTAATGCTTTATGTGGATAAAGACCTAGTTGGAAAAAAAATGATTCTTTCTTCATCACTTTCTCCATGCAAACTTAGAAAAGTCCATGAAACTCTCTAGCAAGAACCGGCCCCTAACCTATTATTCTCTCAATATTTTTTTTTTTCAAGAATACCACTTCAAATATACCTTAGAAGCAAGATCTTATGTTGGAGATCAAGACTAGTCATTTTTAGAGGTAAGAATCTAAACTTTTCTTATGGATTCAAGTGGTTTTTCATGATCATTTGATGGGTTTTAATAGGGGTTTTGTTATGGTTTATGAGAAAGAAAGTTAACCAAGTTCAAACACATAAGTGGAGGATCAAAAGCTTGGAGAAATTCTTAGTAAGATCCAAAACCCTAGTCTTAAAAAATATATTATTTTCATGAGTTAAGATTGTGGTTGGTAATCTTTTTGGACTATGACATGCATATGGGACTCTATGTTGGAAAAATAGTATGCAGCGAAATTTGAAAAATTTATATCAGAGTATTTTTCAAAACACAAGTTTGACACGCTATATGCATAAATTAACCAGATCTTACTAACCTTTGAATGCCAAGGAATTCCCGCAATCCGTGAAGAGAAGTAACGTTTCAAAAGAGCCTCAACCAACTGGTCTTCTTTGATATTCTCTATCCACGATCGGAGTGAGTGTGGGCTCACACGTACAGCTCTTCCTCTAGGTGACTCTCCTTCCAACCAATTGAGAGAACCCAAAGCTAGTGTTTGTGATTTGTGAACAAGAGCTCTTAGGGAGTTTTCAGATTCTCACTAGTAGATTATCACTCTTAATATCTCAATTGATATAAATAACTTATGAGACTTACTCCCTGTTTATAGAGGTTGGGTCTAGGGTTAGTCCTTATCAAATAAGGTCTCAAAAATTTGAATCAGAATCAAATTCGGATCAATATCTGATGAAATCCACGTAAAAATGTGTGGTCTTTTTATCACGCATCGGCAGGCCGATCTGCATAATCGGCTGGCCGAACTTGCCCCATCGGCAGGCCGAATTGCCGATAAAAAATCTCAGCGAATCTTTTTTTTTTTACCCGAGATTCTATAGGATAAAGTCTCAGTTTTAATTCAAATAACCTAATAAAGAAGTTATCTAATTAAAACAACTTTATCTAGATGACCTCTAAGAAAATGAATGAATTCCTAATAATTCGACAAGTTTATCTTGATTTAATTTATTCAAAATTAAATCAACTGACAAACAGACAAGAATTATTCGATCCCAATAATTCAACAAGTTTATCTTAAATTAATTTTGTCACAAAATTAATTCAACGGATAAACAGACATGAATTATTTGATTCTTTCAAATTTCAACCAATCTAATAAATCTGACATAAGTCACTAATTATTGAAAAAGCACGCCGCATCGTTACAGGATTTTTATGAGCTAGCAAAGGGGACCTGATGAACCTCTATAGTTTAAGCTTCTGATAATTATGAAGCCCAATATCCCATATATACATTTCATAATTATCAACTCCAACACTACTCTACTAAATGCTTAGAGCCCGTATGAACCTACTATGCACTCTCGAACTACATAGAATTACGAAGCCCGTATAGCTAAGTCTCCATGACATATCATAGTGTATCGTATCCCTATAGAATTATCCATAACCGGCTTAAGGACAAGTTCTGTCTTACCTTCTCGATTATTTTTATCTTACGTTCCATTAGCTCACCATCGGAAAAATTTACCATCCAAAGACAATATACCATTCTGTTACACCTATGTATCCGAATGGCTGAGCACTCTAGTTTTTCAATTACAAGATAACGCATATAAGAGGATATCACTACTCCTAAAGAGGAGCTATAGATTCTATATCTTTGAATAACAGGTCTACGCTATAAAGAGTCATGCCTCCAACGTTCTAGCATGCATACCACTATTAAATTGTAGGTGTCACCCTTTGGTACATCAAAAGACACAAGTCAAGACAACGGGCCCAATATCATCTCTAGATTGAGATACAATACAAATGATTGTCTAAAGTGAATCGATTTGTCGAGATAGAATTATTAATCCAAATCAATTCACTTTATAACCCGATCCAACACATTGTCACCTATGACAATGTGCCAATGTTTCTATTCATGGAGTCCACCTCTGATGGTCAAGACAAACTATCTCCCAATAGGGATATAGACAACCTAACAATCTTTACATGAATAAAGCACCCAACTTTATTCCCTCGATTGCGGATCTTATGATTTAGACCATCATCTTAAGAATCGTGTCTTTCGCATAATCTATCAATCATATGCCCAATTCTTAAAGGTTTAGACCGACAGTCTCAGACTACTGTTTGCTTAACATACATTCAACAAATATAAATGTAAAAAGGACAAGATTTGGTATATAAACAATAAATAAATTCTTTATTGATAAAAATGTCTCCAAAAACTTATACATTTTTACTCCTTAGGGCATACATGTCTAACACATAATTGAGCATAATACCTTATATAATTTCTTCAAGGTGTGTATCTTTTTAACACTCTATGGTACGGATAAATGCTATGTTATGTCAATGATGATGATGTTGGATGGTAGGAATGCTAGGGTTTTAAGCGGCTAGGATTCGCGGGCGGCTCATGAAAATTCTATATTGATTTTAAGATATGAATTTTATGAGATTTTAATCTCAAAATTTCGTAAAAAGGAAAATATTATGAAATGGTTCTAATTGGGCCAATGAGCTTTAAAAGTTAATCATTGCGGAAAACTTGATGTTTTGATATAAAATTTGTATTTCTGCTCTCGAGGGAAAAAATATCAAGATTTTGTTTTTTGGACCAAAACTATGTGAAATCAGAATTTTCACTAAGGAATGGTTTTTTTGCACTGCTATGGGCATTGAGTAACCACAAATATTAAGTTTCAAAGGATTTAAAGCTTTTTATCAAGTAAAGAATGAGAAAAACAGTAAGGACATAATCGTTAAGATTTTCGTATTACGGATCAAAATTGTAAAGTTTTAATAAAATGGATTATTACAAAAAGGAAACTGATGTTTGGTTTTTCATAATGTTATGAGCAACAAAGAAATGTAAATTTTGTTTTAAAATAGGTTTCAAAAGTTTTCAAAGACTCATAAAGGGTAAAATGGTCATTTTTGTAAAACGGCCAAAATGGAGCCCAAGATTTCCTTAATATTAATGTACTAATATTGCCATCTATATCGATGTTTTCATTCTTTGAGTCCCACCTTCGTGTGAAATTTCCTTTCCTTTCCTTGCTTGACTTTGATTATTCTTTCTACGTAAATTACAGGCAATTATCATGCCGTGCTTGTGAGACCCTTCGGGAACCAAATTTGATGATAATTTTGCAGCAAATTAAAGTCAATAGAAACAATAACCAACAATTGCAACTTGTCTTAGCTAGACTCTATGTTCACTACATTCTCATTGGAGAGGCCCACCTTAATTATATTAATTTGTCTTCCTTTTTTTTAGTTACTATTTATTTCATACTCTTATAACTTTTTTGTTATGAAGCTTTAAATTTCTTCATCAACTTCTCAAAAGCTCGTTTGGTTTCCTTCTAGGAAACGTTTTTGCTATTTTCAAAAATTTTAAAAAGGAAAATGGGCTTGGAAAGATGTTTGGTTACCCAAAAAAACCAAAAGGGAAACGAAAATGTTTCCTGGCCTTTTTAGGATTAGCGTTAGAGAATGAAAACGATTTAACATCATTTTCATTCTCAATTTGTTCTTCTCGTGTTCGTACTGCTTGCATCTCTTCCTCAACATCTGGCCAACAATCGCCTCTCCTCCCCTTCGTCTGCCTTCGATCAGCCTTGTCCCCTCTATTCCTCACCTCTCTTTGATCCTTATTTGGTTCTTCTGTCAGTCATTCACACCATCGATTGTGTGGGGTTTGCGTAGGTTTTGTTTGTTCTTCTCTTTCCTCTCCATCATTGCTCTAATGCTGTTCTTTTTAGAAAACATGAAGGTATGTTCATTTGTGCTTCTGAAATTGGTTCAAAATGTTGTTGTTCATGATGTCTTCTCTGTTGTTTGTTGTTCTTTTTGCCTCCTCGATTTGAAGATGCTACCTAGGCGCTCGCTTTTGATTTCTCAAGATCACTCTCCTCTTTTATGCATGTGTGTATTTGGGACTTATGTTTCGAATAATTTTTTTGAGTGCTTAGATTTATCTGTACAGCGAGTTTTTTTTTTCTTTCGAATAATTTTTTTGTTCACTCGAAGAACTGATATCTTGAGAAACGAGCTTTTGTTGATTTGTGTAAAGGCTGTTTTTTTCAATGGGCGTGTTACTTGTTAGTAGATTCCACGGTGCTAATTTTATTGCAAGGATAGCTAATAAGATCGGTCATAACTCATTAGATATATGTTTAATGGATTTTTTTTTCTTAATGATGCATTTTATATCATACAAGTTTTTGTGTTAAAAAGATACACACCTTGAAGAAATGATATAAGGTATTATGCTCAATTATGTGTTAGACATGTATACCTTAAGGAGTAAAAATGTAATAGGTTTTTGGAGAAATTTTAATCAATAAAGAATTTATTTATTGTTTATATACCAAATCTTGTCCTCTTTACGTTCATATTTGTTGAATGTATGTTAAGCAAACAATAGTCTGAGACTGTCGGTCTAAACCTTAAGAATTGGGCATATGATAGACAGATTATGCGGAAGACACGATTCTTAAGGTGATGGTCTAAATCATAAGATCCGCAATCGAGGGAATAAAGTTGGGCGCTTTATTCATGTAAAGATTGTTATGTTGTCTATATCCCTATTGGGAGATGGTTTGTCTTGACCATCGGAGGTGGACTCCATGAATAGAAACATTGACACGTTGTCATAGGTGACGATGTGTTGGATCGGGACATAATGTGAATTTATTTAGATTAATAATTTTGTCTCGGTAAATTGATTCACTTTAGACAATCATTTGTATTGTATCTTAATCCTGAGATGAATAGTGGGCTCATTTTCTTGACTTGTGTCTTTTGATATACCAAAGGGTGACACCCACATCTTAATAGTGGTATGTATGTCGGTGCGTTAGAGGCATGACTCTTGATAGCGTAGACTTGTTATTCATAGATATGGAATCCATAGCTCCTCTTTAGAAGTAATGATATCCTCTTATATGCGTTATCTTGTAATTAGAAAGCTGGAGCGCTCAACCATTTGGATACATAGGTGTAACCGAATGGTATACTATCTTTGGATGGTAAGTTTTCTGATGGTGAGATAATGGAATGTAAGATAAAAATAATCGGGAAGGTAAGACAGAACTTGTCCATAAGCCGATTATGGATAATCATATGGGGATACGATACACTATGATATGTCATGGAGACTAAGCTAAACGGGCTTCGTAATGTTGGAAAAAGAGTGTGCAGTGAAATTTTTAAAAATTTTATATGAAAGTAATTTCCAAAACACAAGTTTGACATGCTATATGTATAAATTAACTAGATCTTACTAACCTTTGTGTGCTGAAGAACCTCCACAATCTGTGAAGAGAAATAACGTTCTAGAAGAGCCTCAACCAACTGGTCTTCTTTGCTATTCTCTAACCACGACTGGAGTGAGTGTGGGCTCATACGTACAGCTCTTCCATCGATGATTCTCCCCTTCCAACCAATCGAGAGAACCCAAAGCAAGTGTTTGTGATTTGTGAACAAAAGTTCTCAAGGAGTTTTCAGATTCTCAGTAGCAGAGTATCACTCTTAATCTCTCAATTGATCTGAGTAACTCATAAGAATTACTCCCTTTATATAAAGATTGGTCCTAGGGTCAGTCCTCATCAGATTAGGTCTCAAAATTTAGATCAGAATCAAATTCGGATCAATATCTGATAAGATCCATATAAAAACGTGTGATCTTATCCTTCACTGATTGGCAGGCCGAACACGCCCATTGGCAGGCTGAACACGTGTATCGGTAGGCCGAACTGTTGAATAAAAATCTCCGCAAATCTTTTATTTTTCACCCGAGATTTTAAAGGATAAAGTCTCAGTTTTAATTCAAATAACCCAATAGAGAAGTTATCTAATCAAAACAACTTTATCTAGATAATCTCTAAGAAAATAAATTAATTTCCAATAATTCTACAAGTTTATCTTGATCTAATTTATCCAAAATTAAATCAACCTATAAACAGACAAGAATTATCCGATCCCAATAATTCAACAAGTTTATCTTGAATTAATTTTATTACAAAATTAATTCAACCGATAAACAGACATGAATTATTTAATTTTTCCAAATTTAACCAATCTGATAAATCCGACATAAGTCACCAATTATTGAAAAAGCACGCTATATCGTCACAGGATTTTGTGAGCTAGCAAAGGGGACCAAAATGGACCTATATAGTTCAAGCTCCCGATAATTATGAAACCCAATATCCCATATATATATTTCATAATTATCAACTCCAACGCTACTCCACAAAAGCTTGGAGCTGTACTCTCGAGCTATATAGAATTATGAAGCTCGCATAGCTAAGTCTCCATGACATATCATAGTGTATCGTATCCCCATATGATAATCTATAATCAACTTAATGACAAGTTCTGTCTTACCTTCCTGATTATTTTTATCTTACGTTCCATCATCTCACCATCAGAAAACTTACTATCCAAAGATAGTATAGCATTCGGTTACACCTATGTATCCAAATGGTTGAGCGCTCTAGTTTTTCAATTACAGGACAACGCATATAAGGGGATATTATTACTCCTAAAGAGGAGCTATGGATTCCATATCTATGAATAACAAGTCTACGCCATCAAGAGTCATGCCTCCAACGTACCGGCATGCATACCACTATTAAGATGTGGGTGTCACCCTTTGGTACATCAAAAGACATAAGTCAAGACAACGGGCCCACTATTCATCTCAGGATTAAGATACAATACAAATGATTGTCTAAAGTGAATCGATTTGCCGAGATAGAATTATTAATCCAAATCAATTCACTTTATGTCATGATCCAACACATTGTCACCTGGCAACATGCCAATGTTTCTATTCACGGAGTCCACCTTCGATGGTCAAGACAAACCATCTCCCAATTGGGATATAGACAACATAACAATCTTTGCATGAATAAAGCGCCCAACTTTATTCCCTCGATTGTGGATCTTATATTTTTAGACCATCACCTTAAGAATCGTGTCTTCCGCATAATCTGTCCATCATATACCCAATTCTCAAGGTTTAGATCGACAGTCTCAGACTATTGTTTGCTTAACATACATTCAACAAATATGAACATAAAGAGGACAAGATTTGGTATATATAAATAATGAATAAATTCTTTATTGATAAAAATGTCTCCAAAAACTTATTACATTTTTACTACTTAGGGCATACATGTCTAACAATCTCCCACTTGCACTAAGTGAGTAAATATGACAAATCTCGCATCCCCATAGCTTCCACATGCCTCTCGAAGACTCTCCTAGTAAGTGTCTTCGTAAATGGATCACCTAAATTGTCCTCTGACGCGATCTTGCACACCGTGACATGCCCGCCCTCAATGAAGTCCTTTATCACATGATACTTCCAATCAATATGTTTACTCTTCTTGTGAAATCTTGGTTCCTTAGCATTAGCTACCGCCGCACTGTTATCACAGTACAGTGATACCACCTTATCCATGTTAGGAACAACCTCAAGATCCCCGAGGAACTTGCGGAGCCACACTGCTTCTTTCGAAGCATCATTAGCTGCCACATACTCGGCCTCTATCGTTGAATCCGAAGTGCAATCTTGCTTAGCACTTCTCCAACTAATGGCACTGCCACCTAGAGTAAACACAAAACCCGAAGTCGATTTCCTAGAATCTAGACAGAATTGAAAATCTGAATCAGTGAGTCAGGTCCTCACCCGAATATACAAGCATATACCCTCGAGTCGTTGGCAGGTACTTGAAAATATGCTTTACCACAACTCAGTGGTTCGGTCCTGGATCCGCCTGAAATTGACTTACAATCCCAACCACATAACTAATATCCGGTCGTGTGTAAAGCATGGCATACATGAGACTACCTATTGCCGAATCAGTATATCCTAGAGGAGTCAAGTCCTCACCCGAATATACAAGCATATACCCTCGAGTCCTTGGCAGGTACTTGAAAATATGCTTTACCGCAACTCAGTGGTTCGGTCCTGGATCTGCCTGAAATCTACTTACAATCCCAATCGCATAACTAATATTTGGTCCTGTGCAAAGCATGGCATACATGAGACTACCTACTGCCGAAGCATAAGGCACTTTCTTCATGTATTCTCTTTCTTCATAAGACTTTGGAGAGTCTTTCTTAAAAGAGTAATTCCAGACCTAGATGGTTGCCCACCATTCTTGGAATCCTGCATTCCAAACTCCTGAGAATTTTATCTATATAGTCGGCCTGAGACAAAGCTATCATTTTGTTCTTCCTATCCCGAAAGATTTGGATACCGAGAACAAAATTAGCCTCACCTAAGTCCTTCATGTCAAACTGCTTGGTCAACCATAATTTGACCCGTGACAACGCCCCAACGTCATTGTCAATTAGCTGAATGTCATCTACATAGAGCAGTAGAAAAGCCACATTCCCATCCTTAATGTGTTTGTAAACACATGGTTCATCCATATTTTGTGAGAACCCATAAGTCTTGATCACCTGATCAAATCTTATGTTCCAAGAACGAGAAGCATGCTTAAGTCCATAAATTGACTTTAGCAGCTTACAAACCTTGCCCTCTTCACCCGTGACCTTGAACCCGTCTGGCTGTTTCATATAAATGGACTCATCAAGATAGTCATTTAAAAAAGCCGTCTTGACATCCATCTGCCAAATTTCATAGTCGAAAGCAGCAGCTATGGATAAGAGAATCCGAATGGACTTAAGCATGGCTACAGGCGAAAAGGTTTCCTCATAATCGATTCCTTCCTTTTGCGTATAACCCTTAGCTACTAGTCTAGCCTTAAAGGTTTTGACCTTTCCATCCACACCTCTTTTCCTCTTGAAGATCCACTTACACCCTATGGGTTTTACCCGTTCAGGAAGATCCACAAGCTCCCAGACGTGATTAGTCTCCATACACTTCATCTCTATGTTCATGGCCTCTGTCAGAGTTTTGAATCAATATCCTCCATAGCTTCTGCATAAGTATAAGGATCCCTGTCATGTTCATCTGGTTCAGCCAAGAAGACCTCCCCATTGAACATATACCTCTCAGGTTGACGCCTGATCCTCCCACTACACCAAAGCCCCTGTGGTTGTTGTTCAGGTTTGTTTGGTTTTTCTACATTGATCGGAACGGTTTCATTTGGAACCTCTGGAGTGATCGGATCACTCCTTCACTCCTCAAGCACCACTTTGCTTTGAGGTTTAAAGTCGTTCATGTAACTCTCCTCAAGGAAAGTTGCATTAGTTGAAACCATGACTTTATTTTCCTTTGGGTTATAAAAATAACCCCTTTAGTCCCTTTAGGATATCCTACAAACACGCAAACTTTCAAACATGCTTTCAACTTATTTAGATCCTTAAACAGGACATGAGCCAGACATCCCCATATGTGAATATGGTTTACGGATGTCTTTCTACCCGTCCACAACTTGTGAGGAGTTTTAGGGACCGATTTTGAAGGCACATTGTTCAAAAGATAACATGCAGTTTGTAGTGCATATCCCTAAAAGGATAAAGGCACTGATGAATAACTCATCATGGACCTGATCATGTCTGACAAAGTCCTATTCCTTCTCTCCGCTATGCCATTCTACTGCGGAGTGCCCGACGCAGTCAAATGTGATAGAATCCCATTTTCTAATAAGTGTTCCAAGAACTCATCAGAAAGGTATTCCCCACCTCGATCGGATCGAAGTGCCTTTATAGGTCTATCCAATTGCTTTTCCACTTCAGCCTGAAACTCCCTAAACTTGTCAAAAGTTTGCTTTTGTGGTGCATCAGGTACACATACCTATATCTTGAGTAATCGTCAATAAAAGTGACAAAGTATTCATACCCTCCTCGTGCCTGGATGTTCATCGGTCCGTAAACATCACTATGCACAAGTTCTAGAACCCCTTTGGCCCTATTGCCCTTAGATCCGAATGGTCTTTTAGTCATTTTACCCTCCAACAAGATTCACATTGAGGTATAGATTCCACCTTTAAGTGACTTAAAGGTCCATCCATTACCAACCTTTGAATCCTATTCAGGTTAATATGACCAAGGCGCAAATGCCAAAGATAAGTCTTATTAGAGTGAGAAGTTTTAAGTCTTTTAGAGTTATTATCATTCATCTCAACATTAAGCAATAAGTCCATCTTAGATTTGATAAAATATAGATTATTTTGCATCCATCCAGAATAGATAAAAGATTTGTTTTTACAAATCACCACTTTATTATTAAAAGAAACCAAGTAGGAGTCTTTAAATAAACAAGCTACAGAAATTAAATTCCTTTTAAACTTAGGAACATAAAAACAATCTTCTAAAAATAAATTTATATAATTATCAAAATAAAGATGGACGTCTTCCACTGCTTCCGCTGAGATTAAGGATCCATCGCCCATCCGAAGCGTGAAGTCTTCATGCAGCAGACTTCTCGTTTCTTTGAACCCCTGCAGAGAAACATAAACATGATTAGTTGCATTGGAATCTATGACCCAAATGTCACTGGATTCCTCAACCAAACAAGTTTCTAAATATAGAAGATCACACCTACCTCCTTTGGAAAGGAAGTTCTTGCAATGCTTCTTGATATGCCCGACCTTTCCACAGAAGAAGCACTTAAGCTTCTTTGGGTTCTTCTTCTTCTTCTTCTTGCTCTTGGTAGTAGCAGGAATAGAATACTTTCCGTTCTTCGCCCGTTGCTTCTTTCCATTCCCAATGTTAGGATTGAAACCAGAAGCAGCTACTATGTTGGCCTCACCACCCGCAGGAGACTCCCTGATCAGCAGTTTGAACTCTTGTAACTGTTTCATTTGTTCTGTCAAGGTCATATCCTGTCTATTGCTCAAATTAAAAGTAGCTCTAAATATAATAAATTCCTTAGAGAGAGTCTCAAAGACCATAGTCATCTGAGTTTCAGCATCGATGTCGGCTCCATTGGTTTGAGCCTTAGTGAGGTAACCCATGACCAACATCATATGCTCCTTTACAGATGTCCCCGGCCTCTGTCTATAGTTTAAGAGTTTTCGAAGCGCCCCTTGCCACTTTGTTATGGCTTGGCCTCTAAACATATCCTTAAGATTATCCAAGATCTGCTTTGCAGTTTCATAATCCTAATGTTGAGCCTGCAGCACATTATTCATGCTGGCCATGACATAGCAGCGGGCCTGATCATTAGCATCTTTTCAGCGATCGTACGCTTGGAATTGCTCATTAGATGAGTATCCTGTGGGCTCGGGAGGACAAGGGGTTGTCAGTGTAACACCCGCCTATTTAATGTAACGGACCACGTTAAGTTAGTAACGTTAATAAGGAATTTTATTAATAAATTTTGTTATATGATATGATATGTGATGTGCATGTTACTAACTTTTTATGTCAAGTTTTGTGACAGGTGACGACCGCATGGGATCATTGTGCTCTGGTGTTCATGTGAAATTTTGAATGTATGTTTATTTATGATGCAATAATGTATGTATGTATTATTGTATGACATTTAAGGACAGTTTGGCAGGCCGAACTTTTAAGATCGGCAGGCCGAAGAAACCAATCGACAGGTCGAACTTGCTGACACCAGTAGGCCGAAGGGGAAAATCGGCAGGCCAAACACGGTTGACGAGCAGTCAGCAGAAATCCCTCCAAAAATTATGGCTGAGTTAATTACATTAATTGGATGATTTAATGTGATTAATTGGCATAATTAAGGAATGATTTCATCAGTTAAGGAAATAAGGGGTTTGACTTAGTATTGATTTGGGTCAAATTAAATGGTTTCCAATTTTAAATGGGCAAAACATGGAAGGTTATGGGTGATTGTTGGTTTCCTTTTCTTTCTCTTCCTTTTCCCACGCCTCTTGCCTCCCTCAGCAGTCAGAAAATTCTGACTTAATGAAGGGAATTGAATTCCCATCAATTGTGTTTATTACGTTAAAAATTTTAACGTTTCCTTTTTCATTATTTTCTCTCCTTCTCACGTTTTTCTCTCTCAAAAATTCTGAGACGTTCTCTCATTTTTTTCTCTCATCCTCTTCTCTTCTCCACGAGTTCTTCCTCTCTCTCTCTCTCTCATGAAAATTCTCTACAAATATTGTAAGAAAAGTCTTACTTCGTTGGATAAAATTCAAGGATTTTGAAAAGAAACTTCAAGGTATGAATTTAGTTTTCTGGTATTTTTGAAAAGAAATTCTTCTCATCGTTTCGTCTACAATATCGTCTCTAGGAATTGTATTTTTGTTCTAAGTTTTTATTATGATGTTCATGTGATGTTTCTTCACGTTTCATGTCATATGAATGTTTTATGAAAAATGAATATTTTTGTCTTCTACTCTTCACAGTAATGCTACTGTTTAATTTTGATATATGAAAAATGTAATGATTATTCAAGAGGTAATGAATGATGTTTCCTTGAAAAGTTGTTAAGAATATGCAAGTATAATGTAAGATGAATGTATTTTAGGATTATGAAATTTTTATGAGATTATAATAAGAAAACTGTTTTGATAATGTTGTTTATGGGATTTTCGTTTTATTAAACTTTTTATGTATTTACATGATTTTATGCATAATAATATGATGATTGTAATGGATGTGATGAAAATATATATGTGATGATAATTTCATGTTTTACGATGATGGTTATGGATTATGAGATGAATGTATATGAATGAATGTTATATGCATGGATGTTTTATGATACGTATTAATGTATTGCATCTTTAAAATGGAAAATGGCATGACCACTCAAGGAACGAGCACTACGAGACCGCGGCGTCGTCACCAAATCACGTTAAGGTTAAGTAAGCTAACGATAAGGTAAGGACATTCTCACCTGCAACATGACACATGTTTTTACAAGGTTTGACGATATGTTCATAATGATATTTATGATGGTTTTCCTTAAAGAATTTCTTATGAAAGATTTTCATGATTTTAAGTTATGCATGATGTTTATGGCATGTTTAAAAGTATGAAAAGTATGTATATATGTATTACCTAATAAGTGTTGCACACCCAATGTTATGAAATGTTATGTTATGATGTCATGTTTGGTTTGGGATTAGCTACCCTTCTCCTCTCATGACGGTGCGCCTATGATGATGTTTATGGTGCAACACTTGGGCCCTTAAGATAAAAATGGAATAAGTTTTAAAATGGTCAACGTAATGAAAGATATGTTTCTATGAAATTGTGCTTAAGGCACTTTTATGATATGATGATGATAATGATGATGATGATGATGTTTATGAAATGTTTTAAATTGTGAGAATTATATGTACTTACTAAGCATTAGCTTAATCAAGTTTTATGTCATGTTGCAGATAAGGGTAAGAAAATCATGGACTAGGCGGAGGACATGGGAAGGCGTGTGAGCATTATGAAGATGAATTGTAACCGAAAGCACGCCAAGAAGAACGCTTTTATGTTTTTTTTATTAAGTTATATTTTTGAACATATATTTTATGTTAATTTTTAAGAATACTTATATTATGGTTCTATAAGTTATTTTATCATTTTTAATGAATTATGAACTTCCGCTATGTTTTACGAAAAGTTGGTTTGTTTTAAAATTCAAGATTTCTCAAAGATTGGTCTCAGACGGCCTGCCGAACGTTTTGGCTGGCTTGCCGAAGTCCAGAAGTTTGGCCTGCCGATCACAATTCTCGGCCTGCCGAACATGGATGAATTTTTTGTCCGAATTGCAAAGCCTCTGCCGGCCTGCCGGTTGAGGGAACTCCGGCCTGCCGATCATGTTCGGCCTGCCGAAGTCCCAAGATCGGCCTGCCGAACTGTGGGAGTAAGTAAGTTTTAAATGATTTGATGTTTAATGTGATATGTTGTGATGTTTTGTTAAGTTCTGATTTTTACAATTACAACTTGATAAACCTATATTATTAAATAAGTTCATGATTAATTTAAGTATAATTGAATAAATTATGATATGGAATAAGTTAAACATTGTTATTTTAAACAGTGATAAGTTTAAAAAAAAAAATTTGAAGGTATGAATGGATCTTGGTTATGTATGTTTAAGTACTTTTAAAATCAATAGTACTGATTAAGTTGATATTATTTATATGTTTAAAGTTTAAGCATGTACGAATGTATGTATGTAACGACATCTATGACGTCCGAATTAAGGGGTGTTTCAGTCAGTATATATTTCAGTTTCTCAAAGGACAGGACGATATCTAGGTTTTGTTTCCAATCGTTATAATTCTCACCGGTTAATTGGTTTTTGTCAAGTATTGATGATAAAGCGTTTTTAGACATTTTTAATCTACAATAAAGAATCATATACCAAAAATAAGCAAACATATCATAATAATTTAGCAAGATAACACAATAATGTAAAATCATACAAATTTGTTTATGTGTCAAAACCTTGAAAATATCACAACCTTACAACGATAATTCCCAACTCAGAATTCAACAAGCTCCTAGGGGAGTCATGCCAAATTCAATTAGGAACATGGATCCCCTCCTGATTAATATATGCCAACCAGCACCCGTATGATCCAGCATATATTAATAATCGTTTCTTTGGCCATTAATTTTATTAACAGAGCTCCTAAGGGAGATTAAGAATAAAATTAGCGTGAGTGTATAACCATCGTTTTAATATTTTATCCACGATTTATAATCACCACCTAGGGGTGTGCAACCATAAATCATACTAAAATACCTTATCCTCTCAGAGATCCAATCTGGTACATGATAGAAATCCCTTCCTAGGGGTCAGGACCACCATGTTCTGCCTATGGACCAACGATGGAGGCCTTAGGTTCTCTCTTCAAAAACCTTCTCCCACTCAATCTTTTGAAATCAAGGTTTTATTTTAAAATTATGCATGAACAATTTTAATATGAGCGGCACTCCCTATTCTATATGACATGTTATCAATATACATGGCAAATCATATTATAATGCAAACAAGCAAAGCAATTTAAGCAAAGCTACAAGCAAAATAATAAATAGCCGTAATATTCTGGCTCCACCCTAGAGAATAGAAAACTAAGATTACAAGAGAATAATCGAGACATATTATCAATTTTTCATCCTTAAATCCTCAAGCCGTATCCGTCTCTATGTAATTCCCATCTTCAAGTCTTCAATCTTATATGGAACGAATTCTTCATATTTCCGGTCATATCCAAATTTAATGTTTCTCAGAATTGTCCCAAAAATAAAATTAAAACTGCATCTAAAAAACTGTACTTTTTCTAGAAACTTTTCCAACTCTCAATCGGCAGGCTGATCTGGGTGATCGGCCTGCCGGTCATGTTTCATCGGCCTGCCGATCAATTAGATCGGCCTACCGACCCATGAAAGTTCGGCATGCAGAACTAGAAGTTCGGCCTGCTGGCAAAGCCAGCCGATTTCTGTCCCATAGACGGCCTGTCGAACTATACGTCCGGCCTACCGATCTGTAACCATCGGCCTACCGAACTGTGAGGCCCGGCATACTAACTGAGCAGAAATCTTTCATTCTAGAAAATACAATTTTTAATGCAATTCATCAATTCAAAACCATAAAATTAGAGACTCAGGAAATTCCTAGAAGCATCATCATCAATCTTCTAGATCCGTCTTCTAGATTCGTCTTCTCTGAATAATTATTTAATTACAAAATTCTTACAAATTTAAAATTAAACAATAATTTCTAGACGAAGATGATAGTCTGCCATCTAATTACATGAAAAACCTAGATACACATTCTAACCTCTTAGTAACCATAACCGGCATAAATTAATTAATTAATAATTAATTAAATAATAATTTAATCAACTATAATTAATTAATAAACATTTACCACATAATCTATGACAACATATATAACATATAAACTAGTGTGCTAACTCTCTATAAAATTAAATTCAAGCATAGGAGAGACTAAGATCACAAAATTTACACATATAACATGATCACACACTTGTAAATTTATGTAAAAACCATGGCTCTGGTACCAATTGTTAGAAAAAGAGTGCGCAATAGAATTTTTAAAAATTTTATGTTAGAGTAATTTCCAAAACACAAGTTTGACATGCTATATGTATAAATTAACCAGATCTTACTAACCTTTGTGTGCCGAAGAACCTTCACAATCTGTGAAGAGAAATAACGTTCCAGAAGAGCCTCAACCAACTAGTCTTCTTTGCTATTCTCTATCCACGACCGGAGTGAGTGTGGGCTCACACGTACAGCTCTTCCATCGGTGATTCTCCTTCCAACCAATCGAGAGAACCCAAAGCAAGTGTTCGTGATTTGTGAACAAAAGTTCTCAAGGAGTTTTTAGATTCTCAGTAGCAGAGTATCACTCTTAATCTCTCAATTGATCTGAGTAACTCATAAGACTTACTCCCTTTATATAAATATTGGTCTTATGGTCAGTCCTCATCAGATTAGGTCTCAAAATTTAGATCAGAATCAAATTCAGATCAATATCTGATAAGATCAGCGTGAAAACATGTGATCTTATTCTTCGCTGATCGGCAGGCCGAACAGCTAGATCGACAGGCCGAGCATGCCCATCGGCAGGCCGAACTGTCGAATAAAAAATCTCCGCAAATCTTTTATTTTCCACCCGAGATTTTAAAGGATAAAGTCTCAGTTTTAATTCAAATAACCTAATAGAGAAATTATCTGATCAAAATATCTTTATCTAGATAATCTCTAAGGAAATAAATTAATTCCCAATAATTTTACAAGTTTATCTTGATCTAATTTATCCAAAATTAAATCAACCTATAAACAGATAAGAATTATCCGATCCCAATAATTCAACCAATTTATCTTGAATTAATTTTATTATAAAATTAATTCAACCGATAAACAGACATGAATTATTTAATTCTTCCAAATTTAACCAATTTGATAAATCTGACATAAGTCACCAATTATTGAAAAAGCACGCCGTATCGTTACAGGATTTTGTGAGCTAGCAAATGGGACCAAAATGGACCTATATAGTTCAAGCTCTCGATAATTATTAAACCCAATATCCCAGATATACATTTCATAATTATCAACTCCAACGCTACTCCACTAAAAGCTTGGAGCTGCACTCTCGAACTATATAGAATTACAAAGCTCGTATAGCTAAGTCTTCATGACATATCATAGTGTATCATATCCCCATATGATAATCCATAATCGGCTTAAGGACAAGTTCTGTCTTACCTTTCTGATTATTTTTATCTTACGTTCCATCATCTCACCATCAGAAAACTTACTATCCAAAGATAGTATACCATTCGGTTATACCTATGTATCCAAATGGTTGAGCGTTCTAGTTTTCTAATTACAGGACAATGCATATAAGAGGATATCATTACTCCTAAAGAGGAGCTATGGATTCCATATTTATGAATAACAAGTCTACGCCATCAAGAGTCATGCCTCCAACGTACCGACATGCATACCACTATTAAGATGTGGGTGTCACCCTTTAGTACATCAAAAGACATAAGTCAAGACAACGGGCCCACTATTCATCTCAGGATTAAGATACAACACAAATGATTGTCTAAAGTGAATCGATTTGTCGAGACAGAATTATTATTCCAAATCAATTTACTTTATGTCCCGATCCAACACATTGTCACCTATGGCAACATGCCAATGTTTCTATTCACGGAGTCCACCTCCGATGGTCAAGACAAACCATCTCCCAATTGGGATATAGACAACATAACAATCTTTGCATGAATAAAGTGCCCAACTTTATTTCCTCGATTGCGGATCTTATATTTTAGACCATCACCTTAAGAATCGTGTCTTCCACATAATCTGTCCATCATATGCCCAATTCTCAAGGTTTAGACCGACAGTCTCAGACTATTGTTTGTTTAACATACATTCAATAAATATGAACGTAAAGAGGACATGATTTGGTATATATAAATAATGAATAAATTCTTTATTGATAAAACTATCTCCAAAACTTATTACATTTTTACTCCTTAGGGCATACATGTCTAACACGTAAATCTATGTAGTTCGAGAGTGTAGCTCCAAGTTTTTAGTAGAGTAGCATTGGAGTTGATAATTATAAAATGTATATCTAGGATATTGGGTTTTATAATTATCGGGAGCTTGAACTATATAGGTCTATTTGGTCCCCTTTGCTAGCTCACAACATCCTGTAACGATACAGCGTGCTTCCAATAATTGGTAACTTATGTCAGATTTATCAGATTGGTTAAAATTTAGAAGAATAAGATAATTCATGTTTGTTTATTGGTTGAATTAATTTTATTATAAAATTAATACAAGATAAACTTGTTGAATTATTGCGATCAAATAATTCTTGTCTGTTTATCAGTTGATTTAATTTTGGATAAATTAGATCAAGATAAACTTGTAGAATTATTGGGAATTCATTTATTTTCTTAGAGATTATCTAGATAAAGTTGTTTTGATCAGATAACTTCTTTATTGGGTTATTTGAATTAAAACTGAGAGTTTATCCTATAGATCTTGGGTGAAATATAAAAGATTTGCTGAGATATTTATTCGGCAGTTCGGCCTACCGTTCCACATGTTCGGCCTTCCGATGGGGGTGTTCGGCCTGCCGATCATCCTGATTGGCCTGCCGATGAGTGAAGGATAAGATCACGCATTTTTACGTAGATCTTATCATATATTGATCCGATTTTGATTCTGGTTTGAATTTTTGAGACCTAATCTGATAAGGACTGACCCTTGGACCAACCTTTATAAATAGGGAGTAAGTCTTAAGAGTTACTCGGATCAATTGAGAGATTAAGAGTGATACTCTACTGGTGAGAATCTAAAATCTCCCTGAGAGCTTTTGTTCACAAATCACAAACACTTGCTTTGGGTTCTCTCGATTGGTTGGAAGGAGAGTCACCTAGTGGAAGAGTTGTACGTGTGAGCCCACACTCACTCTGGTCGTGGATAGAGAATAGTAAAGAAGACGAGTTGGTTGAGGCTCTTCTAGAATGTTACTCTCTTCACATTTTGCGAGGGTTCTTCAGTAATCAAAGGTTAGTAAGATCTGTTTAATTTATGCATATAGCATGTCAAACTTGTTTTTTGAAAATACTCTGATGTAAAATTTTAAAAATTTCGTTGCGTACTATTTTTCTAACATTATGTTAGTCTTGTTGGGTCTGTTTTATATTGAGATCAGTCTTGAAAAACTATTGAAGGAGCCAAATTTGGGTATGGTCTTTCATAATTAGCCATAGTTATACATACTGTTGTTACTTTGAATAACTACAAGATTTAGGTAACGTTGGGTAATTGAGATGAAGATGATGTTTATTGCCTGCTATGCTACATGACGTGTACTTTTTCTTTTTTTTGCTTCTGTAGAGTAGAATGAAAGGTCTTAATCACTTTAGTTTATAGTGTTGTGAATTGGTGAAACAATGAAACAGAAAACAGAGTGGCTTGGCTCTAAATTGTTAAGCATTGTATGCATTTATATACCTAGTTACTGTCTATTAGTTAATCTGTTCCTTATGGGCTTTGATTTAGGTTAATGAGAAAAGGGAAAAAAACTTACATTTGTCAGATTATACTATTGGTTGGTTGGATATTAGTTTATGCTCAAACTCAAATGAGCGGTTTCTTTAATTATCTTTACACCCAAGCAGGATGCTTTTGTGGGAACTTGAGACTATTTGTATCAAATTTAAATTATTTTGCATTTTAGTGTAAAGTAACCACCTAGCTACCTTGTGTCTTTTAGCCATATAGGAGTTTTTAATTGCTATGGTCTGTTGTTCTTTTTGGTAACCATCGTTTTTACCTTCTGATGATCTACGGCAAAAGAAAACAACACTTTGGGCCCAATTCTGTTTCTATTATGAAGTTGAATATATTACTTTCTTCTTGTTGCACTACTTTGCTTATGCTGCCATTATTGTCTGGAACATAAATAGATTGATCTGTGTAGTGGGTTTTTTTTTCTTTCAAATAATTTTTTTGTTTACTGGAAGAGTGACAATTTATGCCATACAAATGCGTGAAAATATCACAATGAGTGGCAATTGTTTATTACTTTGAGAGCATATAAATTTTGCACATATGTATTTGGTTACTGAATTTTCCATTCTGCTTTGCATATTGCCCTTATGATTCCTTTTCTCATCTACTTGTCTAATAATTGAGTCGTTTCAAAGAATGGTGCCATCTTGATTTGGTACAAAGACGATAATGAGTGTCAAAATTTTTATGTTTTTTTCCATTATAAGATTAGAGTATGCTAATAAAACATTATTTATGTTTTCATAAACACGTAATATAAAACATTCCTCATAATATTTTTCATAGCATATAAATGTTTCATAACAAGCAAATCAAGTACAATCACAATGCATGTTTTCATTTATGCTCAATTATGAACTTTCGATTATGAGCATCTTATGAACATTCTTTCTTAGTTTGACTTTCTATCCTTGTTCTTTATCTTTTCTTATCTTACACTTTAACTTTCTACCTTTTGTTCCTTAACTTTCTATATCTTATAACCTTTAGTGTTCGTACCAACATCTTTAATCATGAGATCATAAACGTGACGCTTCCCTTGTGGAAGACTTAAGACCATCGAACTTCGAGGTCGTGTACCTCACATCTGGGAGGTCAAACTTTAACTTTACATTCATTATCTCACAACGAGGAGGCTGGTACGACACTTTCATTTTAACTTTACGTTACCTTCTTTATTAACTTTAGTGAGCATATCAAAGGCAATCACGTCACGTGCAAACACACTTGCAAATCATAGCATATACTGTAAACCTCTTGCACAACAAATGCAACTTGAAACGCAAATACATTTTGCAAATCATAACTTGTATTCTGAAATATATTTCATACGAATGCAACATATAACGCAATCACATATTGTAAATCATAACTTTTATTTTGAAACATATTGCATACAAATGCAACATATAACGCAATTACATATTGCAAATCATAACTCTTATTCTGAAACATATTGTATACAAATGCAACATATAACGCAATCATATATTGTAAATCATAACTCTTATTCTGAAACATATTGCATACAAATGCAACATATAACGCAATCACATATTGCAAATTATAAATTTTTATTCTGAAATATATTGCATACAAATGCAACATATAACGCAATCACATATTGAAAATCATAACTGTTATTCTGAATCATATTGCATACAAATGCAACATATAACAAAATCACATATTGCAAATCATAACTTGTTATTCTAAAACATATTGGATACAAATGCAACATATAGAGTAATCACATGCAAATCATAACTTTTTTTTTCTGAAACATATTCCATACAAATACAACATATAACACAATTACATATTGCAAATCATAACTGTTATTCTGAATCATATTGCATACAAATGCAATATATAACGAAATCACATATTGCAAATGATAACTTTTTATTCTGAAACATATTCGATACAAATTCAACATATAACGCAATCACATACAAATCATAACTTTTTATTCTGAAACATATTGCATACAAATGCAACATATAACGCAATCACATATTACAAATCATAACTTTTATTCTGAATCATATTGCATACAAATGCATCATATTACATAACAAATGCTTCATAAAACTTATAACTTAAATTATAAAACATTATGCATTGTCGAAATGCAGGACTTATACTAATCCTATTTCGTATCTAGATTGCACATCCGCATTTAGATCATAATCTGGTACATAAAAACTGGCCAGTAAGTTCATCTTTTTACTATTCAGTCCATAGGTCTTTTATCATCTAGTCATTCCAGACTAGTGATAATGATTATCTAAAACATGTTTACGCACTTGTCTGAAAACTTCTAAGGGATCATAACACTTGAACTTAACCTTTCATATCTCTCTCTTGGATTTACTCATGTGACCTCTAGGAAGTTCCTCTCTTATATCTTGAACTTTTACTTACGTCCAAATTTTCTTGTAAGGATCTGTGTGTTTATTCTTATCAAAATTCTGGTTCTACAGGATGTTGTAATCTAGGAAGTTATGTCCTTAATGGGTTTCTTGTGGACCTTACTATACATATTCATCATACATTATGTGGTGTTGTGCTTATATGCTATATCTTGTTTATAATTTAGATAACAAGCATCAATCATAGCATTCATATCATATCATACTTACACATAACGTTCATAAACATATCATACATATACATGTCATTCATATCATACATGCACATGTCATTTATACTTTCATATCGTAGAGTTACTATACATTTTTCTTCTTTGGATAGCAACTATTTCATAATATTCATATAGTACTTTAAGTCATGTTACATTTATAATACACACACCAATCATAGTTCATAACATTCATGCACATCAATATGCAAATAGGCTTTAAACATAACAATTGCAAGTTCCTTGCAAATCTTCTTTTGTACTTTAAAACTCTTTGTATAATAAATGCAAATATACTTTAAAAGAAACTTACATAATAATTGCAAACTCATTTACAAATGCATATGTAAGCATTTGAAAACTATTTACTTCATGCTGTAGGTGAAGTCTGAACTTACTTGGACTTTACTCTAATGTTCCCTTCTCCGTTCCTATCTCGTTCCTTTTCTTTCCATTGGTCGGCTTATGTGTCTTGATCAAATGACAACCGACTTATCAATTAACTTTCTTTTTATCAATCTACTCGATTGATAATATAACGTAAGCATTAAACATTCATTTCTTTTTAACTTGACTTGTATAATATCGGTCTACCGGTCTTTCACTTACTTTGTAATCCACCGGGGTTATCTTTCCATTATTAAATCTCTCGTCTCACATGACGGTTACGTTACTTAACGTATTACAGAACATTTTCTGTCTAATAGGGGCGTTTGGTATGCAGTAATCCTGAGGTGGGAATGAGAATCTTACAGATTCCTATGTTTGGTATGCAGTAATCTGAGTTTTGCATTCCTAGGAAACTCATTCCCATGGGATTCAGATTACCTCATTTGGGATAATCTAAATCCCACCCAATAAGGTGATATTCATATTCTTAGAAATCTCAAAACTATGAAAATCTCACATTTTTTTCATGATGATGATGATGATAATAATTAAATTATTATTAAATAATAATAATAATATAAATTAATATTTCTAAACAATATAAATATAAAATTATAATTTGATAATAATGATAATAATAACATTAACAATAATAATAAAAATATATAATATATTACATATACAATATCTAAATATAATATATATTATTATTAATTAATATTAGAATATAATATATATAAATACTATAATAATAAAATAAAATAATTTTGTACTATTATTATAAATTAATATTAATATATGATATAGATGTAAATATTATATCAATACAAAATTATAATTTAATAATAACAAAAATAATAACATTAATAATAAAAACATAATAATATAACATCAATATGAATAGTATAATATTAATATTCATAGTAATATCAATATTAAATTATATAAATGCTATTATAATAATTATAAATATAAAATATAACTAAATATGTTTAATAATTTTTATAAAAATATTTTTATTTAATGTTAATATTAATATAAATACTAATATATTATTAAGAATTATATTTTTATTATTATTTATATTCATATCAATATATTATATATTATATACAAAATTTTAATATTAATATATTGTTAAATAATAATTCTATGATTATTAAAATTAATATTTTTATATAATATAAAGAAAGTATTATATTTATGTAAAATAATAATGATAATAATAACATTAATATTCATAGTATTATTAATGTTAAATTATATATAATATTATTTTATTCTTTATATTTATATTATTATTATTTAAAATTAGAACTAATATATTATATTGATACATTTAATTTTAATACTATAAATTGTTTTGTTAATTATATAAGATTTCTATGTACAACCAAATACAGTAATGTGTTATTCTTGGAAATCTAATAGAAGATTCATAGTATTATTAATGTTAAATTATATATAATATTATTTTATTCTTTATATTTATATTATTATTATTTAAAATTAGAACTAATATATTATATTGATACATTTAATTTTAATACTATAAATTGTTTTGTTAATTATATAAGATTTCTATGTACAACCAAATACAGTAATGTGTTATTCTTGGAAATCTAATAGAATATTCCTATATGCAACCAAACGTGATAATCTTGGTTCTTGGGAATCATATTCCCTATAATTATTTTCCCAGAAATATGATTTCTACTGATTACTGCATATCAAACGCCCCCATAACATTTTGCTAAATCGGAGTGTTCGGCTCTGTTCTAGCCGTTTTCGTAAAAATGACATTTTTACCCTTTTCGGGTATTTCGTCAACTTCGTAATTTTATAAAACCTATTGCTTAACTTTAACGTTTCATACTCATATATTATGGAAAAATTGCCACTAAGAAAGGTTTCCCAATATCGGGCGTTTCGGGTCTGTTTTGGCCTTTTTTACAAAATGACCATTTTACCCTTAACTCTTTTTCCTCCATTATTTCCTTAACTAAACTTTAATTTCCTTAAAATTTAACATCTATTGTACTTACTGCCTACAACAGTGTTAAAAACCAACGTTCTCTAGTGAAAACCTAGTTTTCACACAATTTCACAATTGGCCTGAAATACAAAAATATGGAGCATTTTGAAAACTGGCTTTAAGAAAAAGCCTTTTTGGCAAAATGACCTGTTTTTTTTTTTTGTAGTTTTTTGGCAACAAAAAACAAGCTTTTTGGGCATGAAAACCACTCTAGTTTTTTTTCTTTTTACTCTGTTGAGGTTCCTTTCCTTGCTACAAGTCTTTTTCTTATCTTTCTACAAAAAACTGGAGCAGTTTTACTGCACAGAAAAGCTTGTTTTTTAGTTCCAAAAAAAAAAAGAGGTCATTTGTCCAATTCAAAATTTTTTTTGGCTCTTTTGTCAAAATATCCCCAAAAATATTTACATGTTTGCCCCCAGAACCAAAAATAATCTTTTTACACCATTAGTCCCCATTTTTCATGAGGAACATTTTTGCTCAAAGTACCATATGCAAAATCCTTTGAAAAAATAACATTTTTGCCCTTTAAATTTTTTTTCTAATTTTAACAAATTCTTGTAAAATTCATAACTCCTAAACCGAGTAGAATTTTAAGAAACTGTATGCGTTATCTTAATAGCTTTGATGAGTTCTACAACTTTCATGTTGTAACTTTTCTAAAATTCTCACTGTACACGGGTTTTTTGGGCAATTTTCATTTCTGTCGAGAAGAAATTTTTTCTTTCAATTTAGTCATTGGGTCATTTTTGTAAAAATCAATTTTTAAACAATAAATCTACCCCTGCATAGGCAGTTCCAACCCTTGTTTGAATCATTTTTATGCCCCCTCATCATTTTTGTGAAATTAGTACTAAAATTACAAAAACAATACTTTTTGCAAAAACTAACATTTTCCAACATCCAACCCTTAATTTCACAATATCAACATGCCATAATTCATTTTTCTATGAGTTGCAACCAAAACTTGCTCAAGAACCCATATACCTTTGAGAAAATAAAAATCATAAAATTTCAAAACTTTAAAATCAAAACTTACCCCAAATAGTACTTTTTGATTTCTAGCCTTGCAAGGCTCCTTTGAAACTCCTTTCAAGACACCATTTTCATGCAAAAACACCATGAATTAGTTTCGTTTCTTTTTCCCAAGGAAAACCCTAAAAACCCTTGAAAAAGTTTAGGTTTTTACCTTAAAAGTTGTAAAAATTCCTTGAACTTTGCTTCTTGAACTTAATTAGGGTTATTTTTGAAAGGATTTGGGTTGAGAAAATTTTTGAAGAACTCCAACCATGGCCGCCGTGGGTCTTGGAGAAGAAGGAGATGAGATTTTGGCTAAAATCAACATTAAATGCTTCCTTATCCAATTTGGTTATTTATCTAGTAACCCTTTGGGTTACCAAGTGTCACCATGGGATTGGGCCACCTTTCATGGCTTGGTGGCCCAATGAGATTCAAGTGGGTGTCCACTTTGTGGGACCCAAAAATTTATACTGTGTAATTTTTCACCACACAGTATTTTTCTTACACTGCCGTGGTAAAATCAGTGCCAACACATATTCCTAAACTGTATAAAATATTTTACTTGTCTCTGGTTAATTTTTGGAGGCCAAACATAACATTTCTTATTCATCCATATTCTCTAAACAGTATTATTCCTATACTGTTTCAACTTAAACAGTCTAATTTCTGTACTGCATGACCTTAAATAGTCCAATTCTTACATTGTATTACTTTTATAGTGTAATTTTCATACTACATAACTCTATCAGTGTACTTTCTTACACTGTATTATTCTAATACTGTATAATTTTTCATGTTATTATACAGTATTTTTCTCATTAAACTGGATTTTTATCTTATATAATTCTTCACTTATTGTATTTTTAGTGTATTAAAAATACCGGGGTGTTATAGAATCAATGAAGAGTTTATGTTGTTGTAAAAGAGTAAAGGGTTGAGCTTTGTGCTGATGGGTTGCTGTTGCTTTCTACGGTGTGGTATTAGAAGGCCTAGCTATGGATTTAAGAGGCAAAGGAGTAGAAGAGTGCTCTGTTGACAACGAAGTGTTTCACCATAGTTCCACCCCTTAATAAAGATTATACTTATAACTTCGTTTGAATTCATGGCTTTCTTCTTCTTCTTAATGAAGCATTTCACTCTCGAATGCTGCCTCATTGGTCAATTTCAATTATAATGTACATATAATCTTTTTCTCAATTTAATTGCCAATCATATATTTGATCTAGGGCTGACATGAGGTAATTTTGAAACTTAAGCGAAAATTTTTTCACTTTTTAAAGGTGACTTTTCAAAAAAAAAAATATAATATTGTGAAATGAAATAGAGAAAATTAAATGTCATCTTATAACATCTAAAAATAACTAACCAACTCACTATATCGTATGAAGAAAAATAAATAACAAAAATAAATTAACAACAAAGTCAAAATAATGATCCTACTAAGGATAGAATAATTAAGGGAAAACTCAAAAAGCAACAATCAATAAATAATAAAAATGAGTAAGAAAAGTATAACCTAAAGGAGCATTGAAGTTACAATACACCATACCACATGTAATTTAATATGATTCTCTTTCTCCATCACCAACCTCGACCCTTCCTCCATCGGTAGTGGCCTCACTGTAACGCCCTGAAATTTATTTAATGTTAATGAAATGTAAATGATGAATTAGTGTGCCATAATTAACGTTTTAACATTAATTAGATTATTTGGTTGGATTTTGAATTTTTGGATGTTTTGTTAAATTGATGCGTTCAAATGACTTCTTATTGTTTTAAAATGATGTTTTGAGTTTTAAAACACAACAATTTGTAAAATGTTAAAAATACTCCGTTTTGCAAAACCGTGGGCGGCACATGGTTTTCGCACAGTAAAACCGCCCACCGATTTTCTCTATTTATTTCCCTTCTTCACTCTTTCTCTTCACTCAGCTCCCTCACTCTCTCTCTCTTCCCTCCCGTGGTTCCCTCTCGGTTTCCCCTCTCCCTCTCAAATTTCTCTCACAAATTTTTGAAACCAATTCGAATCCAAGCTTCGGGATAGCAAGGAGGAGGCTCGGGGACGTGATTTAGCAACCGAGAACGTGGATTAAAGCTTCGATTCGAGGTTAGATTCAAAATTTCTAAACTTTTTCCAAAATTTTCAATTTTGTGCATTTTTGAAATATAGGGTTGTTTAAGCTTAGAAAACCATAGATTTGAGTTAATTGAACTTAGAACAACTAGAATCTAAGCTTAGATTGAAGAAAAACAGATTGAATTCAAGATTTTTCATTTTTCTCCTCATTTTCTCATTTTTAGACTTTTAAGGATTTCGAGTTTAAATCTTGTTTAAATGAGTCCGAACATGTTATAGTATGTTTTTCTATCAACTATGATTGTTTTTCATGCCTGGGATTTGAGAAAAACAGGTTAGAATCAAGATTTGAATTTTGGGGATCGAGAAACCCGTGGCTGGGATTTCTGGATTTTCCCAGTTCGGCAGGCCGAGCTGTGTGTTCGACAGGCTGAGTGATGATCGGCAGGCCGGTGTTCTTCCGATCGGCAGGCCGGTGTTCTTCCGACCGGCAGGCCGAACCTGGGGAAGTGTTCGGTCGACCGAACTTTGCTTCCAGCAGGCCAAACTGTGCAGTTCGGCAGGCTGAAGCAGGGAGTCCGACAGGCCGACCAAGGCATGGAAAATTTTGTGATTTTTCACCGTTTTCACTGTTTTGAACCCTGATTTAAATCCCAACCTTATAGAATGATTTTAAAGGTACAAATGGCACACTAGGACATCATGAAATGGTTTAGTAACATAGAATGTCTCGAACTAGATATTGATCGACTTAGTTTGTATCTAGGATCGTTCGTGGTTCCGTGGAGCTAACGTATAGCGGACCGGGATTACGGTGTGGGGCACCGGCACGAGTATTGAGGTAGGACTTCTATCCTATTTCCTTGGTAGCCTGGTTTTGAAATGATTTGGCTTTGAAAAGGATTTCTATCAAAATGTTTTCAACGGTTGTTTGGAAATGGTTTTGTCGGTTATATTTTAATATACCGTGATTATGAAATGAATTTCATAATGAACGTAATTGACAACACTCGGTAATTGAGTTTTGAATGATAATGATAATAAACACAAAGGCATGATGCCATATCAGAGATCGGGTCGTGTAGCGATCGACCTTGGGGGCAGGTCCCGAAACCCAACTGGGCCACTACGGTGGTGATATCATGGTTTGCCTAGGTCAAAGAAAAATGGTGTTTTCGATTGTACGAGTAGACTGTTCTATGTCAGAACGGCTCTACTCAAATTTTGTATTTATTTATTTATTTGTTTATTTAAGTTTTCTTTTGAGTACTCCTAACAATGAACCGTTTCTTTAAATTCAATTATTTATAAAACATAGTCCTACTGAGTCTTTCGCTCACGTTTTATTGTTTTAAATTTTCCCCCCCTTCTAGGTGGTTTCCCATTTAGGTTTGGAGAGGATTCTTCGGACCGAACTCAGGAGCATTAGGAGGATTGATTTATATTTTGTATTATTTAAATCAAGGCATGTAAGATTTAACTTTATTTGTATTTGGACTGTGATTGTATTTATGATATTGTCAGTACCATGTGTGTGCACAAGTTGTGGGTTGTGGAACCCATACTCGCGGTTTTTATTTAATTTTTATCGCTCGTTTAATATTTATAAATTCTTTTATAAAAATGTGGTGGAAATCTTCTTATTTCTCATGTAATTTGATCCTTAAACTATTGATTTTAATTAAATTCTCTTTTAATTAATCTAAATATTCCACCACGTCACCTCCAGTACTCTGGGGCGTGACAGAATGGTATCAGTGCTCAAGGTTATGAACCTTGGGAATTATGCACACATAAGTTTGACAATGAAATACTTCTGACAGTCCAAATTTTGTTTTCAGAAGTGAGAGAATGGCACCTAGACGTCATTCGACTGCTGACGCCGAGTTCGGGAATGATGAAAGCATGATGAGGTCTATGTTTACGGCTTTCCGGCAGATGGCAGCCAGGGCTAGACCGGGAGATTTCGATGTTGGTAGTCGGCATGCGTACTTTAAGAAATTCTGGCAGGCGTCTATTCTGACTTTTGATGGCAATGGGGATCCGCAGTTAGCAGAGTACTGGTTGGATTCAATCTTGAAGCATCTAGATACTCTTGGTGTGCCTGAGGAGTATCGTGTGGAGTTCACGGCGTATAAGCTCGAGGGTGGCACTAACACTTGGTGGAAGCAGACTAAGCGTCTGGACCGCGGTGGCGATATCAGTTGGGACAGGTTCGAGGAGCTGTTCTATGATCGGTATTTTCCGCAGGGGTATAGAGACCAGAAGGCAGCTGAGTTCTACAGATTGCAGTAGGGTGATCTGTCAGTTCGGGAGTATGAGGCAAAGTTTAATGAGTTGGCTAGGTTTGCTCCATCGGCGGTGGCATCAGAGCGTGAAAAGTGCAATAAGTTTCAGGAAGGGCTCAAGGCTCCTATTCGGTGGCAGTTGGTTGCTCTACGGCTTAGGAGTTTCGGAGAGCTTATGTTGTCGGCGATCTCTGTGGAGAATGATTATGTGCAGTATTGTAAGGACCGAGCCAAGGCTTCAGGAGGACCGCAGAGGAGTGGCAGGAAGAGCACCAGTAGTCGTCCAGTTTCGGGGAAAGGCAAGCAAGGCAGTGCGACCAGTGGTAGCAGCAGTTCGTCTGGCAGCGGGCGCAACAATCCCTACAGCTTTCATTGTCATTTCTGTCAGCAACCCAGACACATCAAGAGGAATTGCCCGATCAGGAGTGCTCGTCTTGGATCTCAGACCGGGGAGAATGCCAGTCGTTCGTCTCAGCCTCAACCTCAGACCCTACCTCCGCCTCCGCAGTACCTGCAGTTGCAGTATCCGCAGTTCTCTCCTCAGCAATTCTCATATCCGGCATGGGGACAGCAGCCGCAGCATTTTCAACGCAGTGTTCCTCAGTATCGAGCACCGAGTACCGGTAGTGTGCAGTCGTCTCCATCTCAGCAGCATCGGCCGAGTAATCCAGGACCCAGCAATGTAGGTAGAGGAAAAGGAAAGGCGCCAGTGCAGGTTCATGCAATGGCATCTGAAGGGTCAGATTCTCAGACTGGTAACGCGGTTGTCGATGGTATGATCTTGGTTTCTAGGTCTTTAGCTCGCGTTTTATTTGATACCGGTGCCTCTCATTCTCTCATTTCGAGTTCTTTTGTACATGCCTTGGGATTAGAGATAGAAGAGTTTAATGAACCCCTAGTCATAACTTCTCCCTTGGGGCGGGTGTGTATAAATTGTATGTGTAAATCTTGTAAAATAAAGATTGGGGATGAGATTTTAAAAATTTATTTGATTATACTCCCCATGAGTTCTTATGATGTGATTCTAGGGATGGACTGGTTGTCCAGGTATAATGCAGTCGTGGACTGCCAACTTAGAAGAGTGACCCTAGTATCTGATAGGGGGACGGTAATCACTTACCAGGGTGGTGGTGATTGGTCAATGAGTGAGCGTCTCATGAAGTCGTGTCTAGGAGGGCGAAGAAATCTAGGTTGTTGTGCTTTTCTTGCCAATCTAGATTGCGAGCCCTATGTTTCGAGTAGTAGTGTAGCGATTCCGGTGGTTGATGAGTTCGAGGATATCTTCCCCGACGAGTTGCCTGGATTACCACCGCATCAGGAGATTGAGTTTGGTATCGAGTTGTTTCCAGGGACATCACCGATTTCTATGGCACCTTATCGGATGGCGCCGGCAGAAATGAAGGAATTGAGGAAGCAACTTCAGGAGCTTGTTGATAAGGGGTATATTCGAAACAGCACATCTCCGTGGGGAGCACCAGTTTTGTTCGCTAAGAAGCATGATGGGACTCTCAGGTTATGTGTAGATTATCGGCAGCTAAATCGTGTTACGGTGAAGAATAAGTATCCCTTCCTTAGGATTGATGAGCTATTTGATCAGTTGGGAGGTTCGCGGTACTTCTCGAAGATTGATTTGCGTTCAGGTTATCATCAGCTCAGGATCAAGGAAGAGGATATTCCCAAGACAGCTTTTAGGACTCGGTATGGGCACTTTGAGTTTCTGGTTATGTCTTTTGGGTTGACGAATGCTCCGGCAGCTTTCATGGATTTGATGAACAGGATATTTAGGACGTATTTGGATCAGTTCGTGATCGTGTTCATCGATGATATTCTTGTGTATTCTAAGACTTGGGAGGAGCATGAGCAGCATCTTTGGATCGTGCTTCAGACTCTGCGGGAGCACCAGTTGTATGCTAAGAGGGAAAAATATGAGTTATGGTTGACTGAGGTCAAATTTCTGGGTCATGTTATCTCGGAGCATGGTATTTCAGTGGATTCGTCCAAGATTGAGGCTATATTGGAATGGGAACGACCAAGGAATGTAGCGGAGATTCGCAGCTTCTTAGGTCTTGCTGGATATTACAGGAAATTTGTAAAGGATTTTTCAAAGATTGCAGCTCCGTTGACGAGATTAATCAAGAAAAATGTCAGGTTTGAGTGGAATGAAGATTGTGAGCTTGCTCTTCAGAAATTGAAGAACCGGTTGACTTCAGCTCCAGTGTTGATTATTCCTAGTAGTGACGAGCCGTATGAGGTTTATGCGGATGCTTCAGGGCGCGGACTTGGATGCGTGTTGATGCAGCTTGGACATGTAGTTGCGTACGGATCGAGATAGCTACGACCTCACGAGCGGAATTATCCTACTCATGATTTAGAGCTTGCGGCGGTGATCTACGCGCTGAAGATTTGGAGGTGTTACTTGTATGGAGCATCGTTTCAGGTCTTCTCCGATCACAAGAGTTTGAGGTATCTATTCACTCAGAGGGATCTCAATCTGAGGCAGCGCAGATGGGTAGAGTACATGGAGGATTATGATTTCGCGTTGCAGTATCATCCCGGGAAAGCTAATGTGGTCGCGGACGCGCTCAGCAGGAAGTCTTCAGGGATTCTAGCTTGTTTGATTTTTGAGGACTGGAGCAGGAATGCGAAAGTGAGTGAGTATCGGCTACTGTATCGTGAAGACTGTGATCGAGTTTCGTTATATCACGTGAAAGCGACTTTAGCTCTTGTTCGGATGGTGAAGCAAAGTCAGTGGCAGGATCGACATTTGCAGGGGATTTGGTCTCGGATTCAGAACGGGGAGCAGTTCGAGGAATGGAGCGTGCATGCAGATGGATCGTTGTACTTCCGGGAGTGTCTTGCAGTTCCAGTTATCGCCAAGGTGACGAAAGCCGTTCTAGATGAAGCTCATAGGTCTCAGTTCGTTATTCATCCGGGGAGCACCAAGATGTATCGTGATTTGAAGAGGCAGTATTGGTGGAGAGGCATGAAGAAAGATGTTCGAGAGTACGTGGCCAAGTGTTCGACGTGTCTTCAGGTGAAAGCCGAGCATCAAAAGCCTGCAGGTCAGCTTCAGTCGCTTCCTATTTCAGGGTGGAAATGGGAGCATGTGACGATGGATTTTCTCACAGGTTTGCCGAGGACGGAGCAGTTTCATGATGCAGTTTGGGTTGTGGTCGACAGGTTGACGAAATCGGTGCATTTCATTCCGTTTAGGTCGACGTGCTCTAGGAAGGTTCTCGGGGAGTTGTATGTGCAGAACATTGTGAGGTTGCATGGAGTTCCTTTGTCCATCACCTCTGATCGAGATACCAGGTTTAATGCTAAGTACTGGAGGAGTTTTCAGGAGGCTTTGGGTACGGATTTGAACTTCAGTACGGCGTTTCATCCTCAGATTGATGGGCAGTCTGAGCGGGTTATTCAGGTTCTCGAGGATATGTTGCGTGCTTGTGCGTTGGACTTCGGCGGGAATTGGAAGCAATGTTTGCATTTGGCAGAGTTCGCGTACAATAATAGTTATCAGGCGAGTATCGGTATGGCACCATTTGAGGCGTTGTATGGGCGACCGTGTCGGTCACCTATGTGTTGGGCCGAGCCGGAAGATAGAGTCATTCTTGGGCCGGATGAGATTCGTGATAGTAACGAGAAAGTCGCGGTGATTCGAGATCAGTTGAGGGCAGCTCAGAGTCGGCAGAAGAGTTACGCGGATAGGAGACGTAGACCTTTAGAGTTCGCGGTTGGAGATTTCGTTCTCTTGAGGGTATCGCCTCGTGAGGGAACTATGCGGTTCGGGGTGAGTGGGAAGCTCGCACCGAGGTATATTGGGCCGTTCGAGATCACTCAGCGTGTTGGTGTGGTCGCTTATCGGCTTGATCTTCCACCCGGACTTTCTCATGTTCACAACGTGTTCCATGTGTCGATGCTTAGGAAGTGTCCACCTGAGCAGGGTAAGATAGTTTTGTTCCGCGATGTGCAGGTTCAGGAAGATACGACGTACGAAGAAGTGCCGATTCAGATCATCGATCGGAAAGTAATTAGCTTGCGTCGTCGTGAAATACCGTTGGTAAAGGTCATGTGGCAGCATCACGGGGTTGATGAAGCCACTTGGGAACTAGAGTCGAGTATGCGAGAATTGTATCCGCATTTGTTTTGTTTCTGAAATGAGTTGTAAATTTCGAGGGCAAAATTTCTTTTAGGGGTGGAGAGTTGTAACGCCCTGAAATTTATTTAATGTTAATGAAATGTAAATGATGAATTAGTGTGCCATAATTAACGTTTTAACATTAATTAGATTATTTGGTTGGATTTTGAATTTTTGGTTGTTTTGTTAAATTGATGCATTCAAATGATTTCTTATTGTTTTAAAATGATGTTTTGAGTTTTAAAACACAACAATTTGTAAAATGTTAAAAATACTCCGTTTTGCAAAACTGTGGGCGGCACATGGTTTTCGCACAGTAAAACCGCCCACCGATTTTCTCTATTTATTTCCCTTCTTCTCTCTCTCTCTTCACTCAACTCCCTCACTCTCTCTCTCTTCCCTCCCGTGGTTCCCTCTCGGTTTTCCCTCTCTCTCTCAAATTTCTCTCTCAAATTTTTGAAACCAATTCGAATCCAAGCTTCGGGATAGCAAGGAGGAGGCTCGGGGACGTGATTTAGCAACCGAGAACGTGGATTAAAGCTTCGATTCGAGGTTAGATTCAAAATTTCTAAACTTTTTCCAAAATTTTCAATTTTATGCATTTTTGAAATCTAGGGTTGTTTAAGCTTAGAAAACCATAGATTTGAGTTAATTGAACTTAGAACAACTAGAATCTAAGCTTAGATTGAATTCAAGATTTTTCATTTTTCTCCTCATTTTCTCATTTTCGGAATTTTAAGGATTTCGAGTTTAAATCTTGTTTAAATGAGTCCGAACATGTTCTAGTATGTTTTTCTATCAACTATGATTGTTTTTCATGCCTAGGATTTGAGAAAAACAGGTTAGAATCAAGATTTGAATTTTGGGGATCGAGAAACCCGTGGCTGGGATTTCTGGATTTTTCCAGTTCGGCAGGCCGAACTGTGTGTTCGACAGGCCGGAGTGATGATCGGCAGGCCGGTGTTCTTCCGACCGGCAGGCCGAACCTGGGGAAGTGGTCGGCCAACCGAACTTTGCTTCTGGCAGGCCGAACTGTGCAGTTCGGCAGGCTGAAGCAGGGAGTCCGGCAGGCCGACCGAGGCATGGAAAATTTTGTGATTTTTCACCGTTTTCACTATTTTGAACCCTGATTTAAATCCCAACCTTATAGAATGATTTTAAAGGTACAAATGGCACACTAGGACATCATGAAATGGTTTAGTAACATAGAATGTCTCGAACTAGATATTGATCGACTTAGTATCTAGGATCGTTCGTGGTTTCGTGGAGCTAACGTATAGCGGACCGGGATTACGGTGTGGGGCACCGGCACGAGTATTGAGGTAGGACTTCTATCCTATTTCCTTGGTAGCCTGGTTTTGAAATGATTTGGCTTTGAAAAGGATTTCTATCAAAATGTTTTCAACGGTTGTTTGGAAATGGTTTTATCTGTTATATTTTAATATACCGTGATTATGAAATAAATTTCATAATGAACGTAATTGACAACACTCGGTAATTGGGTTTTGAATGATAATGATAATAAACACAAAGGCATGATGCCATATCAGAGATCGGGTCGTGTAGCGATCGACCTTGGGGGCAGGTCTCGAAACCCAGCTGGGCCACTACGGTGGTGATATCATGGTTTGCCTAGGTAAAAGAAAAATGGTGTTTTTGATTGTACGAGTAGACTGTTCGGTGTCAGAACGGCTCTACTCAAATTTTGTATTTATTTATTTATTTGTTTATTTAAGTTTTCTTTTGAGTACTCCTAACAATGAACTGTTTCTTTAAATTCAATTATTTATAAAACATAGTCCTACTGAGCCTTTCGCTCACGTTTTATTGTTTTAAATTTTCCCCCCTTTCTAGGTGGTTTCCCATTTAGGTTTGGAGAGGATTCTTCAGACCGAACTCAGGAGCATTAGGAGGATTAATTTATATTTTGTATTATTTAAATCAAGGCATGTAAGATTTAACTTTATTTGTATTTGGACTGTGATTGTATTTATGATATTGTCAGTACCATGTATGTGCATAAGTTGTGGGTTGTGGAACCCGTACTCGTGGTTTTTATTTAATTTTTATCGTTCGTTTAATATTTATAAATTCTTTTATAAAAATGTGGTGGAAATCTTCTTATTTCTCATTTAATTTGATCCTTAAACCATTGATTTTAATTAAATTCTCTTTTAATTAATCTAAATATTCCACCACGTCACCTCCCGTACTCCGGGGCGTGACACTCACCTTCCTCTTCTCCCCCGACTCTGACACCCTTAGCTCCCCTTGGCCTCTCTGACTTTGCCATAGCCGGTTTCATCGCCGTCGAGTTCAACGACATTAATGGAAGCCATGTTGGCTTAGATTTGAATAGCTTGTTTCACTAGAGGTTAGGTATTTGATCATCAAAGTTGATTTGGTCAACACCTAGATCAAATGAGTCAACCTAGGTCCTCAATGTCTTGGTCTCGTACTTGATAGGCTTTGCAAGGGCTTGCGATGGCTTTGCGGGGGCTCGGGCTTAATGGCAGGCTGCCGTCGTCGATTTGATGATCGATTAACAAAGAGATAAGAGCAATGACGACGTGTTTTGATAGGGCTTCAGGGCATCGGGTCTAAAAATTGTTCTTCTTTGCTCCCCATCACCGGCAGGGTTTGTAGTTGGGTTGCAGCAAAGATAGGTTCACAAATCTCAATGGAGTTTGTAGGTTTAGATTTTTTGTTGAATTTTTTTTTTATTTTGGGATTTTTAAGAATGAGTTTGTAAGTTTTTAATTATTATTATTAGTATTCGTATTTAAGTTATAATTTAGTGTGGACGAGACTACATAAACTCTAGCTGAGATTGAATATAAGCCTTTGGATTGTACTCCACTAGTGGAGTAGAAAAAATGCACTCCACCATAGACATGATCTTAAAAAAAGAAAAGAAAAAGAAAACGTGACTGTTCCTTAATAATTGAGTTTACTGCTAATATTTAGTGTAGGTTATATATAATGCATTTCTTGAAAAATTTTAATAAAATTCCTACTCACTACTGCATTAGTAACCGCCTTAGTCTAGTTCGAAGGAAATTGAAGAAAGAAAGAGGGAAAGTTTGAGGTGGTTGGTTTTAGGATTTGAATTGGAGAAGACACAACTAATATGTAATCATCAACAAATCATCGTGGAGGATCTCATGATGATTGTTTGCGCCTCTATGTAAAAAGTTTCTTTTTAGGGTATTGACAATAGTGATGGAGCTGGGATTTGGGCACAATCAAAGACAAAATTATAACTTAAAACATATTCTAAAACAATATCATGTGTATAAAAAGATAAATTAATAATATAAATATTAAAAATTAGCTCCTAAAATAAAAGAACCTTATAAATCTCTAAAATATTTTATCAATGACATAAGTTTGCAGAATTGTGGCTATTGAAGCCAATAGATCTTAAAGAGCAACTTGTTTTCTAAAATAAAAATATTGAGAAATAAAGTTAGGGAAACATAAATCACGATGACGACAAAAAAGAGAGAGAGAGAGATGGAAGAGAAAAACAATAATGGTAAAAGTATGGATTTGTAGAAATTGGATAGGAATTAAAAGGAGAAAAGAAAGAGAGAGAGAAAAAGGAAAAAAAAATATGAAAAAGAGTCACATAACAAGAGAGAGACTTCAATGGTTACAAAATAATACAACATACATTGAGAGAGTTTACCTAATAGCAAACTAACACCTAGGAAAAAAAGAAATAGAATGTTAGTGAATCAATGCAAATAAAACAGGATATTCTCATAAAATGATACTTTTTTAGACTCAATTTTTATTTATGCTATAAAAGGTGTAAAATTATTGTGCTATAAACCTGTGGGATATGTTTCATATCCTTTAGGAATATTTGTGACCCATCAGGATATTTATCATGACCTTTCGGGATATTTTTTGTATTCTACTAGTATATTTTCCATGTCACATTGAGATATTGTGTGTCCCATCAGGATATTTCTTACTCCTCTCATTCTATCTCTCTTTCTCTCTCTCCTCGTCGCCGTTGGCTCATCTCTCATTTACTAGTGTCATTGCCCGCGGCTAATATATGCTACCTACAAACCAGAAAAAGGGGGAAAAAAGAAAAAAAAAAAGTACTTACTCACATCACGTTATATATAAATAGATAGTAAAACTCACAATTTAATGCAATTTTAAGAAATAAAATCATAACATGTTAAGGGATAAAACGAAATCCAACAACATAAATTTAGCGATGACAAATTGAGTTTAAAACAATATCATGGATAGTAAAGTTCTGCATTGTACTTTCACAATGTTCAAACTTTCACCTCTTACAACATAAGAACTGGGTTACATCCTCTGACTAAAGCGTTACAATGGACTATTCTCTTATTGCGATATCAGATGCATTGTAATATGATTTTTATTACTACATTAACTTTTTCAACCCTTCAACAACTCAGCTCAATTACATTATTGCCCTAAATTTGAAATAAAAAGGCATAACAACCCTTGCGTCAAATGTTAAAGCCCATCAAACCCAACATTGAAAATTGCAAAAACAACCTTTTCCCTCGTCACAACCTGCACCGTCCGGCTTCTTCCCTTCATTTTACAGCACATGATGCTTGAAAAGTGCTGAGTGACATTGCACAAAGTGATTTTGTGGAAATGTAGAAGAAGCCTTGAGAAAATATGTTTTTTAGCAGGAGTTTAATATTATTTTTAAAATAAGTAAAAATATTTTTTAAAAAATAAAATTTTTTTAAAAATTATGTTATAAGTGTTTTTAAAATTTATGTCTAAAAAATTATACGAAAATATTTTCAAAAATTTTGAGGACAAAACCAACCAGAGTAAACCAACCACAGCCTTAGTTTAATAGGCCCTAAACGCCATTTGCCAGCAGAAGAATTTGAAAAAAAGGCAAAAAAAAAATTCTTAATTAAAGAAATGACCTCTTTGTTTTTGCACAAAAATACATTTTTTTAGACAGGTAAACTGTTTCAGTTTTTTCAAAAAAAAGACGAAAATAACTTTAACGAGGAGAAGAACCTCAACAGAGTGAAAAGAAAAAAAACTGGAGCAGTTTTCATGCTCAAAAAACATGTTTTTTACGTCAAAAAACTATTAAAAAAGCTATTTATCTAAAATCACTTTTTCTTAAAATTATTTTTAAAAATATCCTGTAGTGGAAGAATTTGAAAAAAGGCAGAAAAAATTCTTAATTAAAAAAAAATCTCTTTTTTTTTTTTTTGCACAAAAAAATACGCTTTCCTAGGGTTTAGTAGCAAACCATTAAACCCTCGTGGCATCTTCTAAAGCCCCAAAGCTGGTAAGGTCTGCTGCTCCTCCCTTGTCGCCGGACTTCCGTCCGCTGCGCCTTCGCCGGTCGTCTTTCTACCTCCACCACTGCATTTTTTTCCAAGTATGATTTCTTTACTTGATTTTGCTCATGGCTTCGGAATATGTGTGTGTGTATATATATATATATATGCATATGTATATGTATATTTTTGGTGTGGGGGGACTTTGGGTGCTTTATGATATTTTTTTCTGCGTTGTTTTTCTTTTTCCTACGATTTCGGTAAAGCAACTATTGTTTTTGAGTTAAATCCCAATGGTTCCTGCAATTCCTCTCAAGCTTTTTTTCTTTCTAGTTTCCTCTTTGTTTCATTGCTTTTTTGATTTGTTGCGATTTCATATTCTTCCGAGAAAATGGTGAAAATTTTCTTAAGGCAGAAGATGTTCGACGAAATGCTTAAGCCGTGGTTGTTTGTTTGTAGAGACTTGATCGAAAGGAATGGTTGCTGGTTTAAAAGAACCTTACATGCCTCCTCCAGAGTTTGAGGAAGATTCCAAGGACCCACTTTTGGATCTTAGATTGAATGATTCCACAGAGCTTTGGCTCGTTCAATGGCCAAAGAATCAAGTAAGAAAGAATAAAACTTTTTCCTCTGACTATCTTTACAGGGATTTTTTTTTTTTTAATGTTATAATGTTGCGTTTTGCAAATTAACTCAAGAGAAGGAGGGAGGCAAAAAGAAAAAACAAAAAGAAAAAGCCACCTAATGAAAATTTGAAATTTTCTATAAAACTCGTTAAAGTGTTGGCTCAGTTCATGCTGAGAAGGATTTCTTTCTCTACTCCTGTTTGAGAAGAAACCATGACTAGAAAGGTGAATTAGTTGAGTTGTTTTGAGCTTGATTGTAACCTATTATTCTTTTTTGATGCTTGGACGAGAAAACTTTTAATTATACGTTACATTGTTATTTTTTATTTTCAAATAATCTACAAAGACATAAGAATGTTGGGTTTAAATTATTTTCATAAGTTAGCTGAGCTAGCTCAATTCATGCTGAGGATTATTTCTTTCTCTACTATAATTTTGAATTAGGTGCCTAGTTTTGTCCTTGATCGTAATATATTATTCTTGTTTGATAATTGGATTCCAAAAAGGTTTCAAAATCGTTCTCCATTAATGTTAACTTTGCAACCTGTTTAGTATGTTGTTGACGAATTGCTTTCTCTGGTATTCCAGACTCCTGACTTTGATGGGCAGGAATTAATGCTCAAGCTTCACGATGATGGGAACTTAGGCAGCTTTAAGGGTTCATCTGGTAATTATGCTTATTCTGCTATGTTACACCAAGGACATTCTTTTATCCTTTGTCATTGTCCAATTCCAAAGAATCTGTTGAACTTTATAATTTTTTATCAGTATAATTGTGGGCTAAGGTTATGTCATTGTCTTTCTTCAGGCAAAGAGTTTGATGTGGTTAGTTTTGCAGCTCAAGAGCCAAATGCAACTGTCTTTGTATCCTCTGCATCGGGTACAAAAATCGGTATGTATGTAAATACTTGATATATGATATGTAACTTTATGTTCAAGTGCCCTTTTTATCCGTAATTGTAAAAAAAAAAAAGGCGAAAATAATGTGCCAGACTACCATCTTGGATATCTTTCGGCCTTGTGCCAAGTGTTCTGTTCGTTTCATGTCTTATTATTCTCTCCCATGAGAAGGATGCCTTATGGTTATAATGATTATTTGATACATCTAAACTCTTGGTAGCTGGGAAGATTTCTCAACGTGTTTCCCTTGTACGCTACTCGGAGCCTCATGAACTGAAACAGCTGAATTCCAGCAATCTGAGACAAATGTATCAGAAATCTTCTAGCATTACAATGACGATGTCTTCCCACCACCATTGATCTCCGGCGCAAAGTTCTTGGCTAAGAAGCTCACGGTCTGCCAGTGGACGTACAGCTGCCTCCTTGCATAGTAGCAGACATAAAAGTTCGTTATCAGATGTGGGAGAACCATCATCAACTCCAAGCAAAAGGCATGTGCCTGAACCCAGTAGATCAAACGACCACTCTATTCAAAATTCGGGATGAGGTAATAGTGCAGTTACTTCTTCAGGGTCCTTTGAGTGCTCACATCGAGGGAAATCCAAGAAGAAGAAAACCGCGGATTAAGGATCCTCTCCAACTTATTATAACTTTGTATAAGAACTTTATGGTGGCTGTAGTGATCCTTTATATCTATTTTAGTAGATATTTTCTGAATCACCATTACTGACCAGTTTCTCTGGCTTTAGGGGTATGAAAATTTTCTTACCCTACCCTAAATTTATTTTCTACGATGTTTTATTTCATTTTGTCCGCTTGACCATCAATTTTGATTATGGAACCCGTCACTCTATTATTTGCCTCGAGTTTGTTCAACTCCAGAACTCCATCGCTTGCGCTGTCACATTTTACTAGGTGATTAATGCTTACCACTGATGAATTAGAAATGCCCAGATAATAAGGCGTTTGGGAACACAGTTGAAACTACAAAGTGTAGTACCAACTAACTTTTGTTATAGTATTTTCTCTCACAAAATTTGAATTAAAAGTTGGTTTGTAGTTTCAACTGTATTTTCAAACACAAAACACAAATATCTTCCAATGGCTGCTTGTGCCTATTAACAACAAAAAAACCTTTTTTTTTTCCTTTTAAGTCAGAGAGATCTGTTCTAGTTTTAATAAAATGTGTTTCTTCGAACTAGTCCAAGAGAATTCCGTTTGCATCTTTGTAGAGTATGAATATAAACTTCCATAGTGAAATTGACGAGATATAACAAGTATTTAAGTAAGCAATTTACGGTATATAATTGTATTATACATGTACATGTGAAATTCTTAAATTGTACTTTTGGTAAAAGAAGGCTCTACGCATTTTTTTTATTATTTTTATAAATTACTCTTGACTTATGTACTTAAATTTATTTTGCCTCTTGATGTTTCAAAACCAGTCAAAATGCCTTCGGTATATAGTAAACCTGTCAAAATGCTCCTCTTTTTAATTCTGTCGATAAATGTAACAGAATTATTGATGTGACATCTAATTAAACATTAAAAAAATATATTAAAATTATAATTAAATATTAATTTATAATAAAAAACATTTAACTTTAATTTTTTTTTTCCTTTTTTATCCCACCCCGCCCTCCTCTCCATCACACATCATTGTATATTGTGGGTCTCCATGGAGTCGAAAGGATTTTTTTTTTTATTTGAATCAACTCCTTTTTCTTTCTTTCTTTCTTTTTTTTTTTTTTTTCCTTCCTCCCCCTCCTCAGTTTGTCTAATCTCTGGGCTTTGAAAAAATGTACGGTCTGTCCGAATAAAAAAAAGTGAAGTTTTATATTAGTTTTGCTAGTTAAAATGATTCCAGAATGGATCTTGCTTCTATCGATTGTAGCTTTTATTCAAAAATGTCTTCTTCTTCGTTTTCTTATTATATAAAAAGGTTGGAATTTTTTTTTAATGGGTGTGGTGGTAATCAGTAGGTGGATTACGAAGATATTAGTGGAAAGGAGATTTGGGAATTTGTGGTACTGGGTCAAGTCCAAGAGTGTAGATATATGATTTTTTTTTTTGAAAGGGTGTAGATATTTGATTTTGATAAATATTTTTTCAATTAAAACAACTGTGATCTAATTATTCGTAATAATATTTACAACACAGCAAGTTAAGGTTTTCGTTTATAAGAACACAATCTATGAACTCAGAATTTTGGCATGAAAGGAAAAGAGCCATAAGAATCTCGCCAGAAAAAAATCCCGCCAGAATCTCGCCATGTCACTCCGCCCTCTTCTCCATCACACATCATTGAATATTGTGGGTTTGAGAATGTTGTATGTTGTGGGTTTCAGCAAAGTCAAAAGGATTTTTGTTCTGGGAGGAGAGAGAAAAAAAGGAAAAAAAATTAAAGTGAAATGTTTTTTTATTATAAATTAATATTTAATTATTTTTATATATTTAGTTAAAATATAATATATTTTTAATTTTTAATGAGGTGCCGCGTCAATAATTCCATTAGGTTATAGATAGAATGAGACTGAGGGGGCATTTTAACAGGCTTTCTATAAATAGGGGGACATTTTGACAAATTTTAAAAAATCAGAAGGCAAAGTGAATTAATGTACGTAGATTAGGAGGAATTTATGCAAATAATCCTTTTATTTAATCGAATTGGTTTTAGCAATTCAAGTTTATGATTTTGTTGATTCTAATTACATGCCATGTTGATTTTAGGGTTTTGCTCAGATCCGCCACCTTGACCAATTTGGCACATGCAAAGTTCTTTGTTCATGAATGTAGTATTATTCATGTGTTTGGTAACATTTAGTTTGTTTAATAGGATGTTTGGCATGGTTGTTATAATTGTAAACGCTATAACATGTGAAAGCTTTATATTGTAACAATTTTTTTTTGCTTTTACTGTAGCATGTAAGTGCTTTACATTGTTCCTAATTGACAATTTCGTTAGAATCAACTAATGTCAAACAGTCTATAAATGCAACATTCAATGTTGCATGTGTTGGACTGCATTAATTAAGTGTCATATACAAACAAATTGAGTGTCATATAAATGCGCAAACATTACATTCGTGAATGAAAAATGTTACAAGTACATAATTGGTCTGAGTGCCAGATTGGAGAATGCTCATTGATTTTATCTTGGATATGTTAATATCTAGTTAGTTTTTCTTCTCTCTTTTTAATAAGAAAAAACTATGTTGAGTTTATAATTATATAATAATTCGGAAGCTATAAATTTGGACATCCTAAATTAGGCTTTTATTAGAATAGTCTTTGGACTTTCTTTTGTCTCGTTGATTTATTTAGCAAAATAAAAGAAAAAAAAAAACAATACAAGTATTCACATAAAACTTTAGAAGAAAATTTTCCATATATTTTGTGTAAACTAAATTCTATTACTATGTATACATAAATTTCATATATAAAATTTTTTTACTTGGGTATAGTCCTAAAAAAACATTTCGAAATTGGAGGAAAAAAAAATAAAGGTAAAATAGAAACACAAAAGTTAAAATCTAAGCATGACCTATTATTATTACATCTTAGTAAATATGTTCTTTATATCTAAAGATTTCAAAGGTGGCCTATTCACTACAATTTTCCTAGATATATAATAGATATTTGTAGCATGTTGTTTGCTACGAATGAGGAGATGACAACCTTGTGGATGGTCAATTTGAGGCCTTTTGCGGGAAGAGTAGTTGATTCAATTATAAACTACTTGACTGAGATACTTGATCGGGGAGAGCTCGTAGTTTTTGGCTATGAGCATCCGAAGCATGTTTCTCCCTCCTTCGTTGATCAAGATGCGCCATCAACTTTTAAACATGAGGATGCTCCTCCTAAAGTAGTGTGGCTTAAAAATGAGGTAAAGGCCATCAGGAAAGATCAAGAAGCCATGAGAAAAGATATGACTTTGGGGTCTGAGTTGTTGAAACTACATATTGTTGACCAATTCAAACATTGGTCAAAAAATATGTCATCAATGGGACATTAGGAGCGTCATTACATTGAGGGTTATGATGGGTTCACTATGCCTCAGTCTCATACTACACCCTTGCCTCAAGACGGATCGCCACACTTATCTCGCTCACATCGCACTACGCTCCAGCCTCGCACTTTGCCCTTGCCTCAAGACAAATCGCCACACTTATCTCGCTCACCTCGCACTACACCCCAGTCTCACACTACGCCCCTGCCTCAAGATGGATCGCCATACTTTTCTCGCTCACCTCGTACTATGCTTGAGCCTCACACTACGCCCCTGCCTCAAGACAGATCGCCTCATTTATCTCTCTCACCTCGCACTATGCCCCAGCCTCAAGATGGCTCACCTTGCTCGCCTCAACCACCTCCAACAAATTACACAAACACAGTGGTATTGTGACGATCCCGCCTTTTCAAATAGTCACTTTACTTACTTAAACATCATTACTTAAATAGTAATCTCACTTACTTAGTAAGAAAAATACTGAAATAATTTTGTTTTCTTTAAACAAACGTATTTAAAAACTGTTACGACTTTTGTCGCTATTCAAGTTGAGACCTCGCTTAACACTTGACTTTAAAACTGTTTCAAATCGTTTCTTAAAACTTAATAAGAAACATTTATTAAATCGTAGCTTAAAATTTATTTTTATTATTAAGTTAGACTTTTTGTAAAATACATATCTTAAAACTTTGATTTTCTTAAAACTTTGAAAACACTATATTAAATAGTGAAAAACCTTTTCTTCGAGTAGCGAAAGCAAACTATAGTGGTAACCATACCCAAATTCTCGCATCCATCATCCGCAGGACCTAACACTTTTAACGGGTCCTACTAGTTGCCCACATAATACCTACAGTATGAAGAAACTTTTTATGAGCTTTCGCTCAGTAAGTTCAAACAAAATCTCACAAAGTATTTAAACATGCTTTAAAAACTTTCTCATGTAAACCTTTTTCTTAAAACATTTTTCATAAATATTTTTCATAAACATTTTTCATAAAATATTCCTAAAACGTTTTCATAAAGTATTTTTGTAACATTTTTCATAAACGCTTTTCATAAAAAATTTAACATAAAACAATCATCAGATTGCTTTTCAAAAACATTATTTATGTTTTCATAAACACTTAATATAAAACATTCCTCAGAATGTTTTCCGTAATACATAAATGTTTCATAACAAGGAAAACCAGTAAAATCAAAATACATGTTTCCATTTATGCTCAATTATTAACTTCAATTATGAGCATTTTATGAATGTTCTTTTCTTACTTTAACTTTCTACCTTCGTTTCTTAACTTTCCTTATCTTATTTTAACTTTCTACCATTGTTCCTTATCTTTCATTATCTTACTTTAACTTTCCATCCTTGTTCCTTATCTTTCCTTATCTTACTTTAACCTTTAGTGTTCGTACCAACATCTTTAATCATGAGATCATAAACGTGATGCTTCCCTTATGGAAGACTTAAGACCATCGAACTTCGAGGTCGTGTACATCACATCTAGGAGGTCAAACTTTAACTTTACTTTCATTACCTCACAACAAGGAGGCTGGTACGATAATTTCTTTTTAACATTACGTTACCTTCTTATTAACTTTAGTGAGCATATCAAAGGCAATCACGTCACGTGCAAACACACTTGCAAATCATAGCTTGTACTGTAAACCTCTTGCACAAAAAATGCAACTTGAAACGCAAATACATTTTGCAAATCATAAGTTATATTAGGAAATATACTGCATACGAATACAACATATAAAGCAATCACATATTGCAAATCATAACGCTTATTCTGAAACATATTGCATACAAATGCAACATATAACGCAATCTGTTCTGAAACATATTGCATACAAATGCAAAATATAACGCAATCACATATTGCAAATCATAACTCTTATTCTGAAACATATTGCATACAAATGCAACATATAACGTAATCACATATTGCAAATCAGAACTCATGTTTTGAAACATATTCCATACAAATGCAACATATAACGCAATCATATATTGCAAATCATAACTCATATTCTGAAACATATTGCACACAAATGCAACATATAACGCAATCACATATTGCAAATCATAACTCATGTTCTGAAACATATTGCATACAAATGCAACATATAACGCAATCACATATTGCAAATCATAACTCTTATTCTAAAACATATTGCATACCAATACAACATATTACATAACAAATGCTTCATAAAACTTATAACTTAAATTATAAAACATTATGCATTGTCGAAATGCAGGACTTATACTAATCCTATTTCGTATCTAGGTTGCACATCCATATCTAGATCATAATCTGGTACATAAAAACTGGCCAGTAATTTCATCTTTTTATTGTTCAGTCTATAGGTCTTTTATCATCTAGTCATTCCAAACTAGTGATAATGACTATCTAAAACATGTTTACGTACTTGTCTGAAAACTTCTAAGGGTTCATAACACTTGAACTTAACCTTTCATATCTCTCTCTTGGCTTTGCTCTTGTGACCTCTTGGAAGTTCCTCTCTTATATCTTGAACTTCTATTTATGTCCAAATTTTCTTTTAGGGATCTGTGTATTTATTCTTACCAAAATTCTGGTTCTACAAAATGTTGTAATCTAGGAAATTATGTCCTTAATGGGTTTCTTATGGACCATACTCTACACATTCATCATGCATTATGTGGTACTGTGCTTATATGCTATATCTTGCTTATAATCTAGATAACAAGCACCAATCATAGCATTCATATCCATATCATACTTACACATAATGTTCATAAACATATCATACATGTACATGTCATTCATATTATACATACACATATCGTTCATACTTTCACAATGTAGAGTTGCTATATATTTTTCTTTTTTGGATAGCAACTATTTCATATTATATTCATATAATACTTTAAGTCATGTCACATTTATAATACACACACCAATCATAGTTCATAACATTCATGTATATCAATATGCAAAAAGGCTTTAAACATAACAATTGCAAGTTTCTTGCAAATCTTCTTTTGTACTTTAAAACTCTTTGCATAATAAATGGAAATATACTTTAAAAGAAACTTGCATAATAATTGCAAACTCATTTACAAATGCATATGTAAGCATTTGAAAACTATTTACTTCATACTGTAGGTGAAGTCTGAACTTACTTGGACTTTACTCTAACGTTCCCTTCTCCGTTCCTATCTCGTTCCTTTTCCTTCCATTGGTCGGCTTTTGTGTCCTGATCAAACGACAGCTGACTTATCAATTAACTTTGTTTTTATAAATTTTCTCGCTTGATAATATAACGTAAACATTAAACATTAATTTCCTTTTAACTTGACTTGTATACTATCAGTTTACCAGTCTTTCACTAACTTTGTAACCCACCGGAGTTATCTTTCCATTATTAAATCTCTCGTCTCACATGACGGTTACGTTACTTAACGTATTATTGAACATTTTTTGTCTAATAAAGTTATGCTAAATCGGAGTGTTCGACTTCGTTTTAGCCGTTTCGTAAAAATGACGTTTTTACCCTTTTCAGGTTTTTCATCAACTTCGTAATTCTATAAAACCCATTGCTTAACTTTAACGTTTCATTACTTACATATTACGAAAAAATTACCACCAAGAAACGTTTCCGACATCGGGCGTTTCAGGTCCGTTTTGGCCTTTTTTTCAAAATGACCATTTTGCCCTTAACTCTTTTTCCTCCATTATTTCTTTTACTAAACTTTAATTTCCTTAAAAACTTAGCATCTATGGTACTTACTGCCTACAACAATGTAGGAAACTAACTTTTCCTAGTGAAAACCCAGTTTTCATACAATTTCACAGTTTTGGCCCAAAATACAAAATTTTTTACATTTTTGTTCCCGAAACCAAAAATAATCTTTTTACTCCATTAGTCCCCATTTTTCATGAGGAACATTTTTTCTCAAAGTACCATATTCAGAATCCTTTCAAAAAATGACATTTTTGCCCCTTAATTTTTTTTTTAATTTTAACAAATTCTTGTAAAATTCATAACTCTTAAACCGAGCAGAATTTTAAGAAACTGTGCAAGTTGTCCTAATAGTTTCGACGAGTTCTACAACTTTTGTGTTGTAACTTTTTCAAAATTCCCACTATACAGGGGTGTTTTTGGGCATTTTTCATTTTTACCAAGAAAGAACTTTTTCTTTCAATTTAGTCCTTAGGGTATTTTTGTAAAAATCCATTTTTAAACCATAAATCTACCGCTATATAGGCTGTTTCGACCCTTGTTTGTATCATTTTCACGCCCACTCATCATTTTTGCAAAACTAACACTGAAATTACAAAAATAACAGTTTTTGCAAAACTAATATTTTTCAACATCCAACCCTTAATTTCACAATATTAACATTCCATAATTCAGTTTTTTATGGGTTTCAACCAAAACTTGCTCAAGAACCCATATAACTTTAAGAAAATAAAAATCATAAAATTTCAAAACTTCAAAATCAAAACTTACCCCATATAGTACTTTTTGATTTCCAACCTTCCAAGGCTCCTTTAAAACTCCTTTCAAGACACCATTTTCATGCATAAACACCATGAATTAGTTTCCTTTCTTTTTTGCAAGAAAAACCCTAAAAACCCTTGAAAAAGTTTAGGTTTTTACCTTAAAACTTGTAAAAATTCCTTGAATCTTGCCTCTTGAACTTAAGTGGGGTTATTTTTGTAAAGTTTTGGGGTTGAGAAATTTTTTTAGAAAGCTCCTTCAATGGTGCCATGGAAGTTTGTGGAAGAAGAAGAAAAATTTGTGATAAACATGCATTTAATGCTTCTTATCCCTCTTTGATGACTTATGGTAATCCATGAGTATATCCCTAGGTGGCATAAGGTGATTGGGTCACCTTTCTAGACATGTAGCCCAATATAAAACCAAGGAGTGTCCACTTTGTGGAGCCTAAAAATTTACACTGTGTAATTTTATACCACACAATATTTTTCTTACACTGTCGTGGTAAAATCAATGCAAACATATATTCTTAAACTGTATAGAATATTTTACTCGCCTCTGGTTAATTTTTGGAGGCCAAATATAACCTTTCTTATTCATCTATATTCTCTAAACAGTATTATTCCTATACTGCTTCAACTTAAACAGTTCAATTCTTACACTGCATTACTTTTGCAGTGTAATTTTCATACCGCGTAACTCTATCAATGTACTTTCTTGCATTGTGTTATTCTAATATTGTATAATTTTTTATGTTATTATATAGTATTTTTCTCCTTCAAAAGTATTTTCATCTTATATAATTCTTTGCTTATTGCATTTTTAGTGTATTAAAAATATCAGGGTGTTACAATCTACCCTCCTTAACAATTTTCATCCTAAAAAATTAGAACCTTCATGGGTAGTTCATCCCCCTCATCCTCTTTTCTGTTCTTAACATGCTTCCTTGGTCACTACTTTTTTACTAGAACTAAGCCTCCATCTTGGAACTTCTACAATTTTCATCATGCTCTTGACATATTCCTTTAAATTGTACACCACACTTCTGCTGCGCAACTCTGATCTTTCAACATTTCAGCGCAGTTTCCATTCATTTAAAGGTTTAACATTCTACCATTGAATGCTATTCTTGAAAATAGGGTTTATTTCCATTCTAATCTCATCATTTCTATCTAAAGATCAGGGTCATCCGACCACAAAATCCATAATTTCTGGTTCTATATCCATTCTAGAATGACATTTTGTCGTAATTTTTCTCATAACGTATGGATCTTCAACTTCCATCCTCCCATCTGTGAGGTTTTCTCTGATATACTTGGCATCATTGTCCTAATTGTGGTTCCCATCCAGGAAGTTATGAGCTTATTCGCATATCTCAGCTCAGCTACGGAATGCTTAAGCTTGAAGAAATCGCATCGTTAGTCATCTAACGTCAAGTTGCTCTCAGGCACTCTTGTTCCATAGAACACCAAAAATCACTTTTGGATTGCCATTATTCTGTTATCCTGATCAGTTCTCCTCGTTCAACATATAATCAATACCGAACGACTTTTAACGGAGAAAAAATTGCTCATACAAAGACACCATTGTGCACCTAAACATCGTAATGTGAAAAGAACTCATCTTGATTTTTGAGCAGTTGGCCATCTGTTGACCATCATTAACCACGTTTAATCATCATTGACTCGACACTGCTGATGGACGATAACCACTATCAACTTGCAGGAACATTATAACAAGTAACATTACGTTCATCCTTAGACCTTTGCCTTCTCATTGCTTATCTGGGTGTGCCGATATCAAAGGCTATACCCAACATAAACACGTATTCGTTAAATTCTAACTTTTCTTCCTACTTAACTTAACTTACTTACTTAAGCTATGGTATAGCTGACATATGACAGCGTGAGATAGGATGGCAGGATACCGCTTTGATACCACCTGTGACGAACCGCTTTTTTGGGCAGTCACTTTACTTGCCTAAACATTATTACTTAAACAGTAATCTTACTTACTTAGTAAGAAAAATATTGAAATATTTTTTTTCTTTAAATAAATGTATTTAAAAACTGTTGCGACCTCTGTCGCCATTCAAGTTAAGACCTCGCTCAACACTTGACTTTAAAACTATTTCAAATCGTTTCTTAAAACTTAATAAGAAACATTTATTAAATCGTAGCTTAAAATTTATTTTTATTATTAAGTTAGACTTTTCATAAAATACATATCTTAAAACTTTGATTTTCTTAAAACTTTGAAAACACTATACTAAATAGTGAAAAACCTTTTCTTCGAGTAGCGGAAGCAAACTGTGGTGGTATCCATACTCAAATCCTCGCATCCATCCTTCGCAGCACCCTAGCTCTTCTAACGGGTCCTGCCAATCGCCCACATACTACCTACAGTATGAAGAAACTTTTTATGAGCTTTCGCTCAGTAAGTTCAAACAAAATCTCATAAAGCATTTAAACATGCTTTAAAAACTTTTCTCATGTAAACCTTTTTCTTAAAACATTTTTTATAAACATTTTTCATAAAATATTCCTAAAACGTTTCTCAAAAACGTTTTCATAAATTATTTTTGTAACATTTTTTATAAACGCTTTTCATAAAATATTTAATATAAAACAATCCTCAGATTGCTTTTCATAAATGTTATTTATGTTTTCATAAAAACTTAATATAAAACATTCCTCAGAATATTTTCTGTAACATATAAATGTTTCATAACAAGGAAAACCAGTAAAATCAAAATGCATGTTCCATTTATGCTCAATTATTAACTTTAATTATGAGCATTTTATGAACGTTCTTTTCTTACTTTAACTTTCTACCTTCGTTTCTTAACTTTCCTTATCTTATTTTTAACTTTCTATCCTTGTTCCTTATCTTTCATTATCTTACTTTAACTTTCCATCCTTGTTCCTTATCTTTCCTTATCTTAGTTTAACCTTTAGTGTTCATACCAACATCTTTAATCATGAGATCATAAACGTGATGCTTCCCTTATGGAAGACTTAAGACCATCGAACTTCGAGGTCGTGTACATCACATCTAGGAGGTCAAACTTTAACTTTACTTTCATTACCTCACAACAAGGAGGCTGGTACGATAATTTCTTTTTAACATTATGTTACCTTCTTATTAACTTTAGTGAGCATATCAAAGGCAATCACGTCATGTGCGAACACACTTGCAAATCATAGCTTGTACTGTAAACATCTTGCACAACAAATGCAACTTGAAACACAAATACATTTTGCAATACATAACTTGTATTCTGAAATATATTGCATACGAATGCAACATATAACGCAATCACATATTGCAAATCATAACTCATATTCTGAAACATATTGCATACAAATGCAACATATAACGCAATCACATATTGCAAATCATAACTTATATTCTGAAACATATTGCATACAAATGCAACATATAACGCAATCACATATTGCAAATCATAACTCATGTTCTGAAACATATTGCATAAAATGCAATCACATATTGTAAATCATAACTCTTACTCTGAAACATATTGCATACAAATGCAACATATAATGTAATTACATATTGCAAATCATAACTCATATTCTTAAACATATTGCATATAAATGGAACATATAACGCAATCACATATTTGCAAATCATAACTCTTATTCTGAAATATATTGCATACAAATGCAACATATAACGCAATCACATATTGCAAATCATAACTCATGTTCTGAAACATATTGCATACAAATGCAACATATAACTCAATCACATATTGCAAATCATAACTCTTATTATAAAACATATTGCATACAAATGCAACATATTACATAACAAATGCTTCATAAAACTTATAACTTAAATTATAAAACATTATGCATTGTCGAAATACAGGACTTATACTAATCCTATTTCATATCTAGGTTGCACATCCGCATCTAGATCATAATCTGGTACATAAAAACTGACCAGTAAGTTCATCTTTTTATTGTTCAGTCTATAGGTCTTTTATCATCTAGTCATTCCAAACTAGTGATAATGACTATCTAAAACATGTTTACGTACTTGTCTAAAAACTTCTAAGAGTTCATAACACTTGAACTTAACCTTTCATATCTCTCTCTTGGCTTCGCTCTTGTAACCTCTCGGAAGTTCCTCTCTTATATCTTGAACTTCTGCTTATGTCCAAATTTTCTTTTAGGGATCTATGTGTTTATTCTTACCAAAATTCTAGTTCTACAGAATGTTGTAATCTAGGAAGTTATGTCCTTAATGGGTTTCTTATGGACCTTATTGTACATATTCATCATGCATTATGTGGTACTGTGCTTATATGCTATATCTTGTTTATAATCTAGATAACAAGCACCAATCATAGCATTCATATCCATATCATACTTACACATAATGTTCATAAACATATCATACATATACATGTCATTCATATCATACATACACATGTCGTTCATATTTTCATAATGTAGAGTTGCTATACATTTTTTTCTTTGGATAGCAAATATTTCATATTATATTCATATAATACTTTAAGTCATGTCACATTTATAATACACACACCAATCATAGCTCATAACATTCATGCATATCAATATGCAAATAAGCTTTAAACATAACAATTGCAAGTTCCTTGCAAATCTTCTTTTGTACTTTAAAACTCTTTGCATAATAAATGCAAATATACTTTAAAAAAAACTTGCATAATAATTACAAACTCATTTACAAATGCATATGTCAGCATTTGAAAACTATTTACTTCATGCTGTAGGTGAAGTCTGAACTTACTTGGACTTTACTCTAACGTTCCCTTCTCCGTTCCTATCTCGTTCCTTTTCCTTCCATTGGTCGGCTTCTGTGTCTTGATCAAACGACAGCCGACTTATCAATTAACTTTCTTTTTATCAATTTACTCAATTGATAATATAACGTAAACCTTAAACATTTATTTCCTTTTAACTTGACTTGTATACTATCGGTTTACCAGTCTTTCACTAACTTTGTAATCCACAGGGGTTCTCTTTCCATTATTAAATCTCTCGTGTCACATGATGGTTACGTTACTTAATGTATTATGGAACATTTTCCATCTAATAACATTATGTTAAATCGGAGTGTTCGACTATGTTTTAGCCGTTTTTGTAAAAATGACGTTTTTACCCTTTTCAGGTTTTTCGTCAACTTCGTAATTCTATAAAACCCATTGCTTAACTTTAACGTTTCATTACTTACACAGTACGGAAAATTTTTCGCTAAGAAAAGCTTCCTGACATTAGGCGCTTCAGGTCCGTTTTGGCCATTTTCATAAAATGACCATTTTGCCCTTAACTCTTTTCCCCCATTGTTTCCTTTACTAAACTTTAATTTCCTTAAAAACTTAGCATCTATGGTACTTACTACCTACAACAGTGTAGGAAACCAACGTTCTCTAGTGAAAACCCAGTTTTCACACAATTTCACAGTTTTTGCCCAAAATACAAAAATATTTACATTTTTGTCCTTGGAACTAAAAATAATCTTTTTACACCATTAGTCCCCATTTTTCATGAGGAATATTTTTGCTCAAAGTACCATATTCAAAATCCTTTGAAAAAATGACATTTTTGCCCTTTAAATTTTTTTTCCAATTTTAACAAATTCTTGTAAAATTCATAACTCTTAAACCGAGCAGAATTTTAAGAAATTGTCCTTGCTATCCTAACAGTTTCGACGAGTTCTACAAATTTTGTGTTGTAATGTTTTCAAAATTCCCACTATATAGGGGTTTTTTTGGGCATTTTTTTATTTCTGTCGAGAAAGAATTTTTTCTTTCAATTTAGTCCTTGGGGCATTTTTGTAAAAATCTATTTTTAAACCATAAATCTACCCTTGCATAGGCTATTCCAACCCTTATTTGAATCATTTTGATGCCCACTCATCATTTTTGCAAAGTAACACTAAAATTTCAAAAATAATACTTTTTTGCAAAACTAACATTTTTCAACATCCAACCCTTAATTTCACAATATTAACATGCCATAATTCACTTTTCTATGGGTTTCAACCAAAACTTGCTCAAGAACCCATATACCTTTAAGAAAATAAAAATCATAAAATTTTAAAACTTTAAAATCAAAACTTACCCCAAATAGTACCTTTTGATTTCTAACCTTCCAAGGCTCCTTTGAAACTCCTTTCAAGACACCATTTTCATGCAAAAACACCATGAATTAGTTCCTTTCTTTTTCCCAAGAAAAAACCTAAAAACCCTTGAAAAAGTTTAGGTTTTTGCCTTAAAATTTGTAAAAATTCCTTGAATCTTGCCTCTTGAACTTAAGTGGGGTTGTTTTTGTAAAGTTTTGGGGTTGAGAAATTGTTTTAGAAAGCTCCTTCAATGGTGCCATGGGAGTTTGTGGAAGAAGAAGAAAAATTTGTGATAAACATGCATTTTCTGCTTCTTATCCCTCTTTGATGACTTATGGTAATCCATGAGTATACCCCTAGTAGCATAAGGTGCTTGGGCCACCTTTGTAGACATGTGGCCCAATATAAAACCAAAGAGTGTCCACTTTGTGGAGCCCAAAAATTTACACTGTGTACTTTTTCACCACACAATATTTTTCTTACACTAACGTGGTAAAATCAGTGCAAACACATATTCCTAAACAGTATAGAATATTTTACTTGCCTCTGGTTAATTTTTGGAGGCCAAACATAACCTTTCTTATTCATCAATATTTTCTAAACAGTATTATTCATATACTACTTCAAGTTAAACAGTCCAATTCTTACACTGTACTACTTTTATAGTGTAATTTTTATACCGCATAATTCTATCAGTGTACTTCCTTACACTGTATTATTCTAATACTGTATAATTTTTCATGTTATTATACAGTATTTTTCTCCTTAAACTGTATTTTCATCTTATATAATTTTTTACTTACTGTATTTTTAGTGTATTGAAAATACCAGAGTGTTACAGGTATGTAGTAAAGAACCATAGCCAATACAAATACAGAGACCACAAAGGATTAGAAAAAGATCATAATCTATGCAAACTCCATATATTGATCCTGGAATGAACACCTTGTTAAACATGATGCCCTAAGGAGTAAAATGTTGTAATATGTTTTTTAAGACTCTTTATCAATAAAAATTTATTTATTATTCATATACAAATGTTGTCCTTTTTATGTTCATTTCTGTTGAATATCTGATAAGCAAACAAAAGTCTGAGACTGTCGGTCTAAACCTTTAAGAATCGTGCATATGATGGACAGATTATACGAAAGACATGAATCTTAAAGGTGATAGTTTAAATCATAATATCCGCAATCAAGGGAATAAAGTCAGGTGCTTTATTCATGCTAAGATTGTTATGTTGTCTACATCCCTAATGGAAGTGGCTTGCCTTCGTCATCGGAGTGAGACTCCGCGAGTAGAAACATTGGTGCATTGTCATAGGTAATGATGTATTGGATCCGGGACAAAAAAAGTTGAGTTGATTTGGTTAATAATTCCATTTATGCAAATCAATTCACTTTAGACAATCAAATATGTTGTGTCTTAATCTTGAAATGACTAAGGCCCGTATTCTTGACTTATGTCTTCTGATGTACCAAAGGATGACTCCTGACTTTATGATGATACAGCATGTCGATATGTTGGAAATATGACTATTGATTGCATAGACTTGTTATTCGTAGATATGGAATCTATAGCTCTTTTTTTGAGTTAATGATATTCTCTTATATGCGTTATCTTGTAATTGAAAGACTAGAGCGCTCAACCATTTGGATACATAGGTGTAACCGAATAGTATACTGTCTTTAGATAGTAAGTATTCCAATGATGAGATAATGGAATGTAAGATAAAAATAATCGGGGAAGGTAAAACGAAATTTATCCTTAAGCCGGTTATAAATATTGTATAGGGATGTGATACATTATGATATGTTAGGGACGATTAGCTTATTTAAAGTTTTGTAGTTTTATATAGTTTGAGAATATAGCTCTGAGCTTTTAATGGAGTAGTGTTAGAGTTGATAATTATAAAATATGTATCTGGGATATTATATTTTATAATTATAAGAGCTTGAATTGTATATATCCATCGGGTCCGCTTCGCTAGCACATAATAAATCATGTAACTATACGACATGTTTTTCTTACATATTGATAACTTATATTAGATTATTAGATTGACTGAAATTCGATAAGATTGTATAATTTATGTTAGTTTATCGGTTCAATTAATTTTGTAAATTAGTTCAAGATAAACATGTTGAATTATTTGGATAATATTTTTTTTTCTATGAGATTATCTAGATATGACTGTTTTGATCATATAAGTTTTCTATTGGGTTATTTGAATTAAAACTGATGCTCTATTTAAGAATCTCAGGTGGAAAATATGATATTCTCAAGGATCAAATTATTGCAAGTTCGATAGGTAGATGCGTTAGTTCGGCCTGCCAATGGAGTAAGTTTGGCAGACCGTTCTTCCAGATTGGCCTGTTGATCGTGCAATAATCTGTTTACACGTTTTAGACACGATTCACATTAGAAGTTGATCTAGATTCGAATTTTGAGGCTTTATCTGATAGGGATTAACCCTAGATTTGACTACTATAAATAGGAGGTTAGTTTTCTTAGTTATTTAGATCAATTAAGAAGTAGAGTGAGTACTCTAGTTTGAGAAACTCTGAAACCCCTTGAGAGCTACTGTTTAACATCACGAAATTTAGCTCTAGGTCTTCTTAAGTGGTTGGAAGGAGAGTCATCTAAGCAAGAGCTGTACGATGTATGACCACCCATACTCTGATCATGGATAGAGAATAGCAAAGAAGACCAATTGGTTGAGGCTCTTTTGGGAAGTTCTTCTCTTCACTGCTTGCCGGTGCTCTTCGGCATACAAAAAGGTTAGTAAGATCTACCATTAATTTATGTATATAGCATGTTAAACTTGTGTTTTGGAAAATACTCTGATTTAAGAAGTTTAAAATTCTATTTTATACCTGTTTTCCAACAATTGGCATCAGAGACATTGTTTTTATATAAATTTACGAGTTTGTGATCATGCTATATATATATAGATTATGTGACCTTATTCTCTCCTATGCTTGAATGTTAATGTTTTTAGAGACTTGGCACTCCAGGGTTTCTATAAATTTAAATGTTGTCATGAAATTATGTAGTGAATGTTGATTAATTAATTGTGGTTGATTAAATTATTGTTTAATTATTTATTAATTAATTAATTTATACTGGTTATGGTTTCTTACAGGTTAGAATGTATATTTAAGTTTTTTTATATATTTAGATGGTGGTTTATCATCACCATCAAGGAGTTATTTTTTTATTTTAAATTTGTAAAAATTTTGTAATTATATTCATTCAAAGAGAGGACGGATCTAGAAGATGGATAATAGGAGTTCCATTGTTTTTTTCTTGAGTTTCTAAAATTTTAATGTTTTTGAATTGTTTAAACTAAGATGGAAAAATTACTTAAAAAATGTTTCTTAGAAAAACGTGAATTCAACTTGGTCGATAGGCCAAACCCTCAGGTTCAATAAGCTGATGGTTGCAGATTAGCAAGTCGAACTTCCAGTTCAGTAGACCATCCAAGGGCAGAATTTTGTGAGCTCTGGTGGCAGGCCGAACTCTCAAGCTCGATAGGCCGAAGATCAAGTTTGACAGGCCGGTAGAGAGTTGTATGCTTTTAGAAAAGGTACGTTTTTTGGTGCAGTTTTGATTTTATTTTTGAGATAATTCTAAGGAACATGAAATTTTATAATGACTAGAAAAATAAAATATTTGATCTATGAGGGATTAAAGAATTGAAGATGGATGCCATATGAAGAAGTATACAACTTGAAGATACAAGATGAAGAATTTATAATATGTGTCAATTGATCTTTTGTAATCTTTATTTCATTTTCTCTAGGATGGAACCATGATAATACGACTGTTTATTTATTATTTTGCTTGTGGCTTTGCATATTGCTTTGCTTGTCTGCATTATAATATGATTTGCCATGTATGTTGACAACATGCTATGTAGAATAGTGAGTGTTGGTCATTAAAAATTGTTTATACATGTTAATATAAAACCTTGCCTTTCAAAATAGAGTGGGAAAAAGTTTTTGAAGAGAGGACCTACGGCCTCTATCGTTGGTCCACAGGTAGCACGTGGTAGATCCGACCCCTAAGAAGGGATTTCAACATGTACCTGGTTAGATCTCCTAAAAGATAATGTATTTTAACATAATTTATCATTATACAACAATAGGTGACGATTATAAATCATAAATAAAATAGTTGAAATAAGGGTTATAAACTCAAGATTAATTTTATTATTAATGTCCCCTAGGAGCTCTATTGATAAAATTAATGGCCAAAGAAAACAATTATTAATATATGCTAGATCATAGGGGCCTTGGATGACAAATATTAATCAGAGGGGATCCGTTTTCCCAATTGAATTTGGCAAGTCTCTCCTAGGCGGCTTGTTGAATTCTAAGTTAGGAATTATCGTTGTAAGATTGTGATTTTTTTAAAGTTTTGAGACATAAGCACAATTATTTGTTTACTTGTTTGTGTTATCTTACTAAACTATTTTGGATTGTTTGCTTATATTTGGTATATGATTCTTTATTGTAGATTAAAAATGTCTAAAAACACTTTATGTTCGATACTTGATAAGAACCAATTAACTGGCGAGAATTACAATGATTGGAAAAGGAACCTAAATATCGTCATTTCTTTTGAGAAACTAAAATTTGTGCTGACAACTCCATGTACGCCTGAACCTATCAGGGAATCAACTAATGAGCAAATCCAAGCATATGATCACTAGAAAGATGCTAATGATCAAGCCTACTGTTATGTTATGGGTAACATGAATAACGTGCTGTAGGCTTAACATGAAGATTATGAGACTACAAAGCAGATCTTGGATAATCTAGAAGACAGATTTAGAGGCCAAGCCTTAACAAAACGGCAAGAGTCTCTTCGAAAACTCTTAAACTGCAAACAAAAATTGATAACTCCTGTGAAGGAGCATATGGTGTTAGTCATGGGTTACCTCGTTGAGGCTCAAACCCATGGAGCTAATATCGATGCTGAGTCATAGATGACTATGGTCTTTGAGACTTTGTCTAAGGAGTTCATCCCATTTAGAGCTTCATAAAATTTTAACAATAGGTAGGATGTGACCTTGACGGAGCTGATGAAGCAGTTACAAGAGTTTGAAAATCTGATCAGGGAAACTCCTGTGGCTGGCAAGGCCAACTTGGTGGCTGCATCTGGTTCTAATCCTAATATAGGGAATGGAAGGAAGTGGAGGGCTAAGAACGGAAAGTCTTCTGTTCTTGCAAATGCCAAGAACAAGAAGAAGAAGAAAAAAAAACGCAAAGAAGCTGAAGTGCTTCTATTGTGGGAAAGTTGGGAACATCAAGAAGAATTGCAAGGACTTTCTTTCCCAAGGAGGTAAGTGTGGACTTCTGGTTATTGAAACTTATTTAGTTGAGGGCTAAAGTGACACTTAGGTCATAGATTCTAAAGCCATTAATTATGTTTGTGTTTCTCTGTAGGGATTCAAAGAAACAAAAAGTCTGCTGCATGAGGACTTCACGCATTTAAATGGGTGATAGATCCTTGGTGTTGGGTGAAGCACTAGGAGACGTCCATCTTTATTTTGATAATTATAAGATTTTAGTTTTGAAAGATTGCTTTTATGTTCCTAGACTTAAAAGAAATTTGATATCCATAGCTTGTTTATTTAAAGACTCTTATTCAGTATCTTTTAATAATAAAGTAGTGATTCGTAAAAACAAATCTTTTGTCTTTGATGAATGGATGCAAAACAATCTATATTTTATCAAACCTAAGATGGATATACTACTTAATACTGAGGTTAATGGTAATAACTCTGAAAAACTTAAAACTTCTCACTTTAATAAGACTTATCTTTGGCATTTGCGATTAGGTCATATTAGCTTGAATAGGATTCAAAGGTTAGTAAAGGATGGACCTTTGAGTCACTTAGAGGTGGAATCTATACCATAATGTGAATCTTGCTTGGGCAAAATGACCAAAAAACCATTTGGGTCTAAGGGCAATAGGGTCGAAGAAGTTCTAGAACTTGTGCATGGTGATGTTTGTGGTCCCATGACCATCCGGTCATGAGGAGGGTTTGAGTACTTCTTCACTTTTATTGATGATTACTCAAGGCATGGTATGTCTACCGAATACATCATAAAAGCGAAACTTTTGACAAGTTCAAGGAGTTTTAGGCTAAGGCAAAAAAGCAATTAGGTAAACTCATAAAGGCACTTTAATCCCATCGAGGTGGTGAATACCTCTCTAATGAGTTCTTGGAATACTTATTAGAGAATGAGATTTTATCCTATTTGACTATGCCAGGCACTCTGTAGTAGAATGACATAGTTGAGAAAAGGAATAGGACTCTGTTGGACATGGTTAAGTCTATGATGAGTTATTCGACATCACCTTTGTCCTTTTAGAGATATGCACTATAAACCGCAGTTATTTTTTGAAAAATGTGCCTTCAAAATCGGTTCTTAAAACTCCTCATGAGTTGTGGATGGGTAGGAAGACATCTTTAAACCATAATCGCATATGGGGATGTCTGGCTCATGTCCTGTATAAGGAAGCGAACAAGTTAGAAGCATGTTCGAAAGTTTTTGTTTTGTAGGATATCCAAAAGGGACTGAAGGGGGTTATTTTTGTAAGCCAAAAGAAAATAAAGCTGTGGTTTCAACGAATGCAACATTCCTTGAGGAAAGTTACATGAATAAATTTAAACCTCAAAGTAAAATGGTACTCGATGACATGGCGAGTGATTCGATCACTTCGTGGGTTTCAGTTGAAACTAATCCAATCAATGTAGAAAATGATAGAGATGTATGCCCCAATGAAGTAAAATGTTGTAATATCTTTTTAGAGGCATTTTATAAATAAAGAGTTTATTTATTATTCATATACCAAATGTTATCCTCTTTACATTCATATTTGTTGAACGTATGTTAAGCAAATAGAAGTCTGGGACTGTCAGTCTAAACCTTTAAGAATCAGGCATATGATGGATAGATTATGCAGAAAACATGATTCTAAATGTGATGGCCTAAATCATAAGATCCGCAATAGGGGGAATAAAGTTGTGCGCTTTATTCATGCTAAGATTGTTATGTTGTCTACATCCTTGATGAGAGATGGCTTGTCTTGGCCATCGGAGTTGGACTCCACGAATAGAAACATTGGTATATTCACTTTAGACAATCATATGTGTTGTATCTTAATCCTAAAATGACTAATGGGCCTGTTATTTTGACTTATGTCTTTTGATATACCAAAGGGTAACATCCTGACTTTGTGATGGTACACATATCGGTATTTTAGAGACATGACTCTTGATAGCATAGACATGTTATTCATAGATACAGAATCCATAGCTTCATTGGTGGAGTCAATGATATTCTCTTATATGCGTTGTCCTGTAATCGAAAAACTAGAGCGCTCAACCATTTGGATTCATAAGTGTAATCGAATGGTATACTGTCCTTAGATGATAATTTTTCTGATGGTAAGATAACGAAACGTAAGATAAAAATAATTGGGAAGGTAAAACATAATTTATCCTTAAGCCGATTATGAATATCCTATAGGGATGTGTCACATTATGATATGTCATGGATACTTAACTAATTTAGGCTTGTAATTTTATATAGTTCAAGAGTGTAGCTCTGAGTTTTTAGTAGAGTAGCGTTAGAGTTGATAATTATAAAATGTGTATCTAGGATATCATATTTTATAATTATCAGAGCTTGAACTATATAGGTCCATCAAGTCTCTTTTGTTAGCTTATAATAAATACTATAACGATTCGGCATGCTTTTTCAATAAATTGGTGACTTATGTTAAATTATTAGATTGGTTGAAATTCGATAGGGGTTAGATAATTTATGTTTGTTTATCAATTGAATTAATTTTATAAATTAATTCAAGATAAACTTGTTAAATTATCAGAAATATTTATTTTTCTTGAGATTATCTAGATATGACTGTTTTAATCAGATAACTTTTTTATTAGGTTCTTTGAATTAAAACTGAGGCTCTAACTAAAGAATATTTGATGGGAAATAAAAGATTCTCAGGGGTCATATTATCATAAGTTTAGCCTGCCGATGGAGCAAGTTCGACTAGCCGATCCGTTAGTTCGGTCTACCGATCTAACGATAATTTGATCATTCGTTTTTGTCACGATTTTACTAGAAGTTGATCCAGATTCAAATTTTTGGGGCCTTATATGATAATGACCGACCTTGGGTCTGACTTCTATAAATAGAGAGTGGTTTTTCTTAACTATTCAGATCAGTTGAGAAGTTAAGAGTAAGTACTTTGGTGTTAGATACTCTGAAACTCCCTGAGAGTTTTGTTCACAATCATGAACCTTTGCTCTAGGTCTTCTCAATTGGTTGGAAGGAGAGTCACTAGGGAATAGTTGAACGACATGTGCCCACACACACTCTGATCGTGGATAGAGAATATCAAAGTAGACTAGTTGGTTGAGGCTCATTTGGAACATTCTTTTCTACACTGATTGTAGGAGCTCTTCGGTATAGAAAGGTTAGTAAGATCTTATTAATTTATGTATATAGCCTGTCAAACTTGTGTTTTAAAAAATACTCTAATTTAAAATTTTAAAAAATTCCACTACGTACTCGTTTTTTCAATAGAAAAACCGACCAAACAATAACTTAAAGGGCTTCAGCGTAGTGGAAGGATTGGACGTTAACCCGAGAAGTATATGTTCAATGGTGAAGCCTACTTGGCTAAATCGGTTGAACATGACAAGGATCCTTATACTTATGTAGAGGCTATGGAGGATGCTGATTCAAAACTCTAGACAGAAGCTATAAACATTGAGATGAAGTCTATGGAGACTAATCAAGTCTGGGAACTTGTAGATCTTCCCAAAGGGGTAAAACCTATAGGGTGTAAGTGGATTTATAAGAGAAAGAGACGAGCAGATGGGAAAGTTGAAACCTAGAAGGCTAGATTAGTAGCTAAGGGATACATGTAAAAGGAAGCAATCGATTATAAGGAAACCTTTTCGCCTGTAGTGACGCTTAAGTTTGTCCGCATTCTCTTATCCATTGCTACCACTCTCGACTACAAGATTTGGTAGATAGATGCTAAGACGGCCTTTTTGAATAGCTATCTTGATGAGTCCATATATATAGTGTAGCCAGACGGGTTCAAGGCTAAGGGCCAAGATGGTAAGGTCTGTAAGCTGCTAAAGTTAATTAATGGACTTAAGCAAGCTTCCTATTCTTGGAGCATAAGATTTGATCAAGTAATCAAGACTTATGGGTTCAAAAAAAAACATGGATAAACCATGTGTTTACAAACACATTAAGAATGGGAAAATGGTTTTTCTATTGCTCTATGTGTTAGACATGTATGCCCTAAGGAGTAAAAATGTAATAAGTTTTTGGAGACATTTTTATCAATAAAGAATTTATTCATTATTTATATACCAGATCTTGTCCTCTTTACGTTCATATTTGTTGAATGCATATTAAGCAAACAATAGTCTGAGACTGTCAGTCTAAACCTTAAGAATTGGGCATATGATGGACAGATTATGCGAAAGACACGATTCTTACGGTGATGGTCTAAATCATATGATCCGCAATCAAGGGAATAAAGTTGGGCGCTTTATTCATGCAAAGATTGTTATGTTGTCTATATCTCTTTTGGGAGATGGTTTGTCTTGACCATCGGAGGTTGACTCCGTGAATAGAAACATTGGCATGTTGTCATAGGTGACGATGTGTTGGATCGGGACATAAAGTGAATTGATTTGAATTAATAATTCTGTCTCGGCAAATCGATTCACTTTAGACAATCATTTGTATTGTATTTTAATCCTGAGATGAATAGTGGGCCCGTTATCTTGACTTGTGTCTTTTGATGTACTGAAGGGTGACACCCATATCTTAATAGTGGTATGCATGTCGGTACATTGGAGGCATGACTCTTGATGGCGTAGACTTGTTATTCATAGATATGGAATCCATAGCTCCTCTTTAGGAGTAATGATATCCTCTTATATGCGTTGTCCTGTAATTGGAGAAGTGGAGCACTCAAACATTTGGATACATAGGTGTAACCGAATGGTATACTGTCTTTGGATGGTAAGTTTTCTAATGGTGAGATAATGGAACGTAAAATAAAAATAATCGAGAAGGTAAGACAGAACTTGTCCTTAAGCCGATTATGGATTATCATATGGGGATATGATATACTATGATATGTCATGTAGACTTAGCTATACGGGCTTCGTAATTCTATGTAGTTCGAGAGTGCAGCTCCAAGCTTTTAGTGGAGTAGCGTTGGAGTTGATAATTATGAAATATATATCTGGGATATTGGGTTTCATAATTATCGAGAGCTTGAATTATATAGGTCCATTTGGTCCCTTTTGCTAACTCACAACATCCTATAACGACACGACGTGTTTTTCCAATAATTGGTGACTTATGTCGGATTTGTCAGATAGGTTTAAAATTTGAAAGAATCAAATAATTCATGTCTGTTTATTGGTTGAATTAATTTTGTGATAAAATTAATTCTAGATAAACTTGTTGAATTATTGGAATAAGATAATTCTTGTCTATTTATCGGTTGATTTATTTGGATAAATTGGATCAAGATAAACTTGTAGAATTATTGGGAATTGATTTATTTTCTTAGAGATTATTTAGATAAAGTTGTTTTGATCAGATAACTTCTCTATTGGGCTATTTGAATTAAAACTGAGACTTTATCCTATAGAATTCGGGTGGAAAATAAAAGATTCGCGGAGATATTTATGCGGCAGTTCGGCTTGCCGATCTATGTGTTCGGCCTGCCGATGGGGCCTGTTCGGCCTGCCGATCAGGCCGTTTGGCCTGCCGATTAGCGAGCGATAAGATTACACGGATCTTATCAGATATTGATCCGAACTTGATTCTGTTTCGAGTTTTTGAGGCCTAATCTGATAAGGACTGACCCCAGGACCAATCGCTATATAAAGGGAGTAAGTCTTATGAGTTACTCAAATCAATTGAGAGATTAAGAGTGATACTCTGCTACTGAGAATTTGCAAACTCTCAGAGAGCTTTTGTTCACAAATCACGAACACTTGCTTTTCTCTCTAGATTGGTTGGAAGGAGAGTCACCGGTGGAAGAGCTGTACATGTGAGGCCACACTCACTCCGGTTGTGGATAGAGAATAGCAAAGAAGATCAGTTGGTTGAGGCTCTTCTGGAACGTTACTTCTCTTCACAGGTTTCAGAGGTTCTTCGACACACAAAGGTTAGTAAGATCTAGTTAATTTATACATATAGCATGTCATACTTGCGTTTTAGGAAATTACTCTGATATAAAATTTTTAAAATTCTGCTGCGCACCGTTTTTCCAACACTATGTAGATGACATTCTATTAATTGGCATTGACGTTGGGGCATTGTCATCGATCAAATTATGGTTGACTAAGCAGTTTGATATGGAACACTTGGGTGAAGCTAATTATATTCTTGATATCCAGATCTTTTGGGGATAGGAAGAATAACATGGTAGCTTTATCCTAAGAGGCCAACATAGATAAAATTCTCAAGAGGTATGCAATATAGAATTACAACAAAGGTAGGCAACCATCTAGGTCGGGAATTATTTTTTCGAAGAAAGACTCACTAAATTCTGATGAAGAAAGAGAATACATGAAGAAGATGCCTTATGCTTCAGTAGTAGGTAGTCTTATGTATGTTATACTTTACACGCAAGTGGGCATTTGTTACGCGATCAGGATAGTAAGTCGATTTTAGTCAGATCCAGGGCCGAACCAATGGGTTGCAGTCAAGCATATTTTCAAGTACCTAAGAAGGACTTGAGGATATATGCTTGTATATTCAGGTGAGGATTTAACACCTCTACGATATATTGATTTAGATTTCAAATCCTGTTTGGATTCAAGAAGATCGAATTCTAGTTTTGTGTTTTCACTGGGCGACGGTGGCAATGTTTGAAGAAGTGTCAAGCAAGATTGCACTCGGATTCAACTATGGAGGTCGAGTATGTGGCAGCTAGTGACGCTTCGAAAGAGTAGTGTGGCTCTGCAAGTTTCTTGGGGATCTTGAGGTAGTTCCTAGTATAGATAAAGCGGTATTGCTATATTGTGATAACACTACAGTGATAGCCAATGCTACGGAACCAAGATTTCACAAGAAGAGTAAGCATATTCATCGAAAGTATCATGTGATAAAGGATTTTGTTGAGGACGGGCATGTTACTGTGTGCAAAATCGCATTTGAGGACCATTCAGCTAATCCATTCACAAAGACATTAATTGCGAGAACTTTTTGAGAGGCATGTAGAGGCTATGGGGATGCGAGATATGTCATATTTACTCACTTAGTGCAAGTGGGAGATTGTTAGACATGATGCCCTAAGGAGTAAAATGTCGTAATATGTTTGTGGAGACATTTTATGAATAAAGAGTTTATTTATTATTCATATGCCAAATGTTGTCCTCTTTATGTTCATTTATATTGAACATATGATAAGAAAATAAAAGTCTGAGACTGTCGGTCTAAACCTGTAAGAATCATGCATATGATGGACAGATTATGCAAAAGACATGAATCTTAAAGATGATAGTCTAAATCATAAGATCCGCAATCGAGAGAATAAAGTTGCGCACTTTATTCATGCTAAGATTGTTATGTTGTCTACATCCCTAACCGGAGATGGCTTGTCTTAGGTCATCGAAGTAGGACTCTGTGAGTAGAAATATTGGTACATTGTCATAAGTGACGATATATTGGATCAGGACAAAAAGTTAATACATTAATAATTCTATTTGTTTAAATCAATTCACTTTAGACAATTTTAAGTGTTGCGTCTTAATCCTAAAATGACTAATCGGCCCGTATTTTTGACTTAAGGGTAACATCCTGATTTAATGATGGTACGCATGCCATTATGTTGGAGAAGTGACTCTTGAAAGATGTAGACTAGTTATTCATAGATATGAAAATAGCTCTTTTGCAGAGTTAATGATATTCTCTTATATGCGTTATGCTCTAATTGGAACACTAGAGCACTCAACTATTTAGATACATAGGTGTAACCAATTGTCATACTGTGTTTGGATAGTAAGTATTCCAATGGTGAGATAATAAAAAATAAGATAAAAATAATCAAGAAGGTAAAATGGAATTTATCCTTAAGTTGATTATGAATATCCTATGAGGATGTGACACATTATGATATGTCATAGACGATTAGCTTTCTTGAAACTTTGTAATTTTATATAGTTCGAGAGTGCAGCTCCAAGCTTTTAGTGGAATAGTGTTAGAGTTGATAATTATAAAATATGTATCTAGGATATTTTATTTAATAATTATAGGAGCTTGAACTATATATGTCCATCGGGTCCCCTTTGCTTGCTCATAATAAATCTTGTAATGATACGACATGTTTTTCTTACGTACTGGTGATTTATTTTAAATTATTAGATTGGTTGAAATTCGATAAGATCGGATAATTTATGTTCGGTTGAATTAATTTTATAAACATGTTGAATTATTTGGATAATATTTTATTTTCTATGAGATTATCCAGATATGACTATTTTGATCAGATAACTTTTCTATTAGGTTATTTGAATTAAACTAACTATTGGGTTATTTGAATTAAACTAAGGCTCTATGTAAGAATCTCAGGTGGAAAATAAGATATTCTTAGGGAGCAAATTATCGCAAGTTCAGTAGGCCGATGCATTAGTTCGGCCTACTGATGGAGTAAGTTTAGCAGGCCGATCTACCAATCGTGCGATAATCTATTTATGCGTTTTAGACACGATTTTCTTTAGAAGTTGATCTAGATTCAAATTTTGAGGCCTTATCTAATAGGAATTGACCCCAGATTCGACCATTATAAATAGGAGGTGAGTTTTCTTAGTTGTTTAGATCAGTTAAGAAGCATAGAGTTAGTACTCTAGTTTGAGAAACTCTGAAACTCCCTAAGAGCTACTGTTTAACATCATGAACTTTAGCTCTAGGTCTTCTCAAGAGGTAGGAAGGAGAGTCACCTAGAGAAGAGCTACACGACATGTGACCACCCACACTCCGATCGTGGATAGAGAATAGCAAAGAAAACTAGTTGGTTGAGACTCTTCTAGGAAGTTCTTCTCTTCATTAATTGGTGGTGCTCTTCGGCATACAAAAAGGTTAGTAAGGTAAGCCATTAATTTATGTATATAGCATCTCAAACTTGTGTTTTGAAAAATACTCTGATTTAAAAAGTTTAAAATTCAACTGCGTACTCGTTTTCTAACGCACCTAATTATAGTTTTATTATATGTATAAAGAACAATGTAGTTTTATTATATGCAAACTGTTAGACATGTATGCCCTAAGGAGTAAAAATATAATAAGTTTTTGAAAACATTTTTATCAATAAAGAATTTATTCATTATTAATATACCAGATCTTGTCCTCTTTACGTTCATATTTGTTGAATGTATGTTAAGCAAACAATAGTCTGAGACTGTCAGTCAAGCCTTTAAGAATTAGGAATACGATGGACAGATTATGCGGAAGACATGATTCATAAGGTGGCGGTCTAAATAATAAGATCTATAATTAAGAGAATAAAGTTGGGCGCTTTATTCATGTAAAGATTGTTATGTTGTCTATATCCCTATTGGGAGATGGTTTGTCTTGACCATCGGAGGTGGACCTATGAATAGAAACATTGGCACGCTGTCATAGGTGACGATGTGTTGGATGGGGACATAAAGTGAATTGATTTGGATTAATAATTCTATCTTGGCAAATCGATTCACTTTAGACAATCATTTATACTGTATCTTAATCCTGAGATTAATAGTGGGCCCTGTTGTCTTGACTCGTGTCTTTTGATGTACCAAAGGGTGACAACCACATCTTAATAGTGGTATGCATGCCGGTATGTTAGAGGCATGAATTTTGACAGCGTTGACCTGTTATTCATAAATATGGAATCCATAGCTCCTTTTAGGAGTAGTGATATCCTCTTATATGCATTATCCTGTAATTGGAAAACTAGAGCGCTCAACCATTTGGATACATAGGTGTAACCGGGTGGTATACTGTCTTTGGATGGTAAGTTTTTCAATGGTGAGATAATGGAACGTAAGATAAAAATAATTGGGAAGGTAAGACAGAACTTGTCCTTAAGCTGATTATGGATAATCCTATGGGGATACGATACATTATGATATGTTATGGAGACTTAACTATACGGGCATTCGTAATTCTATGTAGTTCGAGAGTGCAGCTTCAAGCTTTTAGTGGAATAGCGTTAGAGTTGATAATTATGAAATGTATATTTGGGATATTGGGTTTCGTAATTATCGGGAGCTTAAACTATATAGGTCCATTTGGTCCCCTTTGCTAGCTCGCAAAATCCTATAACGATACGGCGTGCTTTTTCAATAATTGGTGACTTATGTCAGATTTATTAGATTGGTTAAAATTTGGAAGAATCAGATAATTCATGTATGTTTATCGGTTGAATTAATTTTTGTGATAAAATTGATTCAAGATAAACTTGTTAAATTATTGGGATTTGATAATTCTTGTCTGTTTATTGGTGGATTTAATTTTGAATAAACTAAATCAAGATAAACTTGTAGAATTATTAGAAATTCATTTATTTTCTTAGAGATTATCTAGATAAAGTTGTTTTAATTAGATAACTTTCTATTGGGTTATTTGAATTAAAACTGAGACTTTATCCTATAGAATCTTGGGTGGAAAATAAAAGATTCACTGAGATTTTTTTTTTGCAGTTCGGCATGCTGATCCTCTAGTTCAGCCTACCGATAGGCAAGTTTGGCCTTGCCAATTAGGCAGATCGGCCTGTCGATATGCGAAGGATAAGATCACACGTTTTATGCAGATTTTATCAGATATTGATCTGAATTCGATTCTAATTCAAATTTTTGAGACCTCATCTGATAAGGACTGACCCCAGACCCAACCTCTATAAATAGGAAGTAAGTCTTAAGAGTTATTCAGATCAATAGAGAGATTAAGAGTAATACTCTACTGGTGAGAATCTAAAACTCCTGAGTGCTCTTGTTCACAAATCACGAACACTAGCTTTGGGTTCTCTCAATTGGTTGGAAGGAGAGTCGCCTAGAGGAAGAGCTATACGTGTGAGCCCACACTAACTCCGATCGTGGATAGATAATAGCAAAGAAGACCAGTTTGTTGAGGTCTTTTTAGAACTGCTACTTTTCATCACTGATTGCAGGAGCTTTTCGGCACGCAAAGGTTAGTAAGATCTGGTTAATTTATACATATAGCGTGTCAAACTTGTGTTTTAGAAAATACTCTAATATAAAATTTTAAAATTTCTGCTGCGTACTATTTTTTCAACAATTGGTATCAGAGCCATGGTTTTTACATAAATTTACAAGTTTGTGATTGTGTTATATGTATAAATTTTGTGATCTTAATATCTCCTATGCTTGAATTTAATTTTATAGAGAGTTGGCACCCTAAGTTTCTATATATTTTATATATTGTCATGGATTATGTGGTGAATGTTCATTAATTAATTATGGTTAATTAAATGATTATTTAATTAATTATTAATTAATTAATTTATACCGGTTACGGTTTCTTAGAGGTTAGAATATGTATTTAAGTTTTTTATGTAATTAAATGGCAGACTATCATCTCCGTCTAGGAATTATTATGTATTTTTAAATTTATAAAAATTTTGTAGTTAAATAATTATTCGGAGAAGACAGATCTAGAAGGCGGATCTAGAAAATGTATGATGATGCTCCCAGGTATTTTTTGAGTCTCTAATTTTATGTTTTCAATTATTGAAAATAAAATTGATTAATTGCATTAAAAATTGTATTCTCTGGAATTGGTGATTTTTGCTCGGTTGGCATGCCAAACCTTCCAGTTCGGGAAGCCGATGGTCGTAAATCGGTAGGCTAGACGTGAGGTTTGATAGGCCGACAGTGGGGCAAAAATTAGGTGGCTTTGGCGGCAGGCTGAACTTCCAGTTCGGCAAGCCTATCTGTCGCACATCGGCAGCCTGATCTGAAGGTCGGCAAGCCGATGGGTCATGACCGGCAGGCCGATCACCTAGATCGGCTTGCCGGCAAAGAGCTAGAAATTTTTCCAAAAAAGGTGCAGTTTTTAATACAATTTTAATTTTATTTTTAAGACAATTCTGAGAAGCATTAAATTTGGATATGATCGAAAATATGAAGTATTCGATTTATACGGGATTGAAGACTTGAAGATGGGCATTACGTGAAGAAGGATACTGCTTAGAGATTCAAGGATGAAGAATCGATAATATGTCTCGATTATTCTCTTGTAATCTTTGTTTTCTATTCTCTAGGGTGGAATCATAATATTACGGTTATTTATTATTTTGCTTGTAGCTTGCTTGATTGCTTTGCTTGTCTGCATTATAATATAATTTGCCATGTATATTGATAACATGTCATATAGAATAGGGAGTGCCGCTCATATTAAAATTGGTCATGCATGTCTTCTTAAAATCAAACCTTGATTTCAAAAGATTGAGTGGGAGAAGCTTTTCGAAGAGAGGACCTACGGCCTCTATCATTGGTCTATAAGAAGAACATGGTGGTCCCAACCCCTAGGAAGGAATTTCTATCATGTACTAGATTGGATCTCTGAGAGGATAAGGTATTTTAGCATGATTTATGGTTGCACACCCCTAGGTGGTGGTTGTAAATCATGGATAAAATATTGAAACGATGGTTATACACTCACCTTAATTTTATTATTAACCTCCCCTAGGAGCTTTGTTAATAAAATTAATGGCTAAAGCAATGATTATTAATATATGCTAAATCATACGGGTCTTGGATGGCATATATTAATCAGGAGGGGATCCGTGTTCTCGATTGAATTTGGCGTGACTCCCCTAGGAGCTTATTGAATTATGTGTTGGGAATTATCATTGTAAGGTTGTGATATTTTCAAGGTTTTGACACATAAACGTATTTGTATGTTTTTACATGATTGTGTTATCTTACTAAATTATTATTGTATGTTTGCTTATGTTTGGTATATGATTCTTTATTGTAGATTAAAAATGTCTAAAAATGCTTTATCTTCGATACTTGACAAAAACCTATTAACTGAAGAGAATTATAATGATTGGAAACGAAACCTGGATATTGTCCTCTCCTTTGAGAAACTAAAATTTGTGTTGACAACCCCTTGTCCTCCCGAGCCTACGGGAGACTCTACTAATGAGCAATTCCAAGTGTACGATCGCTGGAAAGATGGAAACGATCAGGCCCGCTGCTATGCTATGGCTAGCATGAATAATGTGCTGCAGGCTCAACATCAGGATTATGAGACTGTGAAGCAGATCTTGGATAATCTTGAAGATATGTTTGGAGGCCAGGCCATAACAAAGCTACAAGGGGCGCTTCGAAAACTTCTGAACTGTAAGCAGAGGCTGGGGGCATCTATAAAGGAGCACATGATGTTGGTCATGGGTTACCTCGCTGAGGCTCAAACCAATGGAGCCGACATCGATGCTGAAACTCAGATGACTATGGTTTTTGAGACTCTATCAAAGGAATTTATTCCGTTTAGAGCTACTTTTAATTTGAGCAATAGGCGGGATATGACCTTAACAGAATTGATAAAATAGTTACAGGAGTTCGAACTGCTGATCAGGGAGTCTCCTGCGGGTGGAGAGGCCAACATGGTAGCTGCTTCTGGTTCCAATCCCAACTCTAGGAATGAAAAGAAGCAACGGGCCAAGAACGGGAAGTCTTCTATTCCTACTAGCACCAAGAGCAAGAAAAAGAAGAAGAAGAACCTGAAGAAGCTTAAGTGCTTCTTCTATGGAAAGGTCGGGCACATCAAGAAGGATTGCATGGACTTCCTTTCCAAAGGAGGTAGGTGTGATCTTTGGTATTTAAAAACTTGTTTGGTTGAGGAATCCAGTGACATTTGGGTCATAGATTTCGGTGCAATTAATCATGTTTGTGTTTCTCTACAGGGGTTCAAAGAAACAAGAAGTCTGCTACATGAAGACTTCACGCTTCGGATGGGTGATGGATCCTTGGTCTTAGCGAAGTAGTGGTAGACGTTCATCTTTATTTTGATAATTATAGGAATTTAATTTTGCAAGATTGTTTTTATGTTCCTAAATTTAAAAGGAATTTAATTTCCGTAGCTTGTTTATTTAAAGACTCATATTTGGTTTCTTTTAATGATAAAGTGGTGATTCATAAAAATAAATCTTTTATCTGTTCTGGATGGATGCAAAATAATCTATATTTTATCAAACCTAAGATGGATTTGCTGCCTAATGCTGAGATGAATGATAAGAACTCTAAAAGACTTAAAACTTATCACTCTAATAAGACTTATCTTTGGCATTTGCGCCTTTGTCATATTTACCTGAATAGGATTCAAAGGTTGGTAAGGGATGGACATTTAAGTCACTTAAAGGTGGAATCTATATCTCAATGTGAATCTTGTTTGGAGGGTAAAATGACCAAAAGACCATTCGAGTCTAAAGGCAATACGGCCGAAGGGCTTCTAGAACTTGTGCATAGTGATGTTTGCGGACCAATGAACATCCGGGCATGAGGAGGGTATGAGTACTTTGTCACTTTATTGATGATTACTCAAGGTATGGGTATGTGTACCTGATGCACCACAAAAGTGAAACTTTTGACAAGTTCAAGGAGTTTCGGGTTGAGGTGAAAAAGTAATTGGGTAGATCCATAAAGGCACTTCGATCCGCTCAAGGTGGAGAATACCTTTTTGATGAGTTCTTGGGACACTTATTAGAGAATGAGATTTTATCCCATTTGACTGCAGCCGGGCACTTCGCAGCAAAATGGCATAGCAGAGAGAAGGAATAGGACTTTATTGGACATGGTTAGGTCCATGATGAGTTATTCATCATTGCTTTTATCCTTTTGGGAATATGCACTACAAACCACATAGTTATCTTTTGAACAATGTGCCTTCAAAATCTGTCCCTAAAACTCCTCATTAGTTGTGGACGGGCAGGAAGACATCCTTAAGCCATATTCGCATATAGGGATGTCCAGCTCATGTCCTATTTAAAGATGCAAATAAGTTGGAAGTACATTTGGAAGTTTGCGTGTTTATAGGATATCCAAAAGGGACTAAAGGGGGTTATTTCTATAACCCAAAAGAAAATAAAGTCGTGGTTTCAACTAGTGTAAGTTTCCTTGTAGAGAGTTACATGGATGACTTTAAGCCTCAAAGCAAAGTGGTGCTTGAGGAGTTAAGGAGTGATCTGATCACTTCGGAGGTTCCAAATGAAACCATTCCGATCAGTGTAGAAAAACCAAACAAACCTAAAGCAACAACCTAAGGGGCTTCGGCGTAGTGGGAGGATCGGGACATCAAACTAAGAGGTATATGTTCAATGGGGAAGTCTTTTTGGCTAAAACAGATGAACATGATAGGGATCCTTATACTTATGCAGAGGCTATGGAGGATGTTGATTCAAAACTCTGGACAGAGGCCATGACCACAGAGATGAAGTCTATGGAGATTAATCAGGTCTAGGAGCTTGTAGATCTTCCTGAAGGGGTAAAACCCATAGGGTGTAAGTGAATCTACAAGAGGAAAAGAGCAGTGAATGGAAAGGTCGAAACCTTTAAGGCTAGACTGGTGGCTAAGGATTATATGCAAAAGGAAGGAATCGATTATGAGGAAACCTTTTCGCCTGTAGCCATGCTTAAGTCCATTGGATTCTATTGTCCATAGCTGCCGCTCTTGACTATGAGATTTGGCAGATTGATGTCAAGACGGCTTTTCTAAATGGCTATCTTGATGAGTCCATTTATATGGAACAAACAAACGGGTTCAAGGTCAAGGGTCAAGAAGGTAAGGTTTGTAAGCTGCTAAAGTCACTTTATGGACTTAAGCAGGCTTCTCGTTCTTGGAACATAAGATTTGATCAGGTGATCAAGACTTATGGGTTCTCACAAAATGTGGATGAGCCACGTGTTTACAAACACATTAAGGATGGGAAATTAGTTTTCTACTGCTCTATGTAGATGATATTCTGCTAATTGGCAATGACATTGGGGCATTGTCATCAGTCAAATTATGGTTGACCAAGCAGTTTGACATGAAAGACTTGGGTGAGGCTAATTTTGTTCTCGGTATCCAGATCTTTCGGGACAGGAAGAACAAAATGATAGCTTTATCCTAGGCCGGCTACATAGATAAAATTCTCAAAAGGTTTGCAATGCAGGATTCTAAAAAAGGCAGGCAACCATCTAGGTCTGAAATTACTCTTTCTAAGATAGACTCTCCAAAGTCTAATAAATAAAGAGAATACATGAAGAAGGTGCCTTATGCTTTAGCAGTGGATAGTCTCATGTATGCCATGCTTTGTACATGACCAGATATCTGTTATGCAGTCAGGATTGTAAGTCGATTTCAGGCGGATCCAAGACCAAACCACTGGGTTGCGGTAAAGCATATTTTCAAGTACCTGAGAAGGACTCGATGGTATATGCTTGTGTATTCGAGTGAGGACTTAACTCCTCTAGGATATACTGACTCGGATTTTCAATCCTGTTTAGATTCTAGGAAATCAACTTTGGGTTTTGTGTTTACTTTGGGTGGCGGTGCCATTAGTTGGAGAAGTGTGAAGCAAGATTGCACTTCGGATTCAACTGATGGAGGCCGAGTATGTGGCAGCTAGTGATGCTTCGAAAGAAGCAGTATGGCTCCGCAAGTTCCTTGGGGATCTTGAGGTAGTTCTTGGTATGGATAAGGCGGCATCACTATACTGTGATAATAGTGCCGCGGTAGCTAATGCTAAGGAACCAAGATTTCACAAGAAGAGTAAGCATATTGATCGGAAGTATCATGTGATAAAGGACTTCATTGATGGCGGGCATGTCACAGTGTGCAAGATCGCATGAAAGGACAATTTAGGTGATCCATTTACGAAGACACTTACTGGGAGAGTCTTCGAGAAACATGTGGAAGCTATGGGGAAGCGAGATTTCTCATATTTACTCACCAAATGCAAGTAGGAGATTATTAGACATGTATGCCCTAAGGAGTAAAAATGTAATAAGTTTTTGAAAATATTTTTATCAATAAAGAATTTATTCATTATTGATATACCAAATCTTGTCCTCTTTACGTTTATATTTGTTGAATGTATGTTAAGCAAACAATAGTCTAAGACTGTCAGTCTAAGCCTTTAAGAATTGGGCATATGATGGACAGATTATGCGGAAGACACGATTCTTAAGGTGATGGTCTAAATAATAAGATCCGCAATCGAGAGAGTAAAGATGGGCGCTTTATTCATGTAAAGATTGTTATGTTGTCTATATCCCTATTGGGAGATGGTTTCTCTTGACCATCGGAGGTGGACTCCATGAATAGAAACATTGGCACGTTGTCATAGGTGACGATGTGTTGGATCGGGACATAAAGTGAATTGATTTGGATTAATAATTCTATCTTGGCAAATCGATTCACTTTAGATAATCATTTGTATTGTATCTTAATCCTAAGATGAATAGTGGGCCCCTTGTCTTGACTTGTGTCTTTTGATGTACCAAAGGGTGACACCCACATCTTAATAGTGGTATGCATGCCGGTATGTTGGAGGCATGACTCTTGATAGCGTAGACCTGCTATTCATAGATTTAGAATCCATAGCTGCTCTTTAGGAATAGTGATATCCTCTTATATGCGTTATCTTGTAATTGGAAAACTGAAGCACTCAACCATTTAGATACATAGGTGTAACCAATTGGTATACTATCTTTGGGTGGAAAGTTTTCCAATGGTGAGATAATGGAACGTAAGATAAAAATAATCGGGAAGGTAAGACAGAACTTGCCCTTAAGCCGATTATGGATAATCCTATGGGGATACAATACATTATGATATGTCATGGAGACTTAGCTATATGGGCTTCGTAATTTTATATAGTTCGAGAGTGCAGCTCTAAGCTTTTAGTGGAATAGCGTTAGAGTTGATAATTATGAAATGTATATCTGGGATATTGGGTTTCGTAATTATTGGGAGCTTGAACTATATATGTCCATTTGGTCCCCTTTGCTAGCTCACAAAATCCTGTAACAATACGGCGTGCTTTTCCAATAATTGGTGACTTATGTCATATTTATTAGATTGGTTAAAATTTAGAAGAATCAGATAATTCATGTCTGTTTATCGGTTGAATTAATTTTTGTGATAAAATTAATTCAAGATAAACTTGTTGAATTATTAGGATTGGATAATTCTTGTCTGTTTATCGGTTGATTTAATTTTGAATAAATTAAATCAAGATAAACTTGTAGAATTATTATGAATTCATTTATTTTCTTAGAGATTATCTAGATAAAGTTGTTTTAATTAGATAACTTTTCTGTTGGGTTATTTGAATTAAAACTAAGACTTTATCCTATAGAATCTTGGGTGGAAAATAAAACATTCGTTGAGATTTTTTTTTGGCAGTTTGGCTATGCCGATTCTCTAGTTCGGCCTATCGATGGGCAAGTTTGGCCTACCAATTAGGCAGATCAGCCTGCTGATATGCGAAGGATAAGATCACACGCTTTACGTGGATTTTATCAAATATTAATCCGAAATTTGATTCTGATTCGAATTTTTGAGACCTAATCTGATAAAGACTGACCCCAGACCCAACCTCTGTAAATAGGGAGTAAGTCTTAAGAGTTATTCAGATCGATAGAGAGATGAAAGTGATACTCTGCTGGTGAGAATCTAAAACTTCCTAAGAGCTCTTGTTAACAAATCATGAACACTCACTTTGGGTTCTCTCAATTGGTTGGAAGGAGTGTGACCACCCGCCTTTTTAGGCAGTCACTTTGTTTTCTTAAACATCGTTTCATAAATAGTAATCTTACTTACTTAGTAAGAAAAATACTGAAATAATTTTTTTTAAACATTCTTTAAAACTAATGCGACCTCTATCGCATTTCAAGTTGAGACCTCGCTCAACTCTTGCCCTTAAAATCATTTCAAATCATTTCTTAAAACTTAATAAGAAACATTTATTAAATCATAGCTTAAAACTTTACTTTATAATTACATAAAACAATTCGTAAACTATATCTTAAAACGTTGAATACAATTCTTAAAACTCCGATTTTCTTAAAACTTCGCAAACACTACATTAAACAATGGAAAACCTTTTCTTTGCATAGCGGGAGCAAACAATGATGGTATCCATACGAAAATTTTAATGAGCTTTCAGCTCAGTAAGTTCAAATATAAACTCACAAATCATTTAATCATGCTTTAAAACTTTTCTCATAAAAACCTTTCTCTTGAAACATTTTTCAAAAACGTTTTCCATAAACATTACTGAAAACGTTTTTTTTTTCATAAACGTTTTTCATAAAAACATTTCTAAAACGTTTTTTTGTAAAACATTTCTTGAATGTTTTTTTCTTAAAACGTCATTTATAAATCTCTTCTTGAATACATGAACATGTTTTTCCATAAACATTTAATGTAAAACATTTCTCAAAATGTCTTTCATAACATAACATATAAATATTTCATAAAAAGGAATTCAGGCAAAATCAGAATGCATGATTCCATTTATGCCAAACTAGGAACTTTCATTTATGAGTGTCTTATAAACGTCCTTTTCTTAAACTTGCTATCTTTGTTCCTTAACTTTTCTTATCTTACTTTAACTTTCTCTCATTGTTCCTTATCTTTCCTTAGCTTACTTTAACTTTCCTTATTTTACTTTAGTGTTCGTACCAACATCATTAATGATGAGATCATAAACATGATGCTTCCCTTGCAGAAGACTTGAGACCATCGAACTTCGAGGTCATGTTCCTCACATCTAGGATGTCAAACCTTAACTTTACTTTCATTACCTCATAACAAGAGGCCGGTACGACACTTTCTTTTTATCCTTACGTTACCTTCTTCTTAACTTTAGTAAGCATCTCATATGCAATCACATCATATGCAACGCACTTGCAATTCATAGCTTGTACTATAAAACCTATTGCATAACAAATGCAACATATTGCTTAACAAATGCATCATAAAACACAAACATATTTTGCAAATCATAACTTGTATTCTAACACTTATTGCATAACAAATGCAAGATATAACGAAATCACATTTTGCAAATTATAACTTTTATTCTAAAACTAATTGCACAACAAATGCAAATTATTGCATAACAAATGCATCATGAAACTTATAACTTAAACTATAAAACATTATGCATTGTCATAATGCAAAACATACTTTAAATACTTTGAAAATCATAACTTAAACTTTTAAAAAACATTATGCATATCAATATGCAAATAGACTTTAAACATAACAATTGCAAATTTATTGCAAATCTTTTTCTTAAACTTTAAAACTTTTTGCATAATAATTGCAAACTCATTTGCAAATTATATAAATAAGCATTTACAAAATCATTTACTTCATGTTGTAGGTGAGATTTGAACTTACCCAAACTATGCTCTAGCGTTCTCTATTCCATTCCTGTTCCTTCCATTAGTCGGCCTCTGTGTCTTGATCAAACGACAACCGACTTATTAGTTAACTTTCTTTATTATCAATCTACTCGATTGATAATAAAACGTAAACATTAACCATTCTTTCCTTTTAACTTGACTAGTATACTTTCGTTTACCGTTGTCTTTACTTAACCTTATAAACCATCAGTTTATCTTTTCTTCACTTAGCTTTGTAACCCACCGGGGTTACTTTTCCTTTTACAATCGTAACCCATTGGTTTACCTCTCGTTTACTTAAACATCCCTTATTAAATCTCCCATCTTACTAGCGATTTTATTACTTAACGTATTACGAAACATTTTCCATCTAAGAACGTTATGCTAAATCGGAGTGTTCCACTCCGTTCTAGCCGTTTCCTCGATAATGACAATTTTATCCCTTAATGGCTTTTTCGTCACCCTCGTAACCTTATAAAACCCATTCTCACATAAAACAGTGTAACAATCACTGATCATGCATTTTATAAATTTTCCTTATGCATCTCAAACAATTTATTTTAAAACGGTTCATACTGTAGGCGAGATTCCTACTTACTTAGACTTTGAGCTAAGCGGATCCAGTTGTACTTTACTATATCTACAGTATGCAAAGCATCTTCTGCAGTGCTCCTCGAGTGACCATGAATGGCTAGGAATGCTTCTTGGAGATCATACAGTACTAGAAATGTCATTCTGGACTCCGTTACTATTGTTTGAATCGCCTCGATCTACGTGTAGTCAGTACCAGATGATTTTCACCAGAGTGGAATTAGCTCGAACGAAGGTCACCATCACAGTTCAAAGCATCAAAATGAGTCAAGAGACGGTCTCAGATCGTCGATCGAAGGTCTGGATCACAAAATCCTAAAGTGGCCGTTGACCGACGTTGACCGACCGTCAATTGGCTCCATTGGGGGCTGAGCTTGGGCCTACCCCCCTAATTCGACCCTCCTGAGTTGATTGATGGGGTCAATTTTACCCAATTTGGCTTCCATCTTCTCAAATCAAGGATGGGTTTCTCAGCCAAAATCGACGGCTCCGATCTCCTATCTCCGACGGAGATACCGTGCAATTAAGCTGGGGGTTTTGCTCCCTGTGGTTGTCTGAGCATTTCCCCTATAGTGGGGTAGCTCAACACCATGTGGAACGACAGCTCCACCTCCACCATGATGGTGCACGATGGCAGAGATGGTTCTCCGACGATCGGTGGTCATTTCGTGCAATTGAGGTGCCCAATTTCTTCCTCTCAATCCTCTGAAGGTGTTTGTGCCCTCAATTTGTCACAACACGGCTTGAAATGGCAAACCTAAGTTCACCCACGGCGACGGTGGTGGGCATCCATGATCTTCGATGAGGGGCGACGGAACGCTGTAATTAAGCGAGGGATCTTGCTCGTCGTCTCCCTCTGGTCCTTTTGGCACCGGTGGTGTGTCACACCACCGCCGGAGACGGTGGGTCCTGCAGTGGCTCCACAACGACGACAGGGCTACTCCGTCGAGGCTTTTCTAGCCAAAATCGAGCTGGGAAAGTGGTACTATCTTGCTCTTCTCCTCACGCTGAGTTCATAGACTCCAAGATCACGTCGATTGGTTGTCGAACGGCGAAGAAATCACGTCAGAAAAAATGGGTTTCACCGCTACTTCTGGCGGTGCATGTAGCTTAGTCCGGTGGCATTTTGGGCGGCACGACACCTTGTTGGACTCAGCTCAACGAGAGCTTTTCATTGGTGTGGGAGGTGTCGAAAATAAACGCCAGAATCTGAAACGAGATTTGAGAGGAGAGAGAGAGAAAGTAGAGAGAGAGCTAATTTCCGTGTGAGATTTTTCTTTTTTTTTTTTTACACTTTTATTAAAAAAGCCTGTGCTCTACACAGTCCAATTCTGTACTGCATGACCTTAAACAGTCCAATTCCTATACTACTTTACTCTTATAGTGTAATTTTCATGCTACATAACTTTATCAGTGTTTTTCCGTACACTGTATTATTTTAATAACGTATAATATCTTGTATTATTATACAGTATTTTTCCTTAAACTGTACTTTTTATCTTAATATAATCCTTAACTTAATGTATTAGAAATTCTCGGGTATTACAAGGAGAGTCACCTAGAGGAAGAGCTGTACGTGTGAGCCCACACTCACTTCGATCATGGATAGAGAATAGTAAAGAAGGCCAATTGGTTGAGGTCCTTCTAGAATGTTACTTTTAATTACTGATTGCAGGAGCTTTTCGGCACACAAAGTTTAGTAAGATCTAGTTAATTTATACATATAGCATGTCAAACTTGTTTTTTGGAAAATACTTTGATATAAAATTTTTAAAATTTCCACTGCGTACTATTTTTCCAACAATTTTAAACTGCGTACTCGTTTAAAATACTCTGATTTAAAAAGTTTAAAATTCAACTGCATACTCATTTTCTATCACACCTAATTATAATTTTATTATATTTATAAAGAACAATGTAGTTTTGTTATATGCAAACTCCATGACAAAACTCCATAGTTTTGTCATTTATTAATCTTGAACTTGAACATTGCTATTATCATTATATGGTCGTTACATTACTATAAAGAACGTCTTGTAGTTGTCTGGATTATGTTTGCAGGTTTAAGCTTTAAAAAATTTGGGTATTGCTTAATATAAGTCGTTATGCTGTCAAAATTCATCTATATACACAACAACAACTTCATCAACATCATAAAACAGTTAAAAGGCCAAAATATAATAATGTCTAACTCCGAATTAAGTTAAATAATAATCACTGACCACTATGGATATGTGGTTACATTACTATAAGAACAATCACTCCAAATTAACTCCAAAGAGTTTTTAATGGGTGATATTCATAAGTGGGAGGTTCTTGCCCTTTTTGTAACGGAGGAAATTTCACACCACATGGGGCCGATATGGGGTCTGCATGGGGTCTAAATATGCAGAGCTTATTTGGACCTTGTGCCGACCCATATCGACCCCTTAAAACTTTACATGTAGCCCTTACAACAACATCAACATCATAAAAAGGAATGGGTCGATATGGGTCTGCATGGGGTCAAAATATGTAGACTCTATGTAGATCCCATGTCGACCCATATTGACCCCTTACAACTACAAAAATCATAAAAAAAAGGGGGGTCGATATAGGGTTGTTTGAGGTTTAAATATGAAGACCCTATGTAGGCCCTTTATCTGCCCATATCGACCCAAACTTCGGAGTGGATCTAACTTGACTGTGTTCATGTAAAATACTATAATTCTTCATTTTTGAATCCTATATGTTCACTCTTATCCTTATAATGAGTTGAATATTAAAGAAGACGAAGATAATGTTCTTTTGAAAATGTTCCTTGTTATCCCATGATTCTTAAAAATAGAACAAGTAGAAAAATCTCATATGCATAATTTTTCTTAAAATAGGATAATTGTATAGTTATGTATAATTGGGCGAATTTTTGCTTAAAATGACACTAAAGTCTACATGGTTCTCCATGGGACCGATATGAGGTCTACACCCATGCCCCACATGGATCAATATGTACCTACATGGGGTCTGCACGTGTAGAATTCAGATTGACCCCATATCAACACCATTTTTTTTATGATGTTTGAAGTTGTAAAAGGTCCACATGTGAAGTCATAAGGGTTTGATATGAGTTGACACAGGGTCTATATAGGGTCTCCATATTTAGACCTCATGCAGATGCCATGTCGGCCTTGTTCTTTTTTACTTGTCCATTTTTTAAAAAATCATTGGAAGGAGGTCGATATAGGGTGGATAAAGGGTCTTTTTGGGGTCTGCATGTGTAGACCCCATCTAGATGCCAAGTAGACCCCATATAGACACCAAGTAGACCCCATATCGACCATATCCATTTTTTATGATTTTTAAATTTTGACAGCATAACGACTTAATTTCATCAAAATTCAAAGACGACCTGTATAGAACAATATTGAACAAGAGAAGAATGATATTAAATGAAAGAAAATCTATGACATGCTTAAAATTAAATGGACCAATTAGCAATTAATTCATTGATAACATAAAAGTCATTATCTCTTAACAAAAAACTAATTCAAGAAATTGGTGCATTCCTACAACTCATTTGATAATGACCATATTGTCTGCACCTAGCGTACCTGTTTCTTCTTTGCATGATGCTCTCTCCTATGATTGGAATTCTTTTTTGTTTTGATTTGCCATGTCTTCAGTAACATTAGGCGGTAAAATGCACATTTCCTTAACATCATTGGAAATATCCCATTGGGATGAATCTAGTACAAGATAAATTATCTCTGCATATGCATTAACCAATATATATGTGGAGTAATAATGTAAACATAATTCATAAACAAATGTTTATGCCTTTCACATTGAGAATTAATTTTATTTTTGTTGCAAAATTAATATTATTTTTTGGAGCTGCAATTGCATGTTCACATGGCATCTAATCTATGTCGAACATGCGACAAGTACAAGTTCTCGATCTAATGTTTACAGTTGCAGAAAACCTCTCCACCTACAATATGGTACTCAGTCAACACTGAGCTTGTTGGCTAATAAAAATCCAGCCTTTTCGTACCTGTTATGAGTATTTTCTCATTCTTCGTTCTTAAAACTGAGGTAGTAACAGCGCTGTTGATCCACCTATCAAAAACCACATTGAGATTGGTAACGCCCAAAATAATGTTTATTCTTTTTAATAAACGGCGGACGTTTGTAGTATAGAAAAGATTGTCGTATCCACAAGGAGGTGAAAATTTGTAACTCGAGAGATTGTTAAAAATAAACGTTCAAAAAGGCAAGCACTTTTTCAGAGCAGAGTTTAAAATGAGATGAATATTTTTGTGGTTTTTATTTTATTTTATTCAAAATTTAAAGCATAAAATTAAAACGATGAAGCTTTGAGAATCCCTTGTATGTTTCGCAACTGATATAGAATTTTAACTCTAAATAATAATTATCTAAAGCATTTGATTTATTATAGCTTTTCTCATTAATTGCAAGCACTTTTTACTAATTATATAGGTCGACCGAGAGCGACAATATAGCAAGCCATAATGCAGTAAGGGTTTTCCTATAAAAACTAGCAAAATAATCATCTATCACTAATGATTTGGTGCACTAATTATGAAAATTATAACCGCTGTCACTCAATTATAATTAACATAATTTTAAGATAGAAAAGATAATAACAAATCAAAATTAATATATTTTTATGGAATAAATTATTACGTTAATTTCGGCAGCACGTCGACTTATTAATTGGTTTAAGAATACACTATGCCATCCTCTGTCTACAATAAATCAAGATTTACCAAACATTTACTGTGCCAGTCTATGTCTATAATGCAGCAGAAACTCAACTTAATAAATGAGCGTGACTTTAGTATTATTAATATTAATTATACAATACAATTAAATTACATAAAAAAAGCATGACTGAATTTATATAAAAATTAACAGCATAACAACAGTAACAATAATTATTGAAAACATAAAGATACAATTTATTCCACAAAAATATAAGCATTACCACACAAATATAGATTTAAAACCCGATACTAGAGTACTACGCATATAAGATCATCTCTCTGCCTCATCAGACTCTCTACACTAATTTAAGCATTATTTTATTATTATTTTACCTAATAAAATACTGCTGAGTCTAACTCAATAGAAAGAAAAAGAATGAGAAAGAGGGCCAAAGGCCTGTTGAGGAGTTCTTTGCCTCAGTATTTATAGAGCTTAAAATCACTATTGAAAGATTCTTTCATTTATTTATAACTGCTCAAGCGTTGAAAACTTTGATCCTTTCTTTTCTTCACGCTGAGATTTGCTCTTCATTGTGCGTGTTAAGCTTCAAAATCCTGTGCTTTGCAGCATGAGAAGGCACCAAACCGGGCTGATCTGGATCGTTAATTTCATGATCCAATGGCTCCAAACACGCATGAGAATGGGCCCAGGTGGGACCAGTGGGACAACAATTTTGAACCGTTAGATTGGTCTCGGTCATCGCATCCAATGGCTGGAAGAACAGCTGCACGTGAACTCACCCACACGCGAGCAGACATGGCCTGCGACTCCCCTCTAATGCGTCTATAGCTTGTCGGCGCGTGAATCACACGCGCCAATCGTTCTTCGACATGTGGAGTGTACCCTGAGATTTCGCTGACGCACCGGATGACGCGTTGACATGCGTCTCTTCCTCGGACTGCTGAGATTGATTTGGCAGTGAATCCGATGGCTCTCATGATGCCACGTGTCCCATTTAATTTAAATTTGAATTCTCTTTATCTTTTTGATGCATTTGATGTCCGATTTTATCCATTTTGGTGTCGTTTTGCTCTGTTTTTCCTCCATAATTTCAAATATAAAAATCACAAAAATACTAAAATTAATTATTTTACAAACATAATATTTACAAAAATATTAAAAATATTTATTTTACATTAAAACACACAAAAATAAATAAAAACTCCTAAAATTTCTAGTCTCTTACGGTTTAGCACTAATATAATTTTTATGAGTTGAAAATATTTTTAAAAATTACTAAAAATATAATAAAACATATTTACAAACTTAAAACACACTATCAAACACACTAAAACTCAAAATAAAATAACCGCATTACTTTTACGGTTTTAACTATTTATAGACTAGACACTTATTTAACACACCAAAATGACTTTAAAAATTACTAAGAATTCTATTAATCATAAAAGCACACTAAAAACACATTTTTAAACATATTTACACACTAAGACACAAAAATACTTATTAACACAAAATGCTATTAATTAGAGGATTTTAATGAGAAATAAAAGCATAAATAAATGATTTAAGCCTTAGAAAATGTACACTTTTACAGTCTCATCAGAGATCTTTCCCAACACATAATCCAACAGGGAAATAACAGGGTAATCTCTAACACCTTTGAGCATTCCATTCAATGATTCAACAAGGTTTGAGGTCATAATATCGTATCTAATTCCTTTAAAATGAGCACGAGACTAGTTCTCAAAGCCAACCTACTCTTACAAGTATTTCCCAATGCTTGGATAATCAAAACAAAGAGCAGTCAAAAAGATATCAAACTCATCAATTTGATAAGCGTTAACAGCTTTAAAGAACAACAGTAGAATGCTGCTAGAATAGAAGTTACCCTTGATGTTCTACACCACATGACAAGTGAAACAACCATGGCATGCCAACTCATAAACTGTCTCAACAGCCTTTTTAACACTTTGATGCCTATCAGATATGAAAACTAAATCTTTAGAATCTTTGACAACTTCCTTCAACTTTAAAAAGAACCATGTCCGAGGTGCATCATCTTTTTTGTCCATAATCCCTCAAGCGATAAGATAACAACAAGCGTTCACTAACTTAAGCAATGGCCACAAATAACAAGCCTCTATATTTTCCCTTTAGAAACTGTTCCATCGACTACTATTACTTTCCTCATGCAAACGTGTGCCACAAAAAGATATTTTAACCTGTTATTATAGTCTACCTTAATATGGGTAATAATACCGTGATTCACAGACTTGATCATATGACTGTACAATAGAAAGATGGCAAAACTTTCTTTGGTCGTATCCCTTATAAGGTTAATTGTATGCTCACGAGCCATCCAACCTTTGTAGTAACTAAAATCCGTACCAAATTCTTACTAACATAATTTCATATTGATTTAGGTCATGGACCCTGTGGTATGCCTACAAATTGACTTTTGATGCAATCTCCAATAGCAGAGTATGTTGCTTGTATGTGCTTTGATGAATGTTTTTCTAGCAAACAAGAGTGAATCCCACGATATTTACAAAAAATAAACATGTTTGACAATGACAACTTACATGCCCAAACACACCACTTACAATTTGAATCCACATACTCCACCACAAGTAAATTGTTGTTCGACTTTCTATTAAAAACTCAACCTTCCTTTTAAAGCTATTACATGAAGCTTCATCCTTAAAACTCTCTTGCTTCTAAAGTAGTCACCAACTTGTAAATTAGATCCATCATTGAAAGTAAAACTATGGAAGTTGAGGATGATCTGACTTCTTTTCATTTAAAATCATGAGCAGTTGTGGCGAAGGCAATGGACCCAAGACGTTAGGAGCAGAGGCATTCTCATCTAAAGTTGCATTAACAAAATCACAATAAAAAAATTCATTATCTGGTGGATTTCTCTAAATTTCTTCTTCATGAATAGAGCCAGGCAATCTCCTTTGGAACTACAATCTCCCATTCAACACAATTCATATCTTTTTCCACATGAAAATGTAGTGGTATTGTATTACTACTGTACTTAAGTAACCCCTTAAAAACTAATAGGTCATCATCATCAAAAATTCTAATCGGCTTCATCTTATCAGAGTGTTTTGACGGCATATAGGTTATCTTCAATGACTTATTTTCACGATCAATTCTAGCTTTTGTACAAATCTTTTTAATTAACATGCTGAACTTAGGACTCTCTTCTTCTAACATAATTCCTTTCATTTCACTTTGCTCCTCACACCACGCCTAACAAGTTTCCAACTCATTTCAATGTCCTCCAACATCAAAATAAATTGGTAACAAAGCCATTTTGTTATCGAACTGTAAAAATAAATAAATAATGACGTTTATGCAAAGCTTTAATTATAGTTCATTCAAAATATGTTATTAACAATTTTAACCTAAACAAAACAAAGCACCATTGCAAGAATAACAACTGAATCAAATGCACACACGCATATACATAGACAATCACATAAATTTGCTAACAAATCACTTTAAAAATTGTAGCTTCATCTTTTCTCCCTCGTGGGCTAGTATGAGATTTGCAGGAGGGAATAATATGAATATCTAGATCATCTTTTTATTGCATTGCCTCTTTTCTTTGCATATATAGTACATGTACTAAGGAATTTCAAACCTCTTGAGCAATAATGCCAGCCCAAATGCAGATATTTTTAATGAATGCTTTAATAGATAGAAATAGAAATTCTTTAAAGAAAAAAAAATATTAGCACATTCTGTTTGTCTAAAAAAATGTAAAAAAAAAAAAAAAGAGAAACAACAACAAACAAACAACATATGTCCAAATGAACAGTAGCATAGCATTCTTGTAAATGCTAGGCAATTAATACAAAATACGCCAACTAATAGTATACAAATGGTGCTACTGGAACATTCTTACAATACAACATTCTCTAAACAATTAAGGGCTAGAAAGAAATGAAAAAAATAGAAAAAATGATATGTGTGTGTGCATAAAACCATGCCTAATTAATTGATGTTTTGTGTATATCAATGAAATTAAAAAAAAAAAGAAAAAAAGGAATTTGAAATACTGAGTGTATATCAATAGAGACGAGCTGCTAGGGATTTGGGACTGAAGAAGAAGAAAAAGAAGAAGAAGAAGAAGAAGAAGAACACTAGCTGGTACGAAGGGCTGAAGAAGAAGGACTACTCAAGGGCATAAATTGAAGAAGAAGAGAAAAAGAAGACCTGAGGCTGGAGACAAGGGAAATTTGGGGATTGGGCTTCTTGCTTTTTCTTCATCTTTGTTGCTGAGATGGCGTTCCTACCTGGTTTTTTTCAAGCTTCTTTGAATGACATGATATTTAGGCCATTTACCTAATTTTGAGATTTTTTGGCATACTTATTAAAAAACACTTTTTCTTTAAGCCTTTTATCCAAATGGCCTGTTTTTTAGTAGGCTATTATGTCATAATTTTTGGGTTTTTGTTTAGGTTTCCTCCTTAGGTTGTGCTTGATTGTTGTTCATTGTTTGGCTTTTTGTAAAATTGTAAAATGATTGTGTTGCTTGGGAAGGTGGGATAGAATTGGTCAATTGGGTTAGAATTGAGACTAGCGTTTAGCCCACCTTTGGTCCAAACTGACTTAGGCCCAACCATATAATACTCAGTTTTAACCCTACATTACTTCAGTTCTAACTCTCTCTCACAGTTCTCTTCTTCGTTAACTTCCATTTGCCTTAATCCTCCATGGGAAAACCTTAATTCCTCTAATTAGCTGTCAAATCAAGATGGTGTCCTTCATGCTTTCTATCCGTCGATGGGAAAAAACAGCAATTCCTCTTTCTTTGATGAAAATTTGAAACCCAAATGCTTTCTCTCTCTTCGGTCAATGGGAAAAATCCTAATTCCTCTTTTGGGCAATATTCAAACTATGATGTATCTTTCTCTGTCGCTCTTCTTGTCTCTATGATCTCTGAAACCATCAATCATCTCTCACTCTGCCATTAATTATTTATCAGCTCCTCTTCATCTTTCCTCTCATTGCTTTGATCGACAACACGATCAGTTTTGTATCTATTGTTGGGAGCTTGATGTATGCTCAAATTTGTACCAGGCCAGACATCAGTTTTGTTGTTAGAATGCAGGGTAGGAATCAAAGCAATTCAGTTTGGATCATCAATAAGTTGCAAAGAAAATGTTGAGATACTTGCAAAGAACGAAGGACATATGTTCACTTATATGAGGTTTGATCACCTTGAGGTGTTGGATATTCAAATTTAGATTATGCCGAATGTGTTAATACAAGAAAATCCACATTTGGCTATTTATTCCTTTTAGTTGGAGGTGAGATCTCATGAAAGAGTACGAAGCAGTCCGTCATTGCTAGTTGAGTTTTTGGCATGCTTTGAGGCCATAGTTCATGGTTTATGGTTGCAGAACTTCATTTTAGGACCTAGAATTGTTGATAATATTGCCAATTCACTGAAAGTTTATTGTGATAACTCTACAATAGTCTTCTTTTTAAAAAACGACAAGTATTCAAGGGGTGCTAAACACATGAAAGTGAAATACTTTGCCATTAAAGAAGAAACAAAGGGTGTCAATTGAGCACATTAGCACAAACCTTAGGATTTCGGATCCATTAACAAAAGGATTGCCGTCAAAGACATTTAATGAACATGTCAAAAGAATGGGCATTATTGGGTACCATTATTGCCATTAAATTATTGTTTTATGAGCTTATTTAAATATTTTATTAGATATTGAATATCATGTTTCTTGTTGTTGGTATATATACATGAATGAATTATGTGAATGTTAATAGGATTTGTCTCTGATGAAGACATTATTATTAGACCATTATGCTATATCTCATTCTAGGTCATGTTAAGTTGAAACTAATATTATGATATATGGAAGGAACTATGTCGAATTAATGATATATGACTGCTATGATCCCTATTAGTTTTTGTTTAATAATGATTTATGATGTGACTAATATATGAAAGGATTTAGCTTATATTATGCATATGATCGCTATTATTAAACCATGAAGTTAAATAATGTCACATAGGCCAAGGAGGTGAATTCTAACTATATTTTTATTTAATTTAAAATAATTATATTTAACAATATTAAACGCTAAAAATCTTATTGGTCAACTAAATGAGATATATTTTTAAATGACTGTTCACATTGATGGAACGTGAAAATAAAAGGGAAACCCTATCTTAGAAATAGGTCCTCTCTCTACCTATTATTGATAGTTTTTCCTCTCCATCAGAGAAAGCACATAAAAACCTGAAGGGGTCAAGAAAGAGAAACACGGTTTTCTTCTAATCTTTCTTGTGATCTATTCATCTCTTCAAGAATTATTCATGAATCAAGGTATGTTTTCTCCTAAATTATTGAATTGTGAAAATCATATAGTTTTTAAAATCTCGGGCATCACAACTTATTCAAAAATAGGGCTTAGTTTGCATAATTACAGAATTCCTAACAATACAGACTTGTCACTAATTCATTCTTTATCTTTCAAACTTTTTTTCCCATTCATTACTAAAAGTTATGGCATGGTTGGTTTCCTACTATTCATAGTACTATACCTTCAAAGTACAGAAGTTTTTGATCAAACATTATAGATCTTATCTATTGGTAAATAAAAAAATATATAAAAATATAAGTCCATATTCATTCAAAATTGAGGTCCATCTATAAATTGGGCATCTAAAATAATAGAATATATATTTTTAATATATATAAGCATCTTTATAGTTTGTTTGAGAATTTTGGCAAAGTTTTAATTCAAATATTGTAGCATATGAGAGCTTTGTATTATGTTCAATTATGCTTTATTCTAAGAATTTTACACTCTTTACAATTCAAACCAATGTTTCTAAATACACTTTTAATCAATTAACTAATTTTATTGTGATCTTGTCATTGTGTTATCAATACACGTGTCTCTATACTTATAATTAACATTACAACAATTCAAATCAGACTGTTCCTCTCATTAAGGATAGATAATATTACAACCTTGTCAAAAATCAAAGTGTCCAGCTTTGATTTGACCGTTTGATGAACTTTATGTTTTGTTTTAAGATCTTTTAAGTTTTTTTTGTTAAAAGGTATACAGTATGTCAAATGTCTTTTACTAACTTTTCTATATTTGCGTTGTTTTTGTCAAAAGATCTACAGTATGTCATATATCTTTTACTGACTTTTTTAGATTTGCATTTTTGTAAAAAGGTATATAGTATGTCAAATGTATTTTACTAACTTTTCTAGATTCGTGTTGTTTTTGTCAAAAGATCTACAATATGTCATATGTCTGTTACTAACTTTTCTAGATTCGTGTTGTTTTTGTCAAAATATATACAGTTGCAGTCTCATTTGTTAAAAGTCGGCCTGATTGCATGTTTATTTTTCAAAATGATTTGGTCTGACTTTTTCTAGCATGTACATCACATACCTGTCATAAGTTCCTAGTCCTTTTCCATTTCCATTTGCTTTAAGAACTGATTTGAGGCTCAAATTTTAGGCAGAGCAAGACTTAAGTCAAAAACCAAAAAAAAAAAAAGAGGAAAAAAGTGTCAGTTTGTTTTAGAAACCAAACATGCATTTCTCTCATTCATCTAGGAAAATCGAAACCATTTGTGTCTTGCTATGGTTACAGTCCTGGTAATGGTAGAGTCTACTTGGATGCTGCAGAATACTTAGGACAAGTTTTGGCACATAGGAAGATTAGCGTGATTCATGGGGAGGTAGCTTAAGCTTAATGGAGAATGGAGCAACAGCAGCCCATTCTAGAGGTAGCCATGTCGTAGGGATTATACTTCATCTCCTAGCTGAAGGGAACCTTTGTGGGAAAACCGTAGGTAAAGAAGAGAGAGTTTTGGACGTCTCTAAACATCTTGAAAACATGATCTATAACTCTGACGCTTTCATTACATTACCTGGTGGTTTAGGCACCCTTGAAAAGTTATTTATAGTTGCTAGTAGGAGTCCATTGGACATTCACCTTAAAACCATAGGTTTTTTGAATGTAAATGATTTTTATGATAGTCTTTTAAAGTTTTTAGATTATGTTGTATAACAAAACTTCGTTGTAGAGTTAGGGAGACAAATTTTTGTTACTGCTTTAACAGCTAAAGACCTGCTTGACAAAATGCAAGTCATTCATCTGGAGTCCAACACTGCAACATCTAAGCTTGATTAGAAGAAAGAAAGCAGGAAGCGACCATTGGATTTGAACCTCTACTTGTAATCTTTTGGTTTTACTCACAGCATGTTTGTTTGTATTTCTTGTGTCCTGAATAACTGCTCTCCTTTACATCTTGTGTTTTTATTGTGACATGCTATTGTTAAAACATTTAGATTCAATGACTCTAGTGTCGAGATGGCTAATATTATGGAGTAGCTAGTACTCTCGAAATGCATCCTCCGATCTTTTTTTTTTACTGATGTTTCTGTAATCTCCATGCAAACACGGTTAGGATAGCTGCTTATACAGAATATTTTGTATTCTAGAAATGTATCAATATCATATTTGTAAACTCTTTATGTATTATTTTAATGGATGTTTCAATATAAATATTTGTGCCGTCTTTATTATTATTATTATTATTATTATGTAATATAACATCTCTAATCTAATTATAAACTACGATTCAAAAATAATAGAAGAGTGAAAATTAACATGATAAGCATACGTAATTCTCTTAGAATAATCTTAATAAAAAAAATACACGGCCCCTTGACTCAAGATACTGGCTCCGTCACTGCTCTTATCTTTTAGTGAGCTTTCTTCGTATTGAACAGCTGATTTTTTTTTTTTTTTTTTTATTTTTAGGGGAGCTCTCCGTCTATGTGGATTCTTTTGCAATTCTCACAAAGTCTCTACTCCCCTTGCCAGACAAATATCACGGTCTCACTCATATGGATAAGCGTTACCGGCAGCGGTGAGTTCATTTTTTTGTGTCCCTACCCTCCATCCTCTTTTCTGTCGGGCTAATGCATTGCTTCTAGAGTCCATGATATGAAATAAAACATTGAAAAGGTTTTATGCTGATATTTAAAATGTATCGAGAAACTAAAATGATTTGATTTTTCTATGTACTTTTGTTCTTAACTATACTACGTGTCACGCTTCAATCTTAATACGATAGGGTATTTCCTTTTCAAAAAAAAAAAAAAAATTCAAAGTTTAATCTTGACATGTGGACTTTTCTTTTCTGTTCTATTTATTTATTTATTAGTTATTTCATTTTTATTATACTCGAGAGAGGAGGCATTTTTCCTGGGCATTCTCTTGTTTCTAAAAATATCTTTCTGATTTTTCTTTTGGATTTTTATATATATATATGTGTGTTATTATGTTTTTATGCCAGCTATTAGTACACATGTGTCATCTTCTTTGTTCTTCCTCCACTAGTCAGCAATTTGCATAAGACTAGAATTTGTTTCACGATATTTGAGATACTATCTATAACCACGCTTTTCCTTTTATCTGTTAAGGTATCTAGATATGATTTCAAATCCTGAAGTAGCCGATGTTTTCCGAAAGAGAGCAAAGGTAGGACATTTTTTGCTCTATTATTCCATTGTAACCATCTCTAAAATTTTCTATATATCTGATGGGGTAAAGGACCCTATGGTTTTCATGTAGAATTTTGAGTTATTAATTGTTAATTGCTTATTCTTATAAAAAAAAGTAATTAATTGCTTATAGAGCTGGGTAAGTTTGACATGACTGAACATTTGCGAAATTCCCTAGATTCTCTTGAGAGCTTTCTGTCTCTTTATTATTTTGCAAGCAATTTGGTTTCTGTTTTGTGTTTCAAATTGTTGCATGTTATGTTCTAGTGAATCTCTTTTGAATTGAAGACAATACTGTATTTTATTTTTGCTTTTCTATAGATTTTACGAGCATAGGAAAATGTTTTTACTTATTATAACTGCATTAGATTGTGTCAGAGCTACGCAGGACAGTGGAATCTTTTGGTTTTATTGAAGTTGAAACACCAGTTCTACAGGTTTGTGGATTATTTTCACTGTTGGCTGACTGTGTTTTCTTTCTTGATACATAGTAAATAAATTTTAACGATATATTCATTTCCTGCAATATTTTTACTATTTCCAATTAGTTTGTATTATTTGATGATTATCTTAATGCTCTATAATTGTTTCTATTCGTCAACTTTTAATTGACATGATCAACTAGGGGGCAGCTGGTGGAGCCGAAGCTAGGCCATTTGTTACATACCACAATTCACTAGGCCGGGACCTTTATTTGAGGACAGCAACAGAGCTCCATTTAAAGAGAATGATGGTGAGGTTTTATTTATATCACTTTTTTTTTTCCCCCGGTAATATGCATATTCCTCACTGCCACATGCTATTCACTATTAAATTTAAATTTGGCAAGATAAAACTCGCCATGTCCGCTGAGGGGAATGCCAATTTGTGTGCATTTCTGTCTCTGTGAAATTCGATATTTTGGTTGACCTTCCTCTTGTGCCTCAGGAATTTTGATGTAGTACATTTAGTTTTGGCAGGGGAAACCATTACCTCCCATTTGTTGACCAAATCAAGAGATTGTACGTTTAGTTTTGAATTTTTTTTTTTTTTTTTTTTTTAGGAACGTTTAGTTTTGAATTTTAATGAGTGTTTATTTTAATTGCAGAAATGTGTTGGTTTCTTTTGGACTTAAGTAGTTTACGTGGGGTAAAAATGATCTTTTAACCTACATGTCAGGGTTCAACCTTGACGTTAATTATCCTTTAAAGCACTATATACATTTTTCAGGTCAGTCTGTGCAACTGTTTAGGCACTTGAAGTCTTTTTGCCAGCCAATCTTTTTACTCCTTTAGGCTACTTTTTGTTCATTGGCTTGTTTGTGTGTATGAAAATTTAGTCACACATGGTGATCTTGTTTTCCATGAGCAGTGAGTCTGGAAATGTTGAACTTTGTCCTCAAATAGCTTAGGAAATGGTGTTGGTCTCTTTGTGATTCTTCATCAGGTTCTCTTTTGCTTTCCCTCCACACCGACGAATAATTTTCCTCCTTCCTGATATCATTGTACTGGCTTTTCTTTTTCATGTTTAGATGGCCATTCATTCTTTCCATGAATGGTCGTTTCTAAACTGAACTGGTCTCTCTCTCTATGCTACTTACCCTTCTTTTCGCTTGTATTAACTATTCTTGCTTATTTGTCAGTTAATCATTCCTTGTAAGTAAACTTATTCTCGTTAAAGGTCATCTACGATATACAGCCGATAGCTTCTATATGTACACACGCATATACCTGGAGTGGCCCCTTTAGTTTCTTCTTCCATACTTTATTAATTGTGAATGTAAATGTAAACTTTTTGTGGATGATAGGTTGGGGGATTGAAAAAGTTTATGAGATTGGTCGAATATTCCGAAACAAAGGCATACCAAACCGTCATAATCCAGAATTTACCACCATTGAGGTAAACTCTTTGAATCTACGTTGTATGTAATATGCTAATTGTCGATCGAAGTTGGAAGTTGGAACGTGTGTGTAGAATATATTTCTTCTAAAAGAAGTTCTGATCTGAATTATTATTAGCTTGATCTTTAGATATATGGAGCATATTGAGACTATGAAAGCATGATCAACATGGCTGAGGAAATTGTTACTCGCTGTGCACTTGCAATTCATGGGAAACTTTCCATCAATTACCAGGTAAAAAGTGATCTAACAAAAACTTTTGATGATCTTGTGGATATTCTTCACCTGAATAAAATTGCTTCCATGTGAAATATTACAATGGTGGCTTTCTGATCTGTTGAAGCTGGTACAATTTATCCGTTCAGGGAGAGGAGATAAATCTTGAGCGACCTTGGAGGAGGGAAACCATGCACAATCTTGTAAAAGAAGCCACTGGAATCGATTTCAAAGAATTTGGAAACGATCTTGAAGTTGCTAAAGAAGTTACTTTGAGGACCCTTGTGGACCTCGACAACCAAGAAAAATCTTTAATTCGAGCATGCCCATCTGTTGGCCACCTTCTTAACGAGGTTAATCTGCTCTATTATCCACTAGTATGAGTTTTGTGTGTCTGCAAGCACATAATTTGTTCTTCTTGTTCAAGGAACTTTTATGGATCATGTGGATATTTTTCAAGACGTATTTATGTAGTGCTGCTGCTCCATTTAATTCTGTTCTAAAGGAAGAATATTTCTCAAAATTCTAAACTTTGTTTCCTTATGTCCTAAGGCAATTTTTATTGCACCATTATTCTAGGTCTTTGAGATTTTTGTAGAGCAAAAGCTTCTTCAACCCACATTTGTTTTGGACTATCCAATTGAGATATCTCCTGTGGCAAAACGACACCGAAGGTATTAATTCTGTTTGCTAAGTTAGGGCCCGTTTATTTGCTATATTGAGCTAACTCTTTGGACTCTGAGTCTAAAGAACCCTTTAGATATATGTTTGTTTTTTCTAAAATTCAAATCAAATGAATTATTTGAATTAAAATTTTTAGAATTTTGCTTCCCCTTGAACTCTTTGGATTTGGATCGGTTTGTTACAGTAAAATTCCATATTCTCTCTCCTATATTTGTGGCAAAAAAAATCATAACTTCTTTATTTGATATCCGATTGAGACGATTCTTCTTTCATTGCGTTCCCAATGAAGAGAGGAATAAATCAAGATCTATACTGCATATTTTTAATATCATGAACATTAAGATTTTGTTAGATTGGTTAATAAATCAAAAACTTTTTCCACTATCTTTCAAAACACAAATTTCAATTTTATTTCCTCTTCAGATTAGTACTTTAAATGCACATTCAAGCGTCAATTCGGATAACAATTGAAATTACACAATTTAAATCACACAACTCAAATCAAAATAATTCAAATCAACACAATTTGAATCCATTTCCAAACGCACCCTTGGATTCACTTGTGCATTAGAACTTATGTTCATTCCAAACGAATAAAGATGTATCAAGATATCTGGGACCAATCGATCAAATCCTGGAAACAGCTAGCATTTCATCAAAAGGGGGAAAAAAAAAAAACTTGTTTATAATTAGCAGAAGGCTTCTTATCAATATTTAAGATGTTTTTTCCCCTTCTGTCTTTTATTCACGCATTTCTTTGTCATCTAATGATATGTTACTCCATGGTAGGCATGCAGGACTTACTGAGAGATTTGAATTTTTCATATGTGGTCGTGAGTTGGGCAACGCCTTCTGAGAATTGACTGATCCTGTGGATCAGGTAAACACCTTCACTGGTTTGACATTTCTTAGTTTTCTTTTATTTCTGCAAGTATTCAACGAAGTTCAGCTTGAGCAGTATTTATTTGCAATAGTGCACGTTTGTTGCTTTAACGAGACATTGTTTCCATAGGTTTATAGCTTTAAATGTTATTATCCTGTCTTGTCATTTGGTGATTCAGTTCAATGTGATGATGAACCCCTAGAGTTCCAAATGACACTAAACATTTATGATAAGAATACTTTTCTCATGGAAAGAGGAATGGAACCTACAGAAGCATTAACTTGTCCTTACATGGATGCTGTTGGTGGTAATACGATCAGGTAACAGAAGGGTTTTTTTTTTTTTTTTTTTTTTTGGAAACTTGGGATGGGGGATTCAAACTCTTCACCTTTTGAATAGTTGGGATGGGTAATACGATCAGGTAACAGAAGCATTAACTTGGGATGCTGTCGGTCTCTATGTTTTCGTGCTTCATCCTAAACACGTCAGACATGCCAGCCAAAAGGAAGCAGCGGGCCTTGTTATTTGCCTCGATCCAACGATCATATGCTTCTCGTACTTTACTAGGAGCATTCACAGCAGGCGATGGAGGACATTCCTCTATCAGGACAAACTTGTAATTTTTGTAAATTAGTACAATGTTCATGTTACTCTTTCACTTGACAAAGTTATCTCCGGTTAATTTTTCATTTGAGAGAATAGCGATGATGATTGGATTAGACATTGTAGCTGTAATAAATAAATGAAATGACATAAATTAAATGATTGCATAAACATCATAAATATATGTTTTGGAATAGTAAACGTAATGCATGATGCATATGAAAAAAAAAAAACAAAAATATTTTACTAATTCCATGATTATTTAATTTTAATAAATAAAGTGCCACCGTAGAGTAGGTCAAATTATTTAGAAATTGAGTTGAGACATTCTCAATTAATAAATATATTCAAAATATCTCATATTTTCTATATTTATTAATAACCGTTTATTTTGGTCAAGATATAATTAACAATTTAATTATATATTTATGAGTGTAACTCACTATTTCAGATTTTAATAACTTAACTTAAAACTGCCGCCGTAGGGTAGGTCAATTTTGAAATACATCGTAAAATCATATCTCTTAGAAGCCAACCTTGTTATTGATTTAAATGGACACCCTCCGTAGGGAGGACAAAATCAAAGCGTTGCGAGGCGCCACCTAAATCTCATGGTGTTATGCTAATAGTGGAGACCGTAGGTTATATTATCATATTACCTTCTCCCACTCATTATTTTAAAAGACGTGTTTTATCTTATAAAGCATCATATGTTTCATAACTCTAGTAACTAAAAACAATTTTTAAATACTAGGTTGTATTATGTATTAATAGAATCCCATTCTACTCACACTTAAATAAATTACAAGATTTTCTAAAAATCTAAATTTATTTTGAATTATCTAAGTTACCTAATATTAAACAATTTAAAATTAGATAACTTAGAATTAATGTGAATTTTACCAAGTTTTAACTATTAAAACTAAAATCACATTATTTGATTGATTAATAAAATAAAGTAAAATTTTATAAAACCAACCCAACTAATTTAATCTCATTAAATTAATTCTAACACATATTAAATCATTTTATAAACACCTTTATAAAAAAAAAATATGCAAGTGTATGCATGTCATGTTATAATAACTTTAAGTGGGCACTTTCCTAGATGACATATTATAATGCATGAACATATTATCACAATCATCACATGAAAATAAAACATGAAAATAAATAAATAGATTTTTGACCGAGTCCTTTTGGATAATTAAATTACAACCTATGAAATAAAAATAAAAAAATACAAGGGTCTTCTTGTAGGATCATAATTCCCTGCTCCAATGTTGATGGATGTCACCGTATGGGTTACCATTAGAAACATGTAGTTTACTTGCTAAATAAAACTAGGCCCATGTTGTAATTAGCCCAGCAAGCCACTGGGTTACTCATTAGTAACCCAGCCTACTTCTTTTTCTTCATTACGACCTCTCCAGCGGTTGCAGCTTCATCTGTACCGGTCTCTGAGCATAGTCGTCGCCACCGTTTCTCCATTACAATGACTGCATCTTCCACCGGCGAGTGCATCTTAACGGTGCCAGCCAGCCAGACGCACGGCAGTCCTTTCCGTTTCTTCATTCACGAGATTGCAGTAAGAATGCCCAGTCATGGTGTCCTACACACGGGGCATCACCGTGCTTTCGTCGTATTCGCAGGCGGCGTCCTTGGATGCTGCATCGCATCGAAGTCCAACTCCGGTTGGTACGTGTTTCAGCGGTAGTTGGTGGTTGATGCATGTTAATGGAGATATAGAAAATGAAGGCGAGTTTACAGTATAAACATTCGTGATGCAAATGGCAGCAAGAGGGAAGAAAAGGAAAAAAAAAAATTTGTTGCTGGGATACACAGGGGACATGCATGTAAAAAAAAATATATATATTACACATTAATATATGTAAAAGCTTATCACGTGGAGACAGTAAAGCAGTGATCAATTTTTAACCTTTTTTTTTTTAATAATTTTGCACATCAATATGCAGGTAATGATTGCATGCATTAAAAAAAAAATACACAGTAAATTCTGAACATGACCCACGTGAAGATGTAGGTAAGTGGACAAAGGAGAAATAATAATAAATTACAACCAAAAAAAACAAAACTTATGCCCTATTATAAGCTTATTCAGATTGATCTAATCGAACTTAAAATAAAATTACTAATCTAAAAGAATTATATAATTAACGATCAAAAATTCATTCATAAAATTATACTCATTTATCTCATGAACAAAATAATTACATAAATACAAAGTGCCCACAAACATGCATCAAACATATGACATTATCAAAATAAAATCATGTTAATTAAAATTATGTATGCTATAACCCGCTCTGATGCCATTCGTTGGAATTAAAATATGAAATGCAACGGAATAAACAGATCGTTCACAAACAAAATTTTTTTGAAAACTTTGTTCATCAAGAATAGCTATATAATTTTAATTAATAACAGAAAGCTTTGAGAATTTTTACTAACCTTTTGAAGACTATTAGGGTATCCTAGCTTTCCTCTTTGACACCACGATCTTCCAAGTCAAGCCTCGACACCAATGGAAAGACGAGTGGGGGTCAAACTATAAGAATGGATTTTCCTCACACTTTTTTGAATCTGCTATGTACTCAACACATAAGATAGTAGACTTTTTTTTCAGAGAAGAACTCTCAGTTTTTCTCTCTGTAAAAGTTACATGAAAAAAATTGATCTAATGAGATAACTATTTATCTCTTCCTTTTTATATATGAGCAATTAGTTATTTTTCAATTAATTTCAAATTTAAAAAACCATCATATCATATATATAGGGAAGGGATGTACTCTACATTCCCTATCCTTTTGTTATTCTAAAACGAATCCAAAAAAAATTTGTTTAACCTCCTTTTTTTTATTAGATATATGTATATATATATAAACATTTATAAACGTAAACTTACGTTTACGTTTTTTTTTTAATAAAAAACGAATCACGTTGTGATTTGTTATATTTATAATATATATATAAAAAGTAAAAAACGTAAACATGTAATGTGTATGTATATATATATATATATTAATAAATAATAAAATCTAATATACATATATATATATTAAAAATCAAAAAATAAATCTCATTTATTTAATAATAAAAAAAATCAATTAATTTATTAACTAATGCTCAGTTAAATGTGACAACATTTATCACATTATATTATGTGTCACAGAGAACATTTTTCTGTATCACATTAATAATTCAAGAGTGAATAATTTCAAATTAAATATTTATAATTCATTCTATGCATAAATCCAATATAGTGTTACAGAGGTGGCATTGGGGACTTATAGACCTATAACCCAAGCTCCAATAAATTTGACAATTAATTAAACTCTTTGATTAATGTGCTAAATTTATTAGTTTCAATGTTATTCCACTAAAAATCTGAAACTGAACTCTTAAGATTATAGTGAAATTACTCAAAGAAAATAAGCGAGTAGTCCATTGATATAATCATTATATATAAGTCAGTCCTCCATAAATAGTTCATACTAAGAGCTAGGTTTAATTTTCTTTTACCTCTCTTATTATATTTTTATCCTTGAGTTTCAATAATTCTCTAATGAACAGTTAATTTATAATCTTATTATGAATGAGCGCTCTACTGTTCAAACCTTGAATTATCACTCAAGAGAACTATTTTTCTAACTTCTATAAGGAAAGAATGCATTCCATATCTGTATAATATTATTCCCAGCCATTTGTTACATTATGTTTCTAAGATGCTAAGTTATGATATGTGCTTAGACAAATCTTACCAAGCAAGTCAAAAAACATAATGTCATAAATAGGAGTCTAATAAATACTCAAGATTAAGACTGTCAAATATATGATCATCATGATGATAAATTTAAATACTCTATTTGTAACGGATGATTATTAGAGATTTATTATTTATCTGGTCCAGTCTTATATAATCTTATTATATAAAGTACCTCCAATCCAATGTATCTATATTAATAGCCTAGATAATGACTATTTTATTCTAAATGATATTGGACCGTACTAGTAATATTTAATTAAAGATCCCAAACTTTAATTAATTATTACAGACTATTTAGATTATTATATATAAATTTTATCCCTAAGCATATAAAACTTATATGCTAAATTTATAGTCACATAAATAATCATGAAACTTTCTCGATGTTTATAAATGCATTCATAACACATATAAGTAACCAAAATAATAATAAATGTCACTTTATTTATTCATTAACAATATGTACAATGTCACAGCTTTTAGGGCACCTAACCCAACAAAAAAGTAGTATGGAAAAGGGGTAGAGTGATGGAAGTGAATGAGTGAAGACGTTGCAAGGAGAGAAGTGGAAGTCAGGAATGAGAAGATAAAAAGGGAAAACTGACAGTTCAGACACTGAAAGTATTACTTACTAATAAAATAGCCTATTAGTATATATCTATTCTTCAACCATTAGATCTATCTATTTTTAGATTTTCAAAAAAAGAAAAAATAATTTTGATAGGATGTGACGGTTTAAAAACCAATGCCGGGACTAGAAAATTTGTTCAAGGGGAGCTTGAGTTAAATAGTGTTTGGCTAATGGTGGAACCGTTTTTACTGTAGCATGTAAAAGCTTTACACCGTTCATAACTGTAACGCCTCAGAATTTATTTAATGTTATTATAATATAAATGATGAATTAGTGTGCTATAATTAATGTTTCAACATTAATTTGATTACTTGGTTGGATTTTGAATTTTTGGTTGTTTTGTTAATTTGATGAATTCAAATGATTTCTTATTGTTTTAAAATGATGTTTTGAGTTTTAAAACACAACAATTTGTGAAATGTTAAAAATATTCCGTTTTACAAAACCGTGGGTGGCATTTGGTTTTCGTACAGTAAAACTGCCCACAAATTTCCTCTATTTATTTTCTTTTTTCCTCCTCTCTCCTCACTCTCCCTGATCTCACACACTCTCTCTCTCTTTCTCTCCCCCGAGACTGTCTCATTCTCTCTCAAGTTCTCTCTCAAATTTTTTGAATCAAATTCGAATCCAAGCTTCGGGCTAGCAAGGAAGAAGCTCGGGAACGTATTTGGCAACCGAGAACGCGGATTGAAGCTTCGATTCGAGGTTAGTTTTGTGTATTTTTGAAATCTAGGTTTGCTTGAGCTTAGAAAACCTTTGATTTGAGTTAAATGAACTTAGAACAACTAGAATCTAAACTTAGATTGAAGAAAAACGGATTGGATTCAAGATTTTTCATTTTTCTCCCCATTTTTCTCATTTTCAGATTTTTGAGATTTTTGAGTTTAAATCTTGTTTAAATGAGTTCAAATGTGTTCTAGTATGTTTTTTTATCAACTATGATTGTTTTCCATGCCTGGGATTTGAGAAAAATAGGTTAAAATCAAGATTTAGATTTTGGGGATCGAAAAACCCGTGGCTGAAATTTCTGGGTTTTCCTAGTTCGGTAGACCGAACTACGTGTTCGGCAGGCCGGATCAAGGGATCGGCAGGCCGGTGTTCATCTGTCCGGTAGGCCGAACCTGGGAATGTCTGGCCGACCGGACTTGGTTTCCGGTGCAGTTCGGCCGGCCGAAGCAGGGAGTCTGGCAGGCCGGCCGAAGCATGGAGAATTTTGTGATTTTTCACCCGTTTTCACTGTTTTGAACCTCGATTTAAATTCAAACCTTATAGAATGATTTTAAACATATAAATGGCACACTAGGACATCATGAAATGGTTTAGTAACATAGAATATCTCGAACTAGATATTGATCGACTTAGTGTGTATCTAAGATCGTTCGTGGTTCGCGGAGCTAATGTATAGCGGACCGAAATTACGGTGTGGGGCACCGGCACGAGTATTGAGGTAGGACTTCTACCCCATTCCTTGGTAGCCTAGTTTCAAAATGATTTGGCTTTGAAAAGGACTTCTATTAAATGTTTTCAACAGTTGTTTGAAAAATGAATTTATCGATTATATTTTAATATACCGTGAACTGAAATGGATTTCATAATAAATGTAAATGACAAGACTCGGTAATTGGGTTTTGAATGATGATGGAAATAAACACATAGGCATGATGCCATATCAGAGATCGGGTCGTGTAGCGATCGACCTTGGGGGCAGGTCCCGAAACCCAGCCGGGCCACTACGGTGGTGATATTCTTATGGTTTGCCTAGGAAAGGAAAATGATATTTCTGGTTGTACGAGTAAACTGTTCTGGGTAAGAACGGTTTTACCCAAATTTATTTATTTATTTAAGGTTTCTTTTAAATAATCCCTAAATAATGAACTGTTTCTTTAAATTAAATTATTTTATAAAATATAGCCCTACTGGGCCTTTCGTTCGCATTTTATTTATTTTAAATTTCCCCCCTTCTAGGTGGTTTTTCATTTAGGCTTGGAGAGGATTCAACGGACAGAATCCAGGAGCAATAGAGGGACTAGTAGATTAATTTGTATTATTTAAATCAAGGCATGTAAGATTTTAACTTTATTTGTACTTGGACTGTGATTGTGTTTATGATATTGTCAGTACCTGTGTGTGCACAAGTTGTGGGTCTGTGGGACCCATACTCGCGACTTTATTGTTTTATTATTATTCGTTTAATGATTTCACTTGCTTAATGAATATGAGCTCTTTTATAAGGTGTTGTTTTTTTTGAAAACCTCATACTTTATTACTTAATTCAACCCTTTTACTCTTGATGTTTAATTAAATTCTCTTTTAATTAATTTAAATAGTCCGCCACGTTACCTCCCGTACTCCGGGGCGTGACAATAACTGAGTTTGTGGTATGAACCACCTATAGCCAAACACCCTCTAAGAATTTTAAACTGAGTTAATAGTCTCATAAGTACTTTAAATCTTAAAACCTTTTTTCATGATATTGATAAGAATACCATTGAAGGGCCTACTACTTGAGGACTCAAGTGGAGAAATATTTTTATATTCTTGTCAAATAAATATTAGGAGATTTCAAGGGTACTGTACACAAGGAAAGTAAAACCGCTTGTCGTTCAAACCAAGACACAAATGACTAAACTGATGACTGTCTTAAAACTTTTTTTAAAAAAAAAAAACTGTGCTCTTCTTTTTATTTTATTTTTATCCAATAGTTTTGCTCTCCTTACCAAAACGGGAGTGCGGAGATGGGGACCAACGAGAGACGGTGTGGTCCTTAATATATGGTTTATTATTGGGGGTTGGGTGGTGCGGAAGCTTGTTATGCGACAGAAGTGGATGCCATAATGTCCTTGTACGCTTGTGCAACTCTACGACATGTCACACATTTCTTTTGAGGAAGAAGAATCTTTTGTTTACTCACTTTTGTGGTTCATGTCGCCATCATGCTTTTGTTGTTATTTGACGTATCACACCATTTTACTCACCAAAAAAATAAAAAAAAAAAAACGCATCGCATCACTTGGAATATATACGCGAAAATTTCTATAGTAGGGATTCTCATGGTAATGTGTGTGTGAATATCCGATCATATATCATGATCATATCATGTTAAAAAAAAAAGGTGTAAAATTGAATATAATATTAGACTCTATTGAATCAAATCCACCTGTACCAAAAGAGTAAAACAAGAGAGAATAAGTTGTGCACATTACTCGAGAAAAATTTTACAAGTGAAGGTTCATATTAATACGGATACTATTTTCAATAATTTGAGGTCTTAAAAACAAAACCAAACGTCTTAATACGGAGGCTAATAATACCATATTAAATGAAAATGTTGGTTGTAACAATTTTGGCATCATAATAGAGAGTAAATTATTACTTAAGACAATTGTAAGCATATGAATATCTTAATCAATATAGAACATTTTAGAGCACTGCTATTTTTTTGATATAGGGGAGGGGGAAAATGCCACCACTTTTTAAGAGGGATGAGCACTGTTATTACCACATACATAAAATATAATAAAATTGTCACGTGAAAGAAATTATTGGGACCTTCTTATGTAACAATTTTGATGTGTTGCCATATATGTGATAATTAGTGATGAATATCGTTTTTAACCTTATAAGGCCGTTAATAACTGGACCATCACAAGCAAATTAAAGAACAAAGTCCTTAATTTGCTCAACTATTGAGGCTCTCTCTTCACTTCAAGTTCTTTGAGTTGCTCTCATTGCATCAATCAAATCTCTTTAACAAACAACCCGCTATCGACCGCCAACTCACACCATCCAATGGTCCATTTATTCAATGGCATCACCAAAACATATTTAATTATCTAGGTTGTTTGGCATCTCGGTCTAAACCATTGGTTTCAATTAATAAATAGTGTAGAGCTTTCAATATATACGGTAAAAAGTAAAAGATTGTTACAATGTAAACCTCTCATATATTATAATTTTTAAACCAATATTTTCAGTTTTAACTGCTCTCTCAAACACTGTAATAGCCTTGCTCCTAAGTTTTATCTCTTTTTTCATCCAAGAAAAAAAAAAAAGTGACCAATTTTGCCCATTGAGTATGTCCATTTTGGGTTGTGTGCGCGTTTCCATTACAAGTGGTGTTGGTGTTGGCCCAAAGAAACATATCGACTGCTCTTAAAAGTAAGGGCAACTGAAGTCGGCTCTTTAGTTGGTTGGTGAAGTTAACTTGCAATATCATGGTGTATGATGGTCGTTTGTGCCATTATACACAAGTGAACATGATTCACTTTCTCTGCTATGATACCATGTCACTCACCTTTTTTTTTTTTCCTGTTCAAAAGGGGAAGAAAATTCAAACCGCAAATATCATTATTTGAATTAAATGCAACGTTCGTATCATTGGTCTTTCATCTTCATCAAATTTCCCCTTTTTTGTTTGCATTAACATTAATATTAGTAGATTGAAATTAATGGACCATTTGTAAGAGCGTTCTAACTATCAGATATAACTGTGAATAATGTAAAGCTTTCACATGTTACTGTAAAAAATTACAATGTAATTCTCTCACATGCTACAATTATCAAATCAAAACTATTGATTCTGATCATTCTTCTAAACGGCCTATGAAACATATTATTTATTGTACTTTGAGAGAAAGAGGAAAAAAAGAGTTTTTTTTTTTTTAAGATATATATGTGTTTACTAAAAAAACAAAATGATAATTTAGTCCCTACATAGAAAATGAAAAAAAAAAGAAGGAGAAAGTCAATTTTAGGTCTAGCCATTGTATTGTTTCTCTTCCATTGAAATAAACTCTAAAATTCCTTTTTTTTTTTGAAGTTTTTTTATGTGTGCGTTTGGTTTATGGATTTAAATTATTTTATGGTTTGAATTGTAGAAAAGATATTTGAATTGTGGTTCATATCAATTAATCAAAGGGACAATGAATTCTACTAAATACTATTATCCATAAAAAACAGTTGAGTATTTAACTATTATCTTCCCTATACGTGTCATGTTAACAGGTTAGCTGCGTCAAAGGCCGTAATGCTCATGAATTTTAATGCAATGTTAGTTATGTTAAATTTAGTTATTAAGTGTGCCAGTATAAATTTTATTGATAGTTTTAGTCATTTAAAGATTTTGTTGCATTTGTCCTATTTAAAAATTTAAATTTTAGTGTTAAAAATATCAAATGACATCTTATCCCACATTTTCTCCATATTTACGAAAATGCCATTGGACCTTTAAATTTCCTTTTTCTTTTTCCTTTCCCTTTCCATTTCTCACGATCACTCTCTCTTTCACTCGGCTCTCTCTTTCCCTCTCACCGTCTCTTTCTTTCTCTCATTCTCTCAAAAATTTTGATTTCAAAATCGAGCCCAAGCTCCGGTTTAGTAGATTGGAGGCTTAGGAACGTGATTGAGCAACCACAAACACGATTCAAGGATTGAATCAACGTTAGTTTTTAAAATTTCAAAACTTTTTCAATTTTCTTTGTATTTTGCAATCCGAGTTTTGATGAGCTTAGATAATGTTTAATCTAAGCTTATAGGACTTGTTTTACAATGAATCTAAGCTTTATTTGAACAAAAACTGAATTAATCAAGTTTTTGTATTTTTCTTTGATTTTCAAATCAAAGGTGAAATTGAGTTTAAATTTGAGGAAAATGCTTTAAATGTGTTCTATTATGGTTTTCTATGCTTTATATATGATTTTCATGATCTGGGAATTAAAAAACAGGTTTTAAATTTGAATTTTGAGCTTGGGGAGATCGAGACTCGAAGCCTCGGGTCCCCAAATTTTTTCAGTTCGGCAAGCCGAACTACGTGTTCGGCAGGCCGAACTACGTGTTCGGCAGGCCGGATTCAAAGGTTCGGCAGGCCGAACCTAGGAAAAGTTCGACAGGCCGATCCTGGTTGGTCGGCAGGCCGAACTGTGCAGTTCGACAGGCCGGTTCAGGGTGTTCGGCAGGCCGACTGTGGACTTGAAAAAATTATGTTTTTACTACGGTTTTAAATGTTTGATGATTCCAAAATGTTACAAAAAGAATTATGATTTTGGATTATGATTATTTTGAGTTAAAGGCGCATTGATAATTAAATTAACATTATGATATTTGTTAAATATGATTTCTGATCTTAAATACAGTTTTTAAGGTTTTGAACGTATGTGGAGTGTACGTTGGATTTTATTTGGAGCTTACGTTATTGGATTTTAATGAGGTAGGATATTACTATCCCTTTCTTTGGTAGCCCCTTTTAAATTATTTGACAAAAGTTTATTTCTTAAATGTTTCCTTTAAGAATGATTTTGGTGATTGATTTTGAAGAATTAAATTTCGATATTCCTTTCGGATTTCCAAAAACCCGTACGGTGATGATTGTCAAGTTTTATTCAAGTAAGTACTAATTGATTTTTATTAAGATATTGAGATTAGATTATCAATGATATTTTATCTATAAATGTTATTTTTAAATAACTTGTTTTTAACTAATTATCCTACTGAGCCTTCTGCTCACGTTTTTCTGTTTTTAAAATCCCACTTTCAGGTTGAGGAGGAAGGATAAGCCCAGGATCGGAACCTGGCTCTTTGGATTGAAATGATATTCTCTTTAAAACTGTGGTATGATGCGTGTACTGTACGACTTGTCCCAGTGTTGATGTCATTTTCGCCTCTGTTGATAGTATATTTTAATTTATCTTAGAGACGATGATTTGTGATGAATTTCAATGATTTTGTATTATTGATATTATGATTTATTTATTTATCTACTCACCTTCGTGGTAAGCATCCACGTGATGGCGAATAAGAATAGGATCTCAGCCTCACCTTCGTGGCATTCACGTGATGGTGACCGCCGATGTTATTATTTATTTTGATGATATTTATTTATTTTTCACATATATTTATACTCTTTTCTTTATTCATCTAAAACTCCCTAACCCCCACCTCGGGGCGTCACAGAATGGTATTAGAGCGTAGGCTTTAGATCTTTCAGGAACTGAATCTGTGAGATTTTTATTGTTTTATTTTGATTTTAAAGTTTTACGTCGGGACAGTTGTCGTTACAGTTGCGTTTGAGTACACAGTGTTAATTATAAATTTTATACTTTTATGTTTTTAAATTTCGAAGACGAAATTTCTTTTAAGGAGGGTGGATTGTAACGCCCTTGAATTTCAAAGCAAGGTTAGTTATGTTAAGTTTAGTTATTAATTATGCTAGTATAAATTTTATTGATAGTTTTAGTCATTTAAAGATTTTGTTACATTTGTCCTATTTAAAAATTTGAATTTTAGTGTTAAAAATATCAAATGACATCTTACCCCACATTTTTCCCATATTTACGAAAATGCCATTGGACCTTTAAATTTCCTTTTTCTTTTTCCTTTCCCTTTCCATTTTTCACGATCACTCTCTCTTTCACTCGCCTCTCTCTTTCCCTCTCACCGTCTCTTTCTTTCTCTCATTCTCTCAAAAATTTCGATTTCAAAATCGAGCCCCAGCTTCGGTTTAGTAAATTGGAGGCTTGAGAACGTGATTAAGCAACCACAAACACGATTCAAGGATTGAATCAACGTTAGTTTTTAAAATTTCAAAACTTTTTCAATTTTTATTGTATTTTGCAATCCGAGTTTTGATGAGCTTAGATAATGCTTAATCTAAGCTTATAGACTTGTTTTACAATGAATCTAAGCTTTATTTGAACAAAAACTGAATTAATCAAGTTTTTGTATTTTTCTTTGATTTTAAATCAAAGATGAAATTGAGTTTAAATTTAGGGAAAATGCTTTAAATGTGTTCTATTATGGTTTTCTATGCTTTATATATGATTTTCATGATTTGGGAATTGAAAAATAGGTTTTAAATTTGAATTTTGAGCTTGGGGAGATCGAGACTCGAAGCCTCGGGTCCCCAGATTTTTCCAGTTCGACAGGCCGAACTACGTGTCCGGTAGGCCAGATTCAAACCGAACCTGGGAAAAGTTCGGCAGGCCAGTCCTAGTTCGTCGGCAGGCCAAACTGTGCAATTCGGCAGGCCGGTTCAAGGTGTTCGGCAGGCCGACTATGGACTTGAAAAAATTATGTTTTTACTACGGTTGTCAATGTTTGATGATTCCGAAATGTTACAAAAAGAATTATGATTTTGGATTATGATTATTTTGAGTTAAAGGCACACTGAGAATTAGATTAACATAATGATATTTGTTAGATATGATTTCTGATCTTAAATACAGTTTTTAAGGTTTTGAACGTATGTGGAGCGTACGTTGGATTTTATTTGGAGCTTACGTTATTGGATTTTAAAGAGGTAGGATTGTCACGCCACGAAGTACGTGAGGTGACGTGGTGGATTATTTAAAACAATTAAAGGAGAATTTAATTAAAATCAAGAGTTTAAGGGTTAGATTAAATATAAAATGTGAGGTTCTTTAAAACAACTCCTTATAAAAGAGTTCATATACATTAAGCAATTGAAATCATTAAACGAATAATAATAAAATAGTAAAGCCGCGAGTATGGATCCCACAGACCCACAACTTATGCACACACATGGTATTGACAATATCATAAATACAATCACTGTCCAAGTACAAGTGAAGTTAAAATCTTACATGCCTTGATTTAAATAATACAAATAAATTTACTAATCTTTCTATTGCTCCTGGGTCCTGTCCGTTGAATCCTCTCCAAACCTAAATGAAAAACCACCTAGAGGGGGAAATTTAAAACAAATAAAACGTGAGCGAAAGGCTCAGTAGGACTATGTTTTATAAAATAATTTAATTTAAAGAAACATTTCATTATTCAGGGATTATTTAAAAGAAACCTTGAATAAATAAATAAATAAATACATAAATCAATAAGTTTGAATAAAATCGTTTTTACCCAGAACAGTTTACTCGAACAACCAGAAATATCATTTTCCTTTCCTAGGCAAACCATAATAATATCACCACTGTAGTGGCCCAGCTGGGTTTCGGGACCTGCCCCCAAGGTCGATCGCTACACGACCCGATCTCTGATATGGCATCATGCCTATATGTTTATTATCATCATCATTCAAAACCCAATTACCGAGTGTTGTCATTTACATTCATTATGAAGTTCATTTCAGTTCACGGTATATTAAAATATAACCGATAAATTCATTTTCAAACAACCGTTGAAAACATTTTAATAGAAATCCTTTTCAAAGCCAAATCATTTTGAAACTAGGCTACCAAGGAAGGGGTAGAAGTCCTACCTCAATACTCATGCCGGTGCCCCACACCGTAATCCCGGTCCGCTATACGTTAGCTCCGCGGAACCACGAACGATCCTAGATACAAACTAAGTCGATCAATATCTAGTTCGAGACATTCTATGTTACTAAATCATTTCATGATGTCCTAGTGTGCCATTTGTATCTTTAAAATCATTCTATAAGGTTGGAATTTAAATCGGGGTTCAAAACAGTGAAAATGGGTGAAAAATCACAAAATTTCCATGCTTCGGCCGGCCTGCCGGATGGAAGAACACCAGCCTACCGATCCCTATTCTGGCCTGCCGACCACGTGGTCCGGCCTGCCGAACTGGGAAAACCCAGAGATTCAGCCGCGGGTTTTCAATTTCCCCAAAACACAAATCTTGATTCTAACCTGTTTTTCTCAAATCCCAGGCATGAAAAACAATCATAGTTGATAGAAAAACATACTAGAACACATTTGGACTCATTTAAACAAGATTTAAACTCAAAAATCTCAAAAATCCAAAATTGGGAAAATAGGGAGAAAAATGGAAAATCTTGAATCCAATCTGTTCTTCTTCAATCTAAGCTTAGATTCTAGTTGTTCTAAGTTCACTTAACTCAAATCAAGGGTTTTCTAGGCTTAAACAAACCTAGATTTCAAAAATGCACAAAATTGAAAATTTTGGAAAAAGTTTAGAAATTTCAAAACTAACCTCGAATTGAAGCTTCAATCCGCGCTCTCGGTTGCCAAACTACGTCCCCGAGCTTCCTCCTTGCTAACCCGAAGCTTGGATTCGAATTTGGTTTCAAAAATTTTGAGAGAGATAGAGAGAGAAGAGAGGAGCTGAGAGAGAGATCAAGAGAGAGAGAGTGAGTGGAGAGAGAGAAATCTGAGAGTGTGAGGAGAGAGGAGGAGGAGAGAGAATAAATAGAGAAAATCGATGGGCGGTTTTATTGTGCGAAACCATGTGCCACCCACGGTTTTGTAAAACGAAATATTTTTAACATTTTACAAATTGTTGTGTTTTAAAACTCAAAACATCATTTTAAAACAATGTGAAATCATTTGAATTCACCAAATTAACAAAACAACAAAAATTTCAAAATCCGACCAAGTAATCAAATTAATGTTGAAACATTAATTATGACACACTAATTCATCATTTTACATTACAATAATATTAACTAAATTTCAGGGCATTACAACTCTCCACCCCTAAAAGAAATTTCACCCTCGAAATTTACATTTCATTTCAAAAACAAAACAAATACGGATATGATTCCCGCATACTTGACTCTAGTTCCTGGGTGGCTTCATCAACCCCGTGATGCGGCCACACGACCTTTACCAATGGTATCTCACGACAACGCAAACTAATAACTTTCCGGTCGATGATCTGAATTGACACTTCTTCGTACGTCGTATCTTCTTGGACCTGCACATCGCGAAATGAAACCATCTTACCCTGCTCAGGTGGACACTTCCTAAGCATCGACACATGAAACACATCATGAACATGACAAAGTTCGGGCGGAAGATCAAGCCGATAAGCGACCACACTAACACGCTGAGTGATCTCGAACGACCCAATATACCTCGGTGCGAGCTTCCCACTCACCCCTAACCGCATATTTCCCTTACGAGGCGATACCCTCAAGAGAATGAAATCTCCAACCGCGAACTCTAAGGGTCTACATCTCCTATCGGTGTAACTTTTCTGTCGACTCTAAGCTGCCCTCAACCGATCTCGAATCACCGCGACTTTCTCGTTGAGACCACAAATCTCATCCGGCCCAAGAATAACCCTATCTTTCGGCTCGGCCCAACACACAGGTGAACGACACGGTCGCCCATACAAAGCCTCAAACGGTGCCATACCAATACTCGCCTGATAGCTATTGTTGTATGCGAACTCCGCCAGATGCAAACATTGCTTCCAATTCCCGCCGAAGTCCAACGCGTAGGCACGCAACATATCCTCGAGAATCTGAATAACCGCTCAAACTGCCCATCAGTCTAAGGATGAATCACCGTACTAAAGTTCAAATTCGTACCTAAAGTCTCCTGAAAACTCCTCCAGTACTTAGCATTAAACCTGGTGTCTCGATCAGAGGTGATGGACAAGGGAACTCCATGCAACCTCACAATGTTCTGCATATACAAATCCCTGAGAACCTCCCTTGAACACATCGACCTAAACGAAATGAAATGCGCCAATTTTGTCAACCTGTCAACCACGACCCAAACTGCATCATGCCGCTGCTTCGTCCTCGGCAAACCTGTGAGGAAATCCATTGTCACATGCTCTCATTTTCACCTTGGAATAGGAAGCGGCTGAAGCTGACCTGTAGGCTTCTGATGCTCGGCTTTCACTTCAAGACACGTCGAACACTTGGCCACATACTCTCAAACATCTTTCTTCATGCCTCTCCACCAATACTGCTTCTTCAAATCACGATACATCTTTGTGCTTCCCGGATGAATACCAAACTGAGACCTATGAGCTTCATCTAGAATAGCTTTCGTCACCTCGACGATAGCTGGAACTACAAGACGCTCCTGGAAATACAACGATCCATCTGCATGTACGCTCCATTCTTCAAACTGCTCCCTATTCTGAATCCGAGACCAAATCCCCTGCAAATGCCGATCCTGCCACTGACTTTGCTTCACCATCCAAACAAGAGCTGGAGTCGCTTCCACATGATACACCGAAACTCGATCACAGTCTTCATGATATCGTAGCCTATACTCACTCATTGTTGCATCCCTGCTCCAGTCCTCAAAAGCCAAACAAGAGAGGATCCCTAAAGACTTCCTACTAAGCGCGTCCGCGACCACATTAGCTTTCCCAGGATGATACTGCAACGTAAAATCATAATCCTCCATATACTCTATCCATCTGTGCTGCCTCAAATTAAGATCCCTCTGAGTGAACAAATACCTCAAACTCTTGTGATCAGAGAAAACCTGAAATGACGCTCCATACAAGTAACACCTCCAAATCTTTAGCGCGTGAATCACCGTTGCGAGCTCTAAATCATGAGTAGAATAATTTCGCTCGTGAGGTCGTAGTTGTCTCGATCCGTATGCAACCACACGTCCATGCTGCATCAACACACACCCAAGTCCGCACCCTGAAGCATCTGCATAAACCTCATACGGCTCGTCACTGCTAGGAATAACTAACACTGGAGTTGAAGTCAACCGGTTCTTCAATTCCTGAAAAGCAAGCTCACAATCTTCATTCCACTCAAACCTAACATTTTCTTGATCAATCTCGTCAACGGAGCTGCAATCTTTGAAAAATCCTTTACAAATTTCCTGTAATAACCAGCAAGACCTAAGAAGCTACGAATTTCTGCTACATTCCTTGGTCGTTCCCACTCCACTATAGCTTCAATCTTGGACGGATCCATAGAAATACCATGCTCTGAGATGACATGACCCAGAAACTTGACCTCGGTCAACCAAAACTCGCACTTTTCCCTCTTAGCATACAACTGGTGCTCCCGCAGAGTCTGAAGCACGATCCGGAGATGCTGCTCATGCTCCTCCCAAGTCTTAGAATACACAAGAATATCATCGATGAACACGATCACGAACTGATCCAAATACGGCCTAAATATCCTGTTCATCAAATCCATGAAAGCTGCCGGAGCATTCGTCAACCCAAACGACATAACCAGGAACTCAAAGTGCCCATACCGAGTCTTAAAAGCTGTCTTGGGAATATCCTCTTCCTTAATCCTGAGCTGATGATAACCTAAACGCAAATCAATCTTTGAGAAGTACCGCAAACCCCCAACTGATCAAACAACTCATCAATCCTATGCAAGGGATACTTGTTCTTTACCATAACACGATTCAGCTGCCGATAATCTACACATAACCTGAGAGTCCCATCATGCTTCTTAGCAAACAAAACTGGTGCTTCCCACGAAGATGTGCTATTCCGAATATACCCTCTATCAGCAAGCTCCTGAAGTTGCTTCCTCAATTCTTTCATTTCCGCTGGCGCCATCCGATAAGGTGCCATAGAAATCGGTGCTGTCCTTGGAAACAACTCAATACCAAACTCAATTTCTCGATGCGGTGGTAATCCTGGCAACTCGTCGGGGAAGACATCCTCGAACTCATCAACCACCGGAATCACTACACTGCCACTCGAAACATAGGGCTCGCAATCTAGATTGGCAAGAAAAGCACAACAACCTAGATTCCTTCGCCCTCCTAGACACGACTTCATGAGACGCTCACTCATTAACCAATCACCACCACCCTGGTAAGTGATCATCGTCCCCCTATCAAACACTAGGGTCACTTTTCTAAGTTGACAATCTACAACTGCATTATACCTGGACAACCAGTCCATCCCTAGAATTACATCATAGGAGCTCATGGGGAGTATAATTAAATCACTTTTCAAAATCTCATCCCCAATCTTTATTTTACAAGATTTACACATACAATTTACACACACCCGCCCCAAGGGAGAAGTTATGACTAGGGGTTCATTAAACTCTTCTATCTCTAATCCCAAGGCATGTACAAAAGAACTCGAAATGAGAGAATGAGAGGCACCGGTATCAAATAAAACACGAGCTAAAGATCTAGAAACCAAGATCGTACCATCGATAACCGCGTTACCAACATGAGAATCTGAACCTCCAGATGCCATTGCATGAACCTACACTGGAGCCTTCCCTTTTCCTCTACCAACATTGCTGGGTCCTAGATTATTCTGTCGATGCTGCTGAGATGGAGACGACTGCACACTACCTGTACTCGGCGCTCGATACTGAGGGACACTACGCTGAAAATGCTGCGGCTGCTGCCCCCGTGCCGGATATGAGAACGGCTGAGGAGAGAACTAGGGATACTACAACTGCGGGTACTGCGGAGGCAGAGGTAGGGTCTGAGGCTGAGACTAACGACTGGCATCCTCCCCGGTCTGAGATCCAAGACGAGCACTCCTAATTGGGCAATTCCTCTTGATGTGTCTGGGCTGCTGATAGAAATGACAATGGAAGCTGTAGGGATTGCTGCGCCCGCTGCCAGACGAACTGCTGCTACCACTGGTCGCGTCACCTTGCTTGCTCTTCCCTGGAGTCGGATGGTTACTGGTGCTCTTCCTACCACTCCTCTATGGTCCTCCTGAAGCCTTGGATCAGTCTTCACAATGCTGCACATAATCATTCTCCACGGATATCGCCGACGACACAAGCTCTCCAAAACTCCTAAGCCGCAGAGCAACCAACTGTCGCCTAATAGGAGCCTTGAGCCCTTCTTGAAACTTAATACATTTCTCACGCTCCGATGCGAATGCTGATGGAGCAAACCTGGGCAACTCGTTAAACCTTGCCTCATATTCCTGGACTGACAGATCACCCTGTTGCAACCTGTAGAACTCAGCTGCCTTCTGATCTCTATACCCCTGCGGAAAATATCGATCATAGAATAGCTCCTCGAACCTGTCCCAACTGATATCACCACTGCGCTCCAAACGCTTAGCTTGCTTCCACCAAGTGTTAGCGCCACCCTCGAGGTTGTACGCAGCAAACTCCACACGATACTCCTTAGGCACACCAAGGGTATCCAAATGCTTCAAGACCGAATCTAGCCAATACTCTGCTAACTGTGGATCCCCATTGCCATCAAAAGTCAGAATAGACACACGCCAAAATTCCTTAAAGTACGCATGCCGACTACCAACATCAGAATCTCCCGGTCTAGCCCTAGCTGCCATCTGCCAAAAAACTGCAAACATAGACCTCATCATGCCCTCATCATTTCTGAACTCGGCGTCAGCTATTGAATGACGTCTAGGTGCTATTCTCTCACTTTTGAAAAAAAAATTTGGACTGTCAGAGGTATTTCATTGTCAAACCTATGTGTGCACAACTCTCAAGGTTCATAACCTTGAGCTCTGATACCATTCTGTCACGCCCTAGAGTACGGGAGGTGACGTGGCGATTATTCAAAGTAATTAAAAGAGAATTTAATTAAAATCAAGAGTTTAAGGGTTGGATTAAATATAAAATGTGAGGTTCTTTAAAACAACACCTTATAAAAGAGTTCATATACATTAAGTAGTTGAACTCATTAAATGAATAATAATAAAATAGTAAAGCCGCGAGTATGGGGCCTATAGACCCACAACTTGTGCACACACATGGTACTGACAATATCATAAATACAATCACAGTCCAAGTACAAGTAAAGTTAAAATCTTATATGCCTTGATTTAAATAATACAAATAAATTTACTAATCCTTTTACTGCTCTTGAGTCCTATCCGTTGAATCCTCTCCAAACCTAAATGAAAAACCACCTAGAGGGGGAAATTTAAAACAAATAAAACGTGAGCGAAAGGCTCAGTAGGACTATGTTTTATAAAATAATTTAATTTAAAGAAACGTTTCATTATTCAGGGATTATTTAAAAGAAGCCTTGAATAAATAAATAAATAAATACATAAATCAATAAGTTTGAATAAAATCGTTCCTACCCAGAACAATTTACTCGAACAACCAGAAACATCATTTTTCTTTCCTAGGCAAACCATAATAACATCACCACCATAGTGGCCTAGCTGGGTTTCGGGACCTGCCCCCAAGGTCGATCGCTACACGACCCGATCTCTGATATGGCATCATGCCTATATGTTTATTATCATCATCATTTAGAACTCAATTACCGAGTGTTGTCCTTTACATTCATTATGAAATTCACTTCAGTTCACGGTATATTAAAATACAACTGATAAATTCATTTTCAAACAACCGTTGAAAACATTTTAATAGAAATCCTTTTCAAAGCTAAATCATTTTGAAACTAGGCTACCAAGGAAGGGGTAGAAGTCCTACCTCAATACTCGTGTCGGTGCCCCACACCGTAATCCCGGTCCGCTATACGTTAGCTCCGTAGAACCACGAACGATCCTAGATACAAACTAAGTCGATCAATATCTAGTTTGAGACATTCTATGTTACTAAACCATTTCATGATGTCCTAGTGTGCCATTTGTATCTTTAAAATCATTCTATAAGGTTGGAATTTAAATCGGGGTTCAAAACAGTAAAAACGGGTGAAAAATCATAAATTTTCCATGCCTCGGCTGGCCTGTCGGACTCCCTGCTTCGGCCGACCGAACTGCACAGTTCAGCCTGCTGGAAGCAAAGTTTGATCGGCCAAACATCCCCAGGTTCGGCCTGCCGAACGAAAGAACACCGGCCTACCGATCCCTATTCTGGCCTGCCGAACACGTGGTCTGGCCTACAGAACTGAAAAAACCCAGAAATTCAGCCACGAGTTTTCGATTCCCCCAAAATACAAATCTTGATTCTAACCTGTTTTTCTCAAATCCCAGTCATGAAAAACAATCATAGTTGATAGAAAAACACACTAGAACACATTTGGACTCATTTAAACAAGATTTAAACTCAAAAATTCAAAATTGGGAAAATAGGGAGAAAAATGAAAAATCTTGAATCCAATCCGTTCTTCTTCAATCTAAGCTTAGATTCTAGTTGTTCTAAGTTCACTTAACTCAAATCAAGGGTTTTATAGGCTTAAACAAACCTAGATTTCAAAAATGCACAAAATTGAAAATTTTGAAAAAGTTTAGAAATTTCAAAACTAACCTCGAATCGAAGCTTCAATCCGCACTCTCGGTTGCCAAACCAAGTCCTCGAGCTTCCTCCTTGCTAACCCGAAGCTTGGATTCAAATTTGGCTTCAAAAATTTTGAGAGAGATAGAGAGAGAAGAGAGGAGCCGAGAGAGAGATCAAGAGAGAGAGAGTGAGTGGAGAGAGAGAAATCTAAGAGTGTGAGGAGAGAGGAGGAAGAGAGAGAATAAATAGAGAAAATCGGTGGGCGGTTTTACTGTACGAAAACCATGTGCCACCCATGGTTTTGTAAAACGAAATATTTTTAACATTTTACAAATTGTTGTGTTTTAAAACTCAAGACATCATTTTAAAACAATGTGAAATCATTTGAATTCACCAAATTAATAAAACAACCAAAATTTCAAAATCCGACCAAGTAATCAAATTAATGTTGAAACATTAATTATGACACACTAATTCATCATTTTACATTACAATAATATTAAATAAATTTCGGGGCGTTACAAGGATATTACTATCCCTTTCTTTGGTAGCCCCTTTTAAATTATTTGACAAAAGTTTATTTCTTAAATGTTTCCTTTAAGAATGATTTTGGTGATTGATTTTGAAGAATTAAATTTCGATATTCCTTTCGGATTTCCAAAAACCCGTACGGTGATGATTGTCAAGTTTTATTCAAGTAAGTACTAATTGATTTTTATTAAGATATTGAGATTAGATTATCAATGATATTTTATCTATAAATGTTATTTTTAAATAACTTGTTTTTAACTAATTATCCTACTGAGCCTTCCGCTCACGTTTTCCTGTTTTTAAAATCCCACTTCCAGGTTGAGGAGGAAGGATAGGCCCAGGATCGGAACCTGGCTCTTTGGATTGAAATGATATTCTCTTTAAAACTATGGTATGATGCGTGTACTGTACGACTTGTCCCAGTGTTGATGTCATTTTCGCCTCTGTTGATAGTATATTTTAATTTATCTTAGAGACGATGATTTGTGATGAATTTCAATGATTTTGTATTATTGATATTATGATTTATTTATTTATCTACTCACCTTCGTGGTAAGCATCCACGTGATGGCGAATAAGAATAGGATCTCGGCCTCACCTTCGTGGCATTCACGTGATGGTGACCGTCGATGTTATTATTTATTTCAATGATATTTATTTATTTTTCACATATATTTATACTTTTTTCTTTATTCATCTAAAACTCCCTGACCCCCACCTCGGGGTGTCACAAAGGCCGGAACAAATCTTGAGTAAAACAAATTATAAGGTGTTCTTAGTCAATGTTAGTATCTTTTTTCTTTTTTCTTTTTTTTCTTTTTTGATAACACCTAGTTAAAATCGTAAGCCTAGAACCAAATATACTATAGCACATGAAAAAAGACATTATAGAAAAGTTAGCTTTTGTTTACAACTTAGTTGTAACTAACATTTTAAGTTTAAATATTATAGAATGTAAAAGCTATATACTGTAACAACTTTTTTTTTATACTATAATTGTTAAAAGCTTTACACTGTTCGCGGTTGTAATTAAAATTTCAAATACTCATTTTGTTAATGCTATAATATTACGATTTCAACAGAATTTTAAATAATATCTCTCTCAACTTCTTTCCAAAATTTGTTGTAGTTCCAATTGAAGACAGAATTGAAAAGGGAGAGTCCTTTGCCCCCATAATCATACAGATTCCGGCATGCGCTTGTCCCTAACCGCATTAGAAAGTCTTTAAAATTTCACATCCCATTTGATAATCTTTATCTGGGTTTTTCAATCATCGCCAGCTTTTTATCGGCTGCTCTCAAATCATGTCATATCCTGATCTTTCCACATGGCAAGGTTTTTTCATCTTGGTCCCACCCAAGTGCCATGGTAACATGCGGCACAACTGAATATTGAACATGCCAGATATCGGTGGTGATTATTATTAGTTGTCTAAGCATTAAAAATTGACATATAAGAATGGAATTCTATTCATAATTAACTCACTATTGATAGATGAATTTATGATAAGTCAAAAAGATACTATGATGATTTGTAATATGCAGTGTTTTTAGTAACGGGAATGAAGATGGAATGTGGCATTGAAGAAATATTAACTATTACCTAATAGAATCAGAAGATAATGACAGAGTGGTGTAGGTAAGTTTCGTTGGGCTTCTTAGGAGTTGTTTTTGGCTACTTGATTCTAAAAGCTTACTTTTATAAGTGTTTAGATGATCTATTAAAAGTGCTTTGACTTGTTAAAGTTACTTTATGTCAAAATAACAAAATATTACTTTTAAAATAGACATGATATTCATACAAGAGTTTTGATAAGACATTACACGTTTCATTATAACATTTATATTACTTATTAAAAATTTAAAATCATTTGACTTATTAAAAATATGATTTTAAACACTTATTAAAATTCATATTTTTCTAGTTTTTTTTTTCTTTTTTCTATTGACTAAGACCGCAAGTAAAAACAGTGTCAAACACCCTATATATCCTAATTTGCTCTTTGAAAAGGGTGTGTTGTATATACAAGGAGTATTGATTCCTAGGAGAAAAGTTCTAATATTTATTTAATCATATTGGCAAATCTATTATCCTAGACAAAAGTAAGAATATAAAAGAAAAAAGCTAAATCCTTACATGCAGACCAACATAAGGCCGCTAAAATCCCGCAATTAAGAAAGAATAAGAATAAAATCAAACTTGGATTTGCCCATTTATGACTTGGAAGGTCAATCTTTAGCCCCTCAAGAAATCCACAGTTTTGGTTCTTGTTTTAATTCTCTACAATACTCATTTCAAAAGGAGACAAGGAAAGGGAGGGGTAAAAAAGAGAAAGAAATCCCTTATGTAAAACCTTAAGACCACATGTGAGGCAACTTGAAGGTTTTGTTTTGATATACATTGAATCTCCTATAATAGAGAGAGGTGCAAATATTTTGTTTGCGTGTGTCTTTATCAACCAATAACTAAAATTCATAGCTTGGTTGTCTCAACGTGTGCTTAGCATAATCTGCAACGTTTGTTCTCCTTTTTTTTTTTTTAATTGATAATCAAATACGGATGAGATTAGCTATGTGATTAATTTCTATCCAAATCGGGTTTAAATAGATAGTGAAAAAGTCATTTAAAAATTATTGGTTTACTAACAAAATATTTTGATAGGCAATATATATGGAAATTTATTCATCTTTTTGCTTTGAATGCAATGAAGAAGGAATTGTCTCAATTAAATATTAAATGAATAAGTTAATATTTTTTCTTAAAAGTATAGGAGAGAGAAAACCTCAATCCAAGTTGATCGTATTCAAATGCAAGGGAAAGGGGATAAAATTTGGATTTTATATTCAAAACTCAATTCAAGTTGAGTTTCATATTCAAATTTAAGCCTTATCAAACAACAATTTAGATCTTATGCTCAATTTGAGTTGGAGATTTCTATTTAAATGTAAGAACTAAATAAACTCTATAATTCTCATGAGTGGTGTCAAAACGGATAGGCATTAGCAGATTGACAAGAATAGGACATGATAAAAAGTAGGCATGGCACAATACGCATGATTATTGTATGAGTTTGGCCCAACATGTTTATTAAATAGGCCAAGTTTGACGTAACTTTTAGGTGTAAAACACGTTGAGGGTAGGGTACGGAAGAGTATGACATTGGCAAGAGTACATAATGATAAACGGCAGGACTGGCATGATACCATTACTCTTTTATTGTTTATTTCTTATGATTTTCTAAAACTGTACTCTTTTTTCCAAAAAGATTTTATTTCATTTGAATTCTTCTCTGTTTTATTATATTATAAGTTAGAACTTCAATTATGTCCTATATTTATTTTTCTTCTTTACTTACAATTTTACTACTGGGTATAATATAGACATGATTAAAGCACATATACGCTAAGGGTATAACACAAATAAATAGGTTATGAGTCTCGCTTAATGCTATAAATCATAAACAAGAATGGTATGAAGCACGCATAGGGCCTAATTTAAATGGCTCAACCAACCCATCTTGTTTGATTGAAATTGACATTTTATTTTCATAGTTTATTAATGAGAGAAAGAGCAAAATAGTATATTTTAGTTAAAACTTAGTAAATATTGTCATATGATTTCAAAATATGTAATAAATAGTATATCATGAGAAATTGAGAAATATCTCATGACAAATTGAGAACAAATATCTTGAAATACCCTCACCTTTTCTCCTCCCTATCTCTCACTCTTCCTCCCTCACCAACGACCAAGAAATACAGTATTTGTTAGACATAGTGCATTAAAGAGTAAAATGTTGTAATATATTTTTGGAGACATTTTATCAATAAAGAGTTTATTTATTATTCATATACCAGATGTTGTCCTCTTTATGTTCATTTATGTTGAATGTATGATAAGCAAACAAAAGTCTAAGAATGTCAATCTAAACCTTTAAGAATTGTGCATATGATGTATAGATTATGCAGAAGTTATGAATCTTAAAGATGATGGTCTTAATCATAAGATCCCCAATCAAGGGAATCAAGTTGGGTGTTTTATTCATGCTAAGATTGTTATGTTGTCTACATCTCTAACAAAAGATAGCTTGTCTTGGTCATTGGAGTGGGACTCCGCGAGTAGAAACATTGATACATTGTCATAGGTGACAATGGATTGAATCAGGACAAAAAGTTAAATTGATTTAGTTAATAATTCTATTTGTTCAAATCAATTTACTTTAGACAATCATATATGTTAATAGGCCCGTATTATTGACTTATGTCTTTTGATGTACCAAAGGGTGACATCTTGATTTAACGATGGTATGCATATCGGTACGTTGGAGACATGACTCTTGATTCACGTAGACTTGTTATTCATAGATATAGAATCTATAGCTTTTTTGTCGAGTTAATGTAATTCTCTTATATGCATTATCTTGTACCTAGAAGACTAAAGCACTCAACCATTTGGATATATAGATGTAACTGAATGGTATACTATCTATGGATAGTAAGTATTCCAATGGTGTGATAATGGAACGCAATGTTAAAATAATCAAGAAAGTAAAATAAAATTTATCCTTAAGCCAATTATGAATATCTTACGGGGATGTGACACATTATGATATATCATAGACGGTTAGCTTATTGGAGCTTTATAATTTTATATAGTTCAAGAGTGCAGTTCTAAGCTTTTAGTAGAATAGCGTTAGAGTTGAAAATTGCAAAATATGTATCTAGGATATTGTATTTTATGATTATAGGAGCTTGAACTATATATGTCCATAGGGTCCTTTTTGCTAGCTCATAATAAATCATGTAATAATACGGCCTTTTTTCCCTACATATTAGTGACTTATGTTAAATTATTAGATTAGCTAAAATTTGAGTTAATTGGATTTAATAATTCATATTAGTTTATTGATTGAATTAATTTTGTGAATTAATTCAAGATAAATATGTTGAATTATTTGGATAATATTTTATTTGTATGGGTTTTTTCTATATATAACTCTTTTAATCAGATAATTTTTCTATTGGGTTATTGGAATTAAAATTGAGGCTCTATAAAGAATACTCAGAGTCAAATAAGATAGAATTTATCCAATTGGTTGAGATTGGATCAATTAGACAAGCTTGTAAGGTCTGACTTTGAATTAGATTCAAAGTCTGCGATGGCACAATCGATCGCTGTAAATAGGGCGTGAGTTTTATTTATTATTCAAATCATTTGAGAAGCATAGAGTGAGTACTCTAGTGAAAGAAACTCTGAAACTCCCTGAGAGCAATTGTTCAACATCAATAACCTTAGCTCTAAGTCTTCTTCAATGGTTGGAAGGAGAGTCACTAGAGGAAAAGCTGTATAACGTCTGACCACCTACACTCCGATCGTGGTTAGAAAATAGCAAAGAGGACCAGCTGGTTGAGACTCTTCTGGAAGGTTCTTCTCTACATGGATTCTTATTGTTTTTCGGCTCACAACAATAGACCAAATGCATCGGATACAACAAAATAATAATTGTTAATTAATGTTTGCGACAAAACCAAACTCAAACCTTCTTATCAAACAAAACAATATACCAACAAAACAAAAAATAAAAAGTAAAGAATTACATATTAGGAGATTGCTTATTTAAAGAGATAACATATAAGTACGTGTGAAAAGAAAAAAGATCCATAATTAGTTTCTATTCACTAAAAAGGAATTAATTATGTATTTAGGTTAACTATAGTTGTCCATTTTTGTCATTCTATTCAAGGATTTATCTATAATATGAAAATTTATTTTAAAGGGGTGGAACCATCCTTTGTAAAATTAACAACCTTTCTCTGTACTTAAGTGTAACTTAACACAAAAGAGCTATCAGAGTAATTGTATATTAATTAATTATTCAATAAACTCTCATTCTTTGTGTGACACATGTTATTTCAGCTGAAAATTTCAAAATTAAGAGTTTGAAAATTATTTGGTGGCCTATTCTTCACCAACAACAAAATTTTGTTCCAACTTTTTTAAATTTAGGGATATGGCTAGTAGTTTGTGTCATATTTTTTGTTCTTTCAATTTTGCGCAAACTTGCTTTTCTTCATTGTCAATGAAACCACCATGCCTATATCTGCTCTGCCTTATGTGACGTCGAAGTCAGCATGATGGGGGAGACCCTTATGCAACACCACTCTAGCAACGATCATGACTGACTAGTGTCACCTCTGGATCTCTATCGTGACAGGTAAGTTGACTTTTTCTCTCTTCGTAATCGGTGACGACGATAATGACCTCTTCTGTGCAACTCCGACGATGGGCTGCTTTACTTTGCCTGATGGTGGCACTGATGATAATGATGACCTCTTCTATGTAACCTGCTTTGTAAACGATGCCAATGATGCTGACTTCGGATGACAAAGACAAGAAGCGATCGCCAACGATTCATGTACAACTTTGTTTTTGCAAAAATCTCTAGTGGTAGGTTTGGTTGGTCAGTGACAACAACCACTACAACAAATTCGAGATTATACGACCTTCATTTAACAATTGTTTCTCAAAAACCATCATGATAAGGGAAAAAATACAGTGAGTTATGCCCGCAAAGACAAAAACCATCATGGTAGCTCATTTAAAACCCCTTTTTCCCACCTCAACAATCAACACAAATCAGAAACTCACCTCTCAAACATGAACACAGACCTCTTTGAAACAACTACCGCCGTCTCTCTCCATCTCCACACTCCTTAATCTCATTCCAAATTGTAATTTTTTGTTGGAAATTGGTAAATTATTGTTGATTTTGTTGTTTAATTAATCTAAAATTGATAAATTGTTGTTGATTTTGTTATTTATTTTGTGATTATTGTATTGTGGATCATGGGTATGATTTATTTGTTTTATAATAGGTATGTGTAATTTGTTTTATGATAGGTGATGTTTTTGTTTTATGATTACAATATATATAGGTGGGCATGTATATAATTTGTGAAATTCATTTTAATTTAATATTTACTCTTTATTATTTCGATTTAGGACTTGCTAAATGGATAGGAAATGGATGTGGGATTTTTGATTGCCTAGAGAATATGTGAATAATATGAAAGAGTTCTTGGATTTTCCCAAAAGTCATACCAATGGTGATAAAATTCGGCATCCTTGTGTTCAATGTGGAAGCCATAGATTACATCCAACTCCAATTGTTAGAGGACATTTATTTCGAAATAGAAGTACAAGTAGTTATCAAGTGTGGCATTTTCATGGCGAGTCTAATTTCAATCCAACTTTAGTAAGTAAAGAAAAGGAAGCTATTGTGGAGGATAATATGGATGATCATGACAATATGGTTGACATGGCCAATGATTTGGAAGAACACTTTGTGCACCATCTAGATTTATTTGAGACAATGATGAATTATGCCAAGACACTCATGTATAAGAGGTGTACCAATTTCATCAAATTGTCTGCTTTAGTTGGATTATAGAATTTGAAAACATCAGGTGGGTGGTCAAATTCTAGTTTCACAAAGCTTTTAGAATTTTTAGAAAGGCTTCTACCAGAGGGTAATAAATTACCAACTAGTATGTATGAGGCCAAGAAGACTTTGAGCACTTTGGGAATGGATTATGAGAAAATTCATGCTTGTAAAAATGATTGTGTTCTTTATAAGAATGAGTATAAGGATGAGAATTATTGTCCAGTTTGTCAACAAGTAATATGAAAGAAAGGAAAGGAGCCAAAAGATGGTAAGAATGGAGTGCTAAAGAAAGTGTTATGGTACATTCTATCGATACTATGTTTGAGGCGTTTATTCAGAAACCCAAAACATGCCAAGAATTTGCCATGGCATCATGACAAATAGGTGGACGACAGTATGCTTAGACGCCTAGGAGATTCACCACAATGGAAGACTTTTGAAGTCAATCATCCTGACTTTAGTACGGATCCAAGAAATATACAATTTGCTTTGTCAACAAATGGAATAAACTCACATGGTAACATGAGTAGCAGGCATAGCACTTGGCCCATAATACTTGTTAACTACAATCTCCCTCCAAAGATGTGCATGAAGCAAAATTTTTTAATGCTGTCTTTATTGATTTCGGGTCCTCACTAACTAAGCAATGACATTGATGTATACTTAGCACCGTTAATCGATGACCTAAAAAATTTGTGGGAAAATGGAGTTGAAGTTAGAGATGCTTACTGAGAAGAGACGTTCACACTCCATGCAATGTTGATATGGACAATTAATGACTTCCCTACATATGGCAATTTATTTGGTTATTTGGTGAAGAGTTCTATTTATTGTCCTATTTGCATGACGAAAATGTCTCACAAATGGTTGAAGAATGGTAAGAAAACTGTTTTTCTTGGTTATAGAAGATGGTTGCCAAGAGATCATCATTACCTCAAACAAAAGAAAGCCTTTGATGGCAACAGCGAAGAAAGAGGCCCTCCTCATCCTTTGATGAGTGAACAAATATTTGAAATAGTAAAAGATATAAGAGTTGTATTTAGGACGAGAAAGTGAGGTAAGGACGAGCCGCCGATTGATGGACCATGGAAAAAAAAGATTAATCTTTTTTGATCTTCCATACTGGAAGACACTTTTTGTTCATCATTGCTTGGATGTTATGCATATTGAGAAAAACATTTATGAATCTATGGTCGGTATGTTGCTTGACATTCCAAGCAAGACTAAGGATGGTGAAAAAGCTCGGTTGGATCTCATAGAAATGGAGATTAGGCCTAATTTATTTTCTGAGAAAAGAGGGAACTATACTTACTTACCTTCCACAAAGCACACGTTATCAAGAGCAAAAAAGAGAAAGCTTTGTGAATGGCTTGCTTTGTTGAAAGTGCCAGACAGGTATTCTTCAAACTTTAAAAAGTTAGCGTCAGTGAAGGATTTGAAACTTATTGGCATGAAAACATACGATTATCATGTATTGATGCAGTAATTACTACCACTTGCTTTGCGGGGAATTCTAACAAAGGATGCGAGATTTGCAATTACCAAGGTGTACTCGTTCTTCAATTCAATATGCTCCAAGGTAATTGATCCACTTATGCTAGATTCACTGTAATCGGAGTTGGTGCAAACCTTATGCATGCTCGAGAAGTATTTTCCATTGGCATTTTTTGACATCATGATTCATCTAACTATGCACTTAGTACGTGAAATTAAGTTATATGGACTAGTGTATTTGAGATGGATGTACCCATTTGAAAGATATATGAAGGTTTTGAGGGCTATATGAAGAACCGAAATAGGCCGAGGGATGTATTGTAGAAAGTTACATAGCTGAGGAATCGGTTGAATTTTGCTCCGAGTACCTATCTAATGCAGATGCAATTGGGTTGCCAAAGACTATCAACATTGAGGCTAGGGGACTATCTATTGGCAATCCTTCCTCAGTAAATCAAGAGGAGTGGGATCAAGCTTTTATTTATGTCATGCACAATGCTAATGAAGTGGAGCCTTTCATTGAGGTGCACATGAACGAATTAAAAAAAGCAAACCCAAAAAGAGCAAGAAATGAGAAGTGGTTGCAAGATGAACACAACTGGACTTTTTGATTATGGATTAGAGCACACATCTATGGCAAATGCTCCACATCACAAGATGGAGGCATGTCACAGGACTTGAAGAACCTAGCTAGAGGACCATTGTCGGTAGTTATAAGGTATATGTTATATTCCATAAATGGTTATACTTTCTACACTCGCAAAAGAGTGAGAAGCATCCTATCCCAAATAGCGGTGTGACTCTCCATGCCAAGGCTATGCATATTGCCTTTGCCAAGGACAAGAATTTGGTATATGGGACCATGAACTACTTTGGTTTCATTAAAGATATTTGGGAACTTGATTATGGGGAATTGCAAATAGCACTTTTTAAGTGCAAATGGACTGACAATAACTATGTTAAGAACGATAATGACGGCATCACGGTGGTTGACTTTAGAAGATTGGGATATAAGAATGATCCCTTCATTATGGCATCACAAGCAATCTAAGTTTTTTACACTATGGATCCCCAAGATATGGAGTTGTCTCTAGTCGTCCCGATGAAGCCAAGCGTAGTTATCGACGGTGAAGAAGTTGCCAAGGATTGCAGGGACATCCCTTCATTCACAAAAGGATTGCCACCAATTGAAGAGATAGATGATTTTGAAGATGATGTTTCACACTTGTTTCATGAAGATATGGAATGGATATGCATTGAGAAACCAATGAAAAAAAAAGAGAAAAAAATGAGCATCTATAAACCAATTTTATGTTAATTTATTTTAAAATATTTCTTTGTTTCATTTTTCATCTTTTTTTAAGGGTTTGAGATATCTATTTATAGTTATATTTGTGATAAAAACAGCAAAAAAGTATACATTCTAGGCCATTGGATGCTTAACACATGGGCTGGCCACCCTAGGCAGAAACGAAAAACATACGTAAGTGGTAAAATTGACCCCTTTTTACGATGGTTTTCCTAAGAAACTGTCATAAAAAAGGATATTCCACGACGGTTTATACAAAAACCATCGTGTAATTTTGGAAAAAAAAAAATTCTTAGCTTACACGATGGTTTATGCACAAACCATCGTCTAACATAAGCTTACATGATGGTTTATACAAAAGCCGTCGTGTAACAATGGGCAAAAAAATTTTACTAAATTGCTTACATGACGGTTTATGCATAAACCGTCATGTAATGTAGGAAAAAAATTATGCATAAACCGTCGTGTAATGTAGCTTACACAACATGTAACATTGGGAAAATTTTTTCCCTAAGCTTACACGATGGTTTATGCATAAACCGTTGTGTAATGTAGGAAAAATAATTTTCCTTGAAATAGCTTACACGATGATTTATTTAAAAACCGTCGTGTAAGGTCCTTTTGGGCCTTTAAAATTTTGAATCCATACGCCTCCCCCCATTTTGAATCCGTGATCTCCCTCTCCCCAAAAGTACCCTCTCTCTCTAAAATCTCTCTCTCAAACTCTCTCATTGCCGCCGTTGCCTCCGCCCTGTTGATAAGCTCCCCTTCCTTCTCTCTCTCCTCTTCCCTCTCCCTCCCATCCCCTCCTCCTCCACCCGCGCCCCGCCCCCCCCCCCCCCTGTGGCCCCACCCACCCCACCTGACCCCCTTGCCCCCCCTTGCCTCTCCCCACCCCGACCCCCCCGTCCCACCCTCACCCCTACCCTTATCGCCCATCCTGCCCCCACCCGACCCCCCCGCCCCCTGTTGGCCCACCCCGACCCCCCCGCCCCACCCACCCTTGCCCCCCCACCCTGCCACACCCTCGTCCCCCCTACCCCCAACTCCCCCTCCCTACAATATCTGAATTGCATGAATATAAGTAATATGTGAAATTGTGCAATTGAAGTTGTAAAATTGTGAATATGTGTAATATGTGAAACTATGTGAACATGTGCAATATGTGAAATTATGTGAATATAAGAAATATGTGTAATTATATGAATATGTGCAACTGTGTAATTAAAATTGTAAAATAATGAATATGTGTAATATGTGAAATTACGTGAACATGTGTAATATGTGAAATTATATGAATATGAGAAATATGTGTAATTATGTGAATATGTGCAATTGTGTAATTGAAATTGTAAACTTGTAAATATGTGAAATTATGTGAATATGTGTAATATGTGAAATTTTGTGAATATGTGTAATATGTCAATTTATAATATGTTAATTTACAATATGTTAATTTATAATATGTGATTTTTAATATGTAATTGTATAATATATCAGTTTAGAATATGTCAATTTTTTTTACTATAAGATAGTAATTTAATATTACTATGTGTGTATTAGTTTTTGCTTACTTTGCACAGATACAATGTCTCAGGAGATCGATAGTGACCAGAATGAGGAGGAGTATGAAGAGTGCACTCCATCTTCATCGCAACATAGCAAGAGAAACTAACTCAGTAAGCCACGAAGGCAAACTGAATTCGATCAAAAAGTAGACTTCGAGTGAAAGGCTACATTGATGAAAAAAGTTCATCGGATGAGAAAGAACGGTTTAAGAATTGAAGTGATATTTGATTCGAAAGGCCAACGGAAAGGCACACCGGCCATGAATTAAGTAGTTGGATCGGAGTCCTTAGTTAAGAACACGTTCCTATATGGATAAAAGATTGGAGGTCTAAGGATTTGGAACAAGTAAAAGATGTGATTTGGAGAGAGATTTACGAAGCTTTCACAGTCGAGGATTAGTATAGGAAAATGGCTTTGAAGGTTTGTGGCGAATTACCAAAGGGGTTTAGATCTGACCTCTATGTTACCTTTGTATTGCCACACTTTTTCACTACAGAGGAGGATGAAAATATACATAAACGGCCTCCTACGATAGTATACTACTACCCCTCCATAAACGATGACGATTGGTAAGCTTTTGTGAGGTATCGACGTTGTACCGAACTCCAACTGCTATCATCAAACGCAAGAAAAATCAGAGGGAAAAATGAATACAGCTCTATGGCCGGCCGAGTCGGATATAGAGAGCTCGTGCAATCATTAGTACATTAATATCTTACTCGTATTATATATATCAATTATTCTATCACTAATATGTTACTAATGTAGCGTAATATAGTTCGCTAAGACGGATGTGCTACCAACACAGGAGGAGTTGTAGGTCCTGATGGACAGTTTAAAAATCCAAGAGTAGTAAAGATTGGGAACTTGATTGTAAGTTTATTGAACACAAAGTATATAATTTGTAATTTATTACATGTTGAAGGATCTTAAGAATATCATGTTTTTGTTGTTGTTGTTTTACAGGATGAATACACGATGCAACAAAGTCAAGGGAGCATCCAATTCATCAGTACCGATGACATATTGACGAGGGCACTAGAGAAACCGAAACATTCAGGACGTATTCTATAATGACCGAGAAAATTTCATTAATAAAACCTAATATTTAATTGGGTTTAATTAATGAATTTACTCTTAAAAAATGTAAATTTTTGTAAAAGTTGTAATTTTGTAAAAATTACGATAAAGTATGACTAAACGACATTGATTACAAATTTTATGGCAAATGTGATGCAATGTTTGATATTATCGAATACAGATTTTATGAGTTTAATTACTCAGGAATTTGTAAATAATATCCATAAGATGAATTTTATATTACAATTAATTGTAAAATTGTGATATAAACACATGGGGTAGAAAGAATATAAATAAGATGTAGAGTCCACCGAGACCTAACCCAGTGTAAGAAAGAGGCCAATACAGTATAAGAATACTGCTAAGTGAAAACACAGATAAAAAAAATGTTATGATTGGCCTCCAAAAGTGAACAAAAAGTAAGTCAAATAGTTTACACAGTCTAAGGATATAAGATGGCACTGATTTGACCATGGTAGTATAGGAAAAATACTGTGTGGTGAAAAATTACACAGTATAATTTTTAACTCCATAAAGTAGACACTCCTTGGTTTTCTATTGGGCCACATGTCTAAAAAAGTGGCCCAATCACCTCATGACACCTAGGGGGTATACTCATGGATTACCATGAGTCACCAAATGAGATAAAGATGTATTTATGGCGTGGTTATCACAATGTTTTTTCTTCTTCTTCTTCTCCAAGTTTTGGTAGCCATTGTTAAGACTTCTAAAAAAATTTCTCAAGCCCAAAACTTTGCAAAAACAATCCCACTTAAGTTCAAGAGGCAAAAATCCAAGAAAGTTCAACAAATTTTAAGGTAACATCTAACTTTTTTTCAAGATTTCAAGGGATTTTCCATGGGTTAAGAAAGAAAATAAACCCAATGTATTTTTGCATGAAAATGACCTCTAGGAAGGAGTTTCAAAGAGCTTTGGAAAGCTAGAAATCAAAAGGTGTTATTTGGGGTAAGTTTTGATTTTAAAGTTTTGAAATTTTATGAATTTTGTATTGATTTTTATTCTTTCAAACCCAAGTCGGTTCTTAAGCATGTATTCCATGAAATTTCATGTATAAGTGATGTATGGCATGTTTAAGTTGTGAAGTTTTGGTTTGTGGTGCAAATGTTAATTTTTGCAAAAAGTGTATTTTTGTAAATTTGATGTTAATCTTAGAAAAAATGATGTTTGAGCATGAGAATGATTTGAATAAGGCACGAACGGTTTCTGCAGGGGTACATTTGCAATTTTGAAAAGGATTTTTACCAAAACACCCCAAGGGCTAAATTGAAAGAAAATGTTCTTTCTCGACAGATTTAAAAAACGTCCAAAAACACCCCTGTAAAGTGAGATTTTGGAAAAAGTTAAAACATAAAAGTTGTAGATCTCGATGAAACTGTTAGGCTTATTAGATAGTTCATCGAAAAACTCAACTCTTTGTGAGTTTCTGATTTTTCAAGAATTTATCAAAAGTGAAAAAATGTTAAATGATAAAAATGTCATTTTTCAGAATGATTTAAGGTATGGTACTTTGAGTCAAAATGTTCATTATGAAAAATAGGACATTTTGATGTAAAGAGATAAATTTTAGCCCCAGGGATAAAATTGTCAAAATTTCAGTCAATGGATTGAACTGTAAATTTTTACTATAAAAGGGGTATAGAGAGGTAATAAAGAGACCTAAGCCATTAGGGTGTTATTTTGAAATAAATACGTGATCGTTTTCAGTAGAAGACCGAAACCAAGCTTGGGAAGTTAGTTGGCCTGCTAGGGGCAAAATCGTTATTTTTCTCCCGAGTAGACCGAATTGTCTTAACACGAACCCAAGAGGAAAAAAGAGTGATTAGAAAGAATTTCGCTCTTCGTAAAGGGTAATGGTATAAGATAAGATAAGATTAAGAGAACTAGTAATTTCAAAGTTGTATATGGTTATACAACTCAACTAGTTACGTATCGAATGTTTTGTAACAAAACGTAATAAACATGGCTAATAGTTTTGAAATTGGCCAACAGGATCCTAGGAGTCTAGGAGAAAGGAGAATCATAGTCGATTTGGTGGTACACAAAAAAAAATAAGTAAGTACCCTTCCCACCTATAGTGTGAAATGTAGGTATAGAAAGAAATGTATGTATACGTGTACCTGTGCGTATAATAAAGTATAAACTTGTATATTTTCCATGACATTAATGCCTAGGGGTATAGTCATGTATGGATACTTGTGAGCATACGATTAAAATACCTGAGTGTATAAAATGTTATGTATTGGTATGTATAGTATATTACATACCTGTGTGTACAATGATGAATACCTATGTGTATAGAATGTTATGTACTTGTGTGTACAATAATGAATACCTATGTGCATATAAAGTAAGTACTTGTGTGTACTATGCTATGCAAGCAAATTTATGTGTTATGGATAACATGTGATTATCACATCATACATGGTATGTCAACCATAATAAATAGATTGGTAAATATGTCACTAGAAATTAAGAAAAGTGTCGTACCGACTCCTGACTCAAGGGGAGTTTAAAGGATATAGTATGGTCACGGTGTTACGTAGACCTAAATGAAATTGCATAATGGTACGAACACTTGGGCCCTAGTAAAGATAAGAAATTATGAAGATAAAGAAAGTTTATAAGAAAGCATAATTGACTCATGCATTTATTTGAATGTCCATGTAGGATTTATGGGACTTACTGGGCGTTAGCTCATTAAGTTTTTCTTGTTGTAGGTATTCCGACGAGAAGGTCAGAATAAATCGTAATGATGAGCTAGCGGACGGATGATGTGTGCAGACTGGGTATGGTTTCCACCGCAGTATGTTTCCACTGTATTGTATTTTAAGACATTTTGAAAGTAACGTTTGATAAACTATATTGCAAAGGAAAGGTGGTTATGTAAATACAAATATATGTTTGTATTTTAGAAGTTGTTAAACCAGTATATGTAAAGTATATATTAAAAAGAAAAAAAAAATTCCTAAATTTTTGCCTTAAAGTAAGTAAGAAAAGGTTTTATCACTGCCCGAAAGGTAGGTTGTGATAGTTGGTATCAGAGTGAAAATCTTGCCACCCTACTGCATACTATCGTCCACTCCATTGCCATAGCTCAAGTAAGATAGTTTGATTTTAAGTATAAGAATGTTTAGTTTTTATTTCATATGACACTGTTATATTAATTACGATGATAAATATAGTATATGGCGAAACCGCATCATAACCATGACATGGAGGCTGATCGAAGAGCAAGTATTGCTTTTCAAGATGCAATGCAACTGTGATACTATGGGAGTTGGCAACCTATGGTGCTAACCGAATGGCTACACACAGTTGAGGTGATTATTGATGCTTGTCATATGCCACCGCACCTCTAGGTTTTATTGTCTTTTGGATTGTTGTTGAGAGAAGCACTAGTATGGTGGCTGAGGATTGAACTTGATGAGTGACCAAGGGATTGGCAAGGCTTCAGAGAATAGTTCCAAGCAGAATTCGTACCCATACCCCCAGCAGATGTCATGCACATCCAAATGATTCTGATGTTGTGGGCTGATTGGTGACGCAGGTTATATTTACGTGTAGAACCGGTTTGGAGAAGACATGTAGGGGAGCCGGTAGGTCACTATATCTCGAGGTTTCATCGAACCATGATGCCATTGATACCCCCGAATTACCTTTACGGTGAATTTGTGATCTGTTTTGGAGAGATCTTCCTGATGTAGTTCAGTAGCAAATGCAGTATCTAGGGAATTACCTTAACGTCTACGATTTCCTTATGGCGGTATTGCATGCGAAACAGAATGTGGTCGTGCCATTGGAAGATCCCCCGGTAGATATGGATGAGGATGATGAAGATGACGATGATGATGATGAAGATGAAGAGCTTCAAGTTATTCCTGAACACATAATTACAAGTGACGACGAGTCTGCCGATTTGAATGAAGAGGAAGAGGAGGATCCTAAGGAGGATTCCAAACATAGTAACATGTTAGGAGTAGACTCGGAATAGAAGGAAAGAGATTTATGAAGATTTGTATGTATTAAGATGTATACAAATGTGTGATCATCATAGTTTTGAGCCTTGTGGCTTATGTATATGCATGTATGTTCGACAAGTGGTATCCTTCGTGGCGATAGGATATATGTAGCCAGATGTGATAACTGCTCCCGGAAATTATATAAACAGTTTATGTATGAAAGTAAATAAAATGAAATGTATGAAGGTCAATGAAATGAAATGTATGAATGCTAATGAAATGAAATGTATGAAGTAAGATATTGAGCTCATGTAATTATGTATGTTTGCATATATTTATGTTGTTTAAATATATGCAATTATTGATTAGATACTATTAAATTAATGGTATATGCTAACATAGCAACGAAAATAGACGATAGGTATATAACGATTAATATTGATGGCGAATACACCCGAAGGAACAATGAATCCGGATTTAATGGCCATGATCATGGAATTGCAACAGAAGCTCCGAGCTCAGAAGCGGGAAATGCAAGGTTTACGGGAACAGTTAGCTAACCAGAATCCTGTACCACCAGTACGTATGGACACGCCACCCCTAGTACCACCTCTACAGCAAGCGAAACTAGTAGTCCTAGCTACTCCGGTAGCATCTACTACCAAATTTTGTGAAAGATTCCAGAGAATGAAGGCCCTAGAATTTGATGGATCTACAGACCTATTAGAGGCCGACGATTGGCTTACAGGCATAGAAAGGGTTTTGAAATTTATGGGACTTAGTGACCATGAAAAAGTCCTACGCACTTCATTTTCTCTCACTAAAGATGCTAGGAGATGGTGGGAGTCAATAGAGCGTAGAAGAAACATCGACGAAATGATGTGGCCAGATTTCGTGGAAGAATTTGGCAGGGCTTACTTTAATGTGGAAACCATGAGAGTCCAACAAGAAGAATTCAATAATTTCAAGCAAGGTAACATGTCTGTAGCTGATGTTGTAAAGAGGTTTAACCAGCTAGCACGACTTTGTCCTGAGTTAGTGCCCACTAATCGGGAACGAATAAGACGATTGATGAGAATGTTCATAACCGACATTGCCCTTGTGGTTGATAGTGGAGGGAAAGCTCCCAAGGATGTAGATTGCATTAAACGGGCGACTAGAGCTGAGTTCAGAATTGCCTGTGATAAGGAGGAAAGAGCAAGGATTTTCAAAGCTCAGAAAGAGGAGAAAGCTTTAGCCAAGCAAAGTCCTGCCATACAAGTACAAGGACAAGGAGGCGTCTCAAGCCAAGGGCGGTCCTAGAATTTTCCAGCGAGACGCAGCCGCACTGTTAACAATAAAAGGAAATGGAACGTGAATAGTTCAAAGAATCCAATGGGTCAACCTCAGAAGAAGATTAATGATGGAGGGAACAACAAACCCCTTTGTAGTCAATGTGGGAAGAGACATACAGGGGAATGCAAGGCTAGCACAAACAAGTGTTATATCTATAGAAAAGAAGGGCACTATGCTAGAAATTGTTTTTCTAATCGTCAAAGTTAGAACAGTCAGGCTCAACAACGGCCTCAAGGGAACCAACTGCATGCAGTTCAAGTTCAGGCACAGATTGAAGGCCCTAGTGTCAATCAAGGGTGACTAGAAGCCCCAGAACCAAGTGGGCAAATTTATGCCTACATAAAGAAGGAAGAAGATGTGGGAACCTCATCGGTGGTGACAGGTCAGTTTTCTGTTGCCAACACTGATGCATATGTTTTGTTTGATTCTGGAGCAACACATTCGTTTTCATCATTTAAGTTTGCGAAATGAATAGGAAGTAAAGGAGATAGGATAGAGCAAACCTTCAGAGTTGCACTACCCTCTGGGGAGGTATTGAATGCTGATTATTGGTTACGTTATGTACCGATAATCATTTGTGGAAGGGAATTGCATATTGATTTGATAATAATCGATATACAAGATTATGACGTCATTCTAGGAATGGATTTCCTAGGGAAATACATGGCCAAGATAAATTTTCGACACCACAAGGTTACGTTCCGATCTCACGAGAGTGAAAAGTTTGTGTATTCAGGGAAAGTTCCTAAAGCTCCCAAGGCAATGATTTAAAGGCAATGAAGATATTGGAAAGCGGATGCACCAGTTATCTGGTGAATTTGATAAGGAAAGATCAATAAGCTCAATTAGGACCAGAGAATGTTCCCATAGTAATGGAATTCATTGATGTGTTTCCCGACGAGTTGCCAGGGTTGCCACCATAATGAGAGATTTCATTTGAGATAGAATTGACACCCAGCACAGCCCCGATTTTGAAGGCACCATATCGAATGGCTCCAGGGGAACTCAAGGAACTTCAAGCGTAATTAAAGGAATTGTTGGACAAGGGGTTCATCCGACCAAGTCATTCCCCATGGGGAGCGCCTATTTTATTTGTTAAGAAGAAAGACGGAACGTTACGAATATGTATTGACTACAGGGAATTGAACAAGGTCACAATTAAGAACAAATATCCACTTCCAAGGATCGATGATTTGTTTGATCAACTTAAAGGAGCGTCAGTATTCTCAAAGATTGATCTACCCTCGGGATATCATCAACTTCGAGTTAAAGAAGAAGATATACCAAAGACGGCATTCCGAACACATTATGGGCATTACGAGTTCTGCGTCATGCCATTTGGACTGACCAATGTCCCTGGCAGCTTTCATGGATCTCATGAACCAGATTTTCAAGGAATACCTAGATAATTTTGTCATCGTTTTTATTGACGATATTCTCATATATTCAAGAACGCCAGAGGAACATGAAGAGCACCTAAAGATTGCACTACAATTATTGAGAAGGCAGCAATTGTATGCCAAGTTCTCAAAATGTGAGTTTTGGCTCGAGAAGGTCCATTTCCTAGGACACGTGGTGACACAGGATGGAATATCCGTTGATCCCACCAAAGTGGAAGCAGTGAATAAGTGGCATACACCAAAAAGCGTAACCAAAATCAAAAGTTTCCTCGGTTTAGCAGGCTACTATCGACGTTTTGTAGAAGGATTTTCCCAACTTGCAGCACCACTCACTGCACTTAAACGGAAAGCTATGAAGTATGAATGGACTAAGAAGTGCGAGGAAAGTTTCAAAGAGTTAAAAAGACGACTTACAAGTGCACCAGTGCTGACAATACCAGATCCGAACCTAGGAAACTATGTGATTTATAGTGATGCATCAAAGACAGGCTTGGGAGCCGTTCTTATGCAAAATGGAAAAGTGATTACGTACACATCCCGACAGTTGAAGGATCATGAAAGGAATTACCCCATGCACGACTTGGAGTTGGCAGCGGTTGTGTTTGCATTAAAGATTTGGAGTCATTATTTATATGGAGCTAAATGCAAGATATATACAGATCATTAGAGTCTGGAATATACTTTCACACAGAAGGAGCTCAACATGAGACAACGAAGGTGGCTAGAGTTAGTTAAAGACTACAACTATGAAATTCTGTATCACCCAGGAAAGGGTAACCGAGTAGCCGATGCCCTTAGTCGTAGAACAATGTCTTCGCTTGCGATGGTGCAATTAATGCCAAGACCTCTTCAGAAGGACTTGATGGAAGCGGGAATAGAGCTAATCACTAGAAGATTAGCCCATTTGTCCTTTCGACCAGCAATCTTAGAGAACTTAAAGGAGCGACAAGAAGCAGATCCGTCGCTACTTAAAGCTAGGAATGAGGTTTTTAAGAACAAAGAAACAGAATTTAGCATCTTGAAAGATGGCATTCTCCATTATAAGGGCAGAATCTACATCCCCAATGATGAAAGATTAAAGAAACAAGTATTAGAAAAAGCTCATGAAGCACCATACTTGGCTCATCCAGGAGCTACCAAAATGTACCAAGACTTGAAAGACCACTTTGGTGGCATGGAATGAAGAACGATGTTGCACAGTTTGTCAGCCAAATGCCTTACATGTCAAAAGGTGAAAGCTGAGCATCAACGGCTAGCAGACGAATTACAGAAGATTGAAATTCTTGAGTGGAAATAGGACCAGATAACTATGGATCTGGTGACTGGGCTACCTAGAACTACGGGTGGACACGACGCTATATGGGTAATGGCTGATAGATTAAGGAAATCAGCTCAATTCTTACCCAGTAAACTCAGCAGTTCTGTGGAAAGACTAGCTGAACTATATGTAGCCTAGATAGTTAGCTACCATGAAGTATCGAAATCTATCATTTCTGATCGAGATGGTCGGTTTACTTCTAAGTTTTGGAGAAGTGTTCACTAAGCAATGGGAATGAAGCTGACTTTTAGTACAGCTTTTCATCCTCAAATAGATGGTCAATCAGAAAGGACCTTTCAAACTCTAGAAGATATGTTAAGAGCCTGTGTGCTAGATTTTAAAGGAGGATGGGACAAAAAGCTTCTGTTGATCAAATTCACTTATAATAATAGTTATCAAGCTTCCATAAGAATGGCTCTTTATGAAGCTCTTTACAGAAGAAGATGTAGATTGCCATTGCATTGGTATGAAACGGGAGAAAAGACATTGTTGACTATGGATTTTGTGCAAAGAAAACGGAGGATGTAAAATTAATCCATCAACGAATGGAAACTGTCTTTAGTCATCAAAAGAGTTACGCAGATCGACAACAAAGACCCCTGGAATTCCAAGTAGGGGATTTGGTCTTCTTGAAGGTGACACCAATGAAAGGAGTAATCAGGTTTGGAAAGAAAGGAAAACTTGGCCCAAGATACATTGGACCATTTGAAATCTTAGAACCGGCAGGCAATGTAGCATATAAGTTGGCCTTACCCTCTGATATAGCATCAGCACACAACGTATTCCATGTATCCATGCTAAAGAAGTACGTACCGGATCCTTCGCATGTTCTATAGCCAGAGGAAATTGACATACAGGAGAACCTGTCTTATGAAGAGAAACCAGTTCAAATACTAGCACGATACTAAGAAACAAGAAGATACCTCTCGTTAAAGTTTTATGGCGCAACCAGCAAGTAGAAGAAGCAACGTGGGAACAAGAGGATGAAATGAGGAAAAGCTACCCCAAATTGTTTTGATTCTCGAGGATGAAAATTCTTAAGGGGGGTAGATTGTAATGACCAAGAAAATTTCATTAATAAAACCTAATATTTAATTAGGTTTAATTAATGAAACTACTCTTAAAACATGTAAATTTTTGTAAAAGTTGTAATTTTTATAAAAATTACGATAAAGTATGAATCAACGGCATTGATTGCAAATTTTATGGCAAATGTGATGCAATGTTGGATATTGTCGAATACAGATTTTATGAGTTTAATTATTCAGAAATTTATAAATAATATCCATAAGATGAATTTTATATCACAATTAATTGTAAAATTGTGATGTAAACACAATGGGTATAAAGAATATAAATATGATGTAGAGTCCACCGAGACCTAACCCAGTGTAAGAAAGAGGCCAATGCAGTATAAGAATCCTGCTAAGTGAAAACATAGATACAAAAAAGTGTTATGATTGGCCTCCAAAAGTGAACAAAAAGTAAGTCAAATAGTTTACATAGTCTAAGGATATGAGATGGCACTGATTTGACCAGGCAGTATAGGAAAATACTGTGTGGTAAAAAATTACACAGTATAATTTTTAACTCCACAAAGTGGACACTTCTTAGTTTTCTATTGGGCCACATGTCTAGAAAAGTGGCCCAATCACCTCATGACACCTAGGGGGTATACTCATGGATTACCATGAGTCACCAAATGAGATAAAGATGCATTTTTGGCATGGTTATCACATTTTTTTTTCTTCTTCTTCTTCTCCAAGTTTTGGCAACCATTGTTGAGACTTCTAAAAAAATTTCTCAAGCCCAAAACTTTGCAAAAACAACTCCACTTAAGTTCAAGAGGCAAAAATCCAAGAAAGTTCAACAAATTTTAAGGTAAAATCTAACTTTTTTTCAAGATTTCAAGGGATTTTTCATGGGTTAAGAAAGAAAATTAACCCAAGGTATTTTTGCATGAAAATGACCTCTAGGAAGGAGTTTCAAAGAGCTTTGGAAAGCTAGAAATCAAAAGGTACTATTTGGGGTAAGTTTTGATTTTAAAGTTTTGAAATTTTATGAATTTTGTATTGATTTTTATTCTTTCAAACCCATGTGGGTTCTAAGCATGTATTTGATGAAATTTCATGTATAAGTGATGTATGGCATGTTTAAGTTGTGAAGTTTTGGTTTATGGTGCAAATGTTAGTTTTTGCAAAAAATTTTATTTTTGTAAATTTGATGTTAATCTTAGAAAAAATGATGTTTAAGCATGAGAATGATTTAAATAAGGCATGGAACGGTTTCTGCAGGGGTACATTTGCAATTTTGAAATGGATTTTTACCAAAATACCCTAAGGGCTAAATTGAAAGAAAATGTTCTTTCTCGGCAGATTCTAAAAACGCCCAAAAACACCCATGTACAGTGAGATTTTGGAAAAAGTTAAAACACAAAAGTTGTAGATCTTGACAAAACTATTAGACATGACAAACGGTTCGTTGAAAAACTCAACCGTTTATGAGTTTTTGATTTTTCAAGAATTTGTCAAAAGTGAAAAAATATTAAAATGGTAAAAATATTATTTTTCAAAATGATTTAAGTTATGGTACTTTGAGTAAAAATGTTCCTTATGAAAAATAGGACATTTTGATGTAAAGAGATAAATTTTAGCCCCAGGGACAAAATTGTCAAAATTTTCAATCAAGAGATCGAACTGTAAATTTTTACGATAAAAGGGGTATAGAAAGGTAATAAAGAGATCCGACCCATTAGGGTATTATTTTGAAATAAATACGTGATCGTTTTCAGTAGAAGACCGAAGCCAAGCTCGGGAAGTTAGTTGGCCTGCTAGGGGCAAAATTGTCATTTTTCTCCCGAGTAGACCGAATTGTCTTAACACGAACCCAAGAGAAAAAAGAGTGATTAGAAAGAATTTTGCTCTTCGTAAAGGGTAATGGTATAAGATAAGATAAGATTAAGAGAACCAGTAATTTCAAAGTTGTATATGGTTATGCAACTCGACTAGTTACGTATCGAACATTTTGTAACGAAACGTAATAAACATGGCTAATAGTTTTTAAATTGGCCAACAGGATCCTAGGAGTCTAGGAGAAAGGAGAATTGTAGTCGATTTGGTGGTACACAAAAAAAAAAAAAAAAAAGTAAGCACACTTCCCACCTATAGTGTGAAATGTAGGTATGAAAGAAATGTATGCTTACGTGTACCTATGCGTATAATAAAGTATAAACTTGTATGTTTGCCATGATATGAATGCCTAGGGGTGTAGTCATGTATAGATACCTGTGAGTATACGATTAAAATACCTGAGTGTATGACATGTTATGTATCGGTATATACAGTATATTCGTACCTGTGTGTACAATGATGAATACCCATGTGTATAGAATGTTACGTACCTATGTATACAATAATAAATACCTGTGTGTTTATAAAGTAAGTACTTGTGTGTACTATGCTATGCAAGCAAATTTATGTGTTATGGATAACATGTGATTATCACATCATACATGGTATATCAACCATAATAAAGGACTGGTAAATATGTCACCAGAAATTAAGAAAAGTGTCGTATCGACTCCTGACTCATGGGGAGTTTAAAGGATATAGTATGATCACGGTGTTACGTAGACTTAAATGAAATTACACAATGGTACGAACACTTGGACCCTAGTAAAGATAAGAAATGATGAAGATAAGGAAAGTTTATAAGAAAGCATAATTGACTCATGCATTTATTTGAATGTCCATGTGGGATTTATGAGACTAACTGGGCGTTAGCTCATTAAGTTTTTCATGCTATTGGTATTCCGATGAGAAGGTCAGAATAAATCGTAATGATGAGCTGGCGGACAGATGATGTGTGCAAACTGGGTATGGTTTTCGCCGCAGTATTTTTTCGCTGTGTTGTATTTTAAGATATTTTGAAAGTAACGTTTGATAAACTATATTGCAAAGGAAAGGTGGTTATGTAAATACAAGTATATATTTGTATTTCAGAAGTTGTTAGACTAGTATACGTAAAGTATATATTAAAAAGAAAAAAGAATTTTCCTAAATTTTTGCCTTAAACTAAGTAAGAAAAGGTTTTATCACAGCTCGAAAAGATGGGTTGTGACATGTTCGTGGTCAATAGAAGTATGTGAAGTAGTCTCAATACTTCGACCTCCAATCAGGTTCAAAATTGATTCCCTAAATGTCGAAGATACTGATGGAGATTGCAGAACTACGAGGTCTTATGACTGAGCTCATTTCCCAAGGACATGCCAAGTCGACGGATGATAGCATCTTACAACACAACAACTTCAAGGCTAGTTGTAACCCTCCCGATAATGTAGCAGAAGCTCTAGAAGTCCAATTGTCACCTCATCGTCAAGAGCTCGAATAAGGTCAAGAATGCAGGCTCTTTGTTGAGGATAGAATTAATGGTGGGTGTGCACTTCTGATGCTTGGGAAGGCGTGGATGGAGAGTCTTCTAATTGATACAGTCCATTGAAGACCATTAGGGGAAGAAAACATCTGTGTTAGCATCACTACCATCAAAGTTAGAATAGCTGAATTGCCTATGCCAACACTTAAAGCAACAACTGTAGCTGAAGCCGCTGGAAGCTTCGTTGCATGGCCGAAGAGGTTAGTTGAAGTCATCGCAATGACGAAGACGAGTCGAGTACCTAGCCACGTTAAGCGGAAAGAAATGCCAAAAAAAGAAAAGCTCTACAAAAGCAAGACACTCACAACCTGAGGTAGAATAAGAACAAGAACAACCCATTGTGAATGAGCCATTTCCTGCATTTAACTCCGCTTTAGTACCTCAAGAATTTATGCAGTTGGCTCTATACGCACATTTTTCATGCACGATGGGTTGACGATTTAGTGCCCAATACTGGTAAATGTCATTGGCAATGAATTGCCTATCTATGTGGGGTATGCATACGTTTACTACTTCATCAACTTTGAACAAATCAAGGCAAGCTTTATCCTGGTATACCTCAGGTAATAACTCTATCCTTAGTTCATAAATTTTAAAATATAGGTAGAGTTGTAAGGTGCTTTCAAATAATTGACTGTATTGTTTTTATTGTAGTTTTTTTGGTGGAATATTATGAACTTCAAGGCTTGGCACAAAACTTAGGCTTCATATCTCCGGTGATTGTTTCAAGTGCTGCAAGTGACCTATAGAGTGATCGCAGAGAGCACGCCATGTCACTCCTCCACCTATTAGCTTAAGCACTAAGGGGGACATTATTCTTCCTGCCATACAATGTTAGATAACATTAGATGTTGGCAGTTATTTCTCCATGGGAGGACCAAATATATTGGTTTGATCCTCTCGGACACCCACCATATAAGGATTTTGTATCAGTCACAAGATTGTAAGTATTAATGTTCTCTTATAAAATTAACTGTTTTGAGTTTTACATAATTGTATTGTTTATTAATTCATTTAATCATGACACATTGTTAGGGCGCTTAATGATTGGAAGCTTCAAGTGGGAAGCGGTGTCAAAACCGACTAAATAGAATGCTATATTCCAGACGTAAGTGTCCAAGACAACAAGGAAATGTAGAATGTGGTTTTTTTATTTACATTTCATAGGAGATATAATTACAAGTGGTATACAAGCCCTAGAAAGAAAGGATTTTTATATACATGCAGATATAAATGATGTTAGATTAGAGTAGGTATAATTTGTAAATAGGCATGTCATTTTTAGATAGATAGAAATAGTAGATAAGCAATTGCTCAAAATAGCTCAAATGTAAATGATTTTGTAAATATCTTGTAATTTCACTATACATTAAATTTTGTATGTAATTAGGGCCTTGTGTAATGGATAACACACGGGACTGGCCATCCCGTGGGAAATCACAAATTTTGTCAATGTTTTTTGGCCAATACCAATTTTCCATGACGGTTTTCTAGAAAATCGTCGTGGACTACTAATCCTTCCACGATGGTTTTCTAGAAAACCGTTGTGAAAGATTGCCCCCCACACCCCTATTTTTGCGCCTATTTCAAGGTTCTATGACTGTAAAAAAACCTTCGTTAAAACTCAATTTTGTACCACGACTGAAGTTTTCACGATAGTTTTTTAACCGTCGTGAAATTTTTTCAAGATGGTTTTAGCCGTTGTGAAATCCCCAGTCTGTAGTAGTGAACTGGGAGGAGGAAGAGAGAAGAGAGAGTGTTGATTCAATGCCGGACTTCGGTAAGCATTTAGTTGGATTAGTACCTGGGATAGGCCCTAAAACCCTCTTATTCAAGAGGAAAAAGGTTCGACTCCTAGGGGACGTGCTCCCCCTGTGGGAGGCAAATCTGTTTAGAGGCTCCGCGAGTAGCCTCTTTGGCAATACGTTCGAGGGTCCCCTTGCGGTGATTGTTTCAGGCTCTGGTCGGAGAGCCAAAACCCTCAACAGAGAGAATGTAAAAGATTAAGTTTTTCATTAGGGTTTGTTCTCATCACTAATGTATTGAGGTTTAACAATGACGTGCTAAGGTTTATCACTGATAGATTACGGTTTATTACTGATGTACTTGGGTTTATCATTAAAATACTATATTATATCATTGATATATTACGGTTTATTACTGATATATCTCAGTTTATCATTGATAATTAGATAATGTTATTTTTATCGTTTTGACTTTAAAATTAAGAAGGGATTTTTTCTCTATTTTTTTTTTTAAAATATGATCATTTATTTTAAAAATGTCTTTAAAAAGCAAATATTATGTTTTGAAAATAGAGGGAACATTGTTACTCAAGCTATAGTTGAAGTTGAAGTTGAATTTTTTAACTAATCCCAAATGCGATGACTAAATTGAAAAATACACAATACATGAATGAAAGTGCTATACCAAGGGACAAGTACTAAGAATTCTATTTATTTATACTTTGTCTTCTTAGTTCTTAATCCATGCAAAATCAAACAAATAGACGAACCAGCAAGGTTACAAATCTGATTATAAACTTACCTTGTTGGCAAGGTAACGTTTGGTACGATGTGCACAAAATTCTCCCATATTTTGACTGGAGAATCTTAAGGGAATTGAGAATTCCTTTTTGGAGGGAATTAACAGTTAAATAATAAGACGTTGTGACAGTTGTGTCTGTCTTCCATATTTTCCAAATTGATCTCTCTCTGTCTTAGTTGGCTTTCCAGCAAAGTAATATTCTTTTTTTTCCCTCATTCCTTTAGTTCTTTTTCAATCCTTCACCTCTGCTCTCTTCCTCCTTTCAACAGTTTCAATGGAGTTAAAGAGGGTATGATTGTCATTCCTGGTTTCATAGACATTTTGTTCTCTCTCTGGTTGATTACAATGGTTGTCTTTTTCTTTCGTACAAAGCAGGGAAAAACAGAGGTTTCTGGACAGTCATAGGCTCATTTTAGAGGTACCCATTTCTTTTCAAGTTGAAATTTAAAATCACGAAGCTCAAAATCTCAATTCTCTCTCTGGCTTTTCTCTAATTTACCTGAAAAATCTCAGCTTTCCTACTATAAGAAATGTGTCTTAACTTAAAACAAACCGTTTACACAATTTCATCATGTCGTTTTAATTTTTGAGCGTTTGAGAAATCCGGGTCCTTTTTCATTCCTCATTTAAATTTGTCTCCCTTCAGATGAAGTGCCAACTTGGCTAAAATCTCACCATCAAATAGAATTCTGCGTTTGAAGCTCTTTCTTTGGTATTTTCAATTTGACCACCAATCACACAAAGAAGAAAAGGGTATTTTTTATTGAGGTTCATTTTATTTTCTTTTCCTTTTTTTTTTGGTCTGGAGTTTGTAAAAAAAAAAAAAATGGGCTTATTGAAGTGATGTTAAGTAATTACTCAGACAAGTTTTTGATGAGGGTTTTGTTCTGCAAGATTCATTGTCCTTCCTTCATTTGCTTTTGCAAGCCATCCCCTCATATTTACACTCCTGAACCATTGAAATTGGAAAACATCCCACATGCCCCTGAAAAACTTGTCACTGTTCCTGAAAACTCCCATGATTAATTTTCTGGTGAGAGTAATGTTGGGTTTGGTGCCCTAAAAGCTGTGACATTATACATATTGTTAATAAATAAATAAAGTGACATTTATTATTGTTTTGGTTGATTATATGTATTATGAATACATTTATAAACATCAAGAAAATTCCATGATTATTTATGTGACTATAAATTCAACATATAAGTGTTATTTGCTTAGAGATAAAAATTATAGATAATAATCTAAATAGTCTGTAATAATTAATTAAAGTTTGGGATCTTTAATTAAAAATTACAAGTACGGTCCAATCTCATCTAAAATGAAATAGTCATTATCCGAACTATTAATATAAAGACATTCGATTGGAGGTACTTTATATAATGAGATTATATAGGACTGGACCAGATAAATTATGAATCTCTAATAATCATCCGTTACAAATAGAGTATTCAAATTTATCACTATGATGATCATATATTTGACAGTCTTAATCTTGAGTATTTATTAGACTCCTATTTATGACATTATGTTTTTTGACTTGCAAAGTTAGATTTGTCTAAGCACAGATTATAACTTAGCATCTTGGAAACATAAAGTAATAAATGGCTGAGAATAATATTATACAGATATGGAATCCATTCCTTCCCTATGGAAGTTAGAAAAATAGTTCTCTTGAGTGATAATTCAAGGTTTGAACAGTAGAGCGCTTGTTCATAATAAGATTATGAATTAATTATTCATTAGAGAATTATTGGAACTCAAGGATAAAGATGTAATAAGAGAGGTGAACGAAAATTGAACCTAGCTCTTATTATGAACTATTTATGGAGGACTGACTTATATGTAATGATTATATCAATGGACTACTCGTTAATTTTCTTTGAGTAATTTTACTATAATCTCAAGAGTTCAGTTTCAGATTTTTAGTGAAGTAACACTGAAACTAATAAATTTGGCATATTAATTAAAGAGTTTGATTAAATGTCAAATTTATTGGAGCTTAGGTTATAGGTCTATAGGTCCCCCAATACCACCTCTGTAACACTATAATGGATTTATGCATAGAATGAATTATACATTTTTAGTTTGAAATTATTGAATTCTGAATTAATTATTTCACACTTGAATTATTAATGTGACACAGAAAAATATTTTCTGTTACATATAATGTAATGTGATAAATGTTGTCACATTTAACTGAGCATTAGTTGATTAATTAATTGGTTATTTTTAAAATCTATTATTAAATAACTGTGATTTATTTTTGAATTTAGATTTAGATATATATATATATATATATATGGTTTTGAACCAAATCTTTTTATATATATAAGATTTATAATATATTAATATATATATATATTAATATAATATATAAAAAAAAGGAAGAGGGAAACGTGAAAAGTAAAAGGAAGTTTACTTTTTACTTTTTTTTCTATAAGGAAACCGAATCACACTGATTCGGTCCAAAAAGAAAAAAAAAAGTAAAAAGTAAACTTCCTTTTACTTTCACATTTTAGTTTTTTATATATATATATATATATATATATATAAGGAATCACGTAGTGATTCGGGAAAAGAAGAAAAAGGGAAAGAAAAAAAATCAATTAAAAAATTACTAATGGCTCAGATATAAAAAGGAGAGATAACAGTTATCTTAGAATTATTATTCACATAATTTTTCAAAATACTTAGAGAGAAAAATTAAGAGTTTTTCTCTAAAAAAAAAAATTTCTGCTATCTCATGTGTTGAGTACATAGCAGATTCAAAAAAGTGTGAGAAAAATTCATTCTTGTAGTTTAACGCCTACTCGTCTTTTCATTGGTATGGAGGCCTGGATTGGAAGATCGTGGTGTCAAAGAGGAAAGCTAGGATACCCTGATAGTCTTCAAGAAGGTTTGTAAAATTACCTAAAGCTTTCTATAATTAAAATTATATATCTATTCCTGATGAACAAAGTTTTCAGAAAATTTTTATTTGTCAACGATCCGTTCCTTCCGCTGCATTTTCATATTTTATTTCCAACAAATGGTATCAGAGCGGGTTATAGCATATATAATTTTAATTTAACATGATTTTATTTTGATAATATCATGTTTTTGATGTATGTTTGTGGGCACTTTGCATCTTTGTTAATTTTTATTCATGAGATGAATGGTTATTTAATGAAGGGATTTTTGGTCATTAATAATATGGTCCTTTTGGATTAATAATTTTATTTTTAGTTTGATTAGATCAATCTGTGTAAACCCATAAAGGGGTATAGGCTTTTTGTAATTTCTTATTATTATTTTTTCGACTCTCCTCTCCTTCACTTACTACATATGGAGCGATGAAGAAAAAGATGTCCACTGGATTTTTTGGCCTAGTTGAGAACTTTGGGCCTATCAAATTTCAAAGGTAATCCAACAGATTGTTGCACAATAAACCACCTAATGAAGACTACAAAATTGAAGCAGGGAATTATGTATAAATTACAAGAAGACCCCTGTAATTTTTTTTCTCTCTTACTTTTTATGGGTTGTAATTTAATTATCCAAAAGGACCCGGTCAAAAATCCATTATTTATTTTCATGTGATGATTGTGATAACATGTTCATGCATGATAATATGTCATCTAGGGAAGTGTCCACTTATAGTTATTGTAACATGACATGCATACACTTAGCATATTATTTTTTATAAAGGAGTTTATAAAATGATTTAATATGTGTTAGAGTTAATTTAATGAGATTAAATTAATTGGGTTAGTTTTATTGAATCTTAATTTATTAATCAACCGAATAATGTGAATTTAGTTTTAATAGTTAAGACTTGGTAAAATTCACATTAATTCTTAGTTATCTAATTTTAAATTGTTTAATATTTGGTAACTTAGACAATTCATAATAAATTTAGATTTTTTAGAAAATCTGGCAATTTATTTAAGTGTAAATAGAATGGGATTCTATTAACACATAATATAATCTAGTAATTAAAAATTATTTTTATCTACTAGAATTATGAAACATATAATGTTTTATAAGATAAAACACATCTTTTAAAGTAATGAGTGGGAGAAGGTAATATGACAATATAACCTACGGTCTCCACTATTAGCACAACACCGTGAGATTTAGGTGGCGCCTCGCGACGTTTTGATTTCGTCCTCCCTACGGAGGGTGTCCATTTAAATTAATATCAAGGTTGGCTTCCTTGAGATAAGATTTTATAATGTATTTCAAAATTGACCTACCCTACAGCGGCAATTTTGAGTTAAGTTGTTAAAATCTAAAATAGTAGGTTACACTCATAAAGACATAATTAAATTGTTAATTATATCTTGACCAAAATAAACGGTTATTAATAAATATAGAAAATATGAGATATTTTGAATATTTTTATTAATTGAGAATGTCTCAATTCAATTCATAAATAATTTGACCTACCCTACGACGGCATTTTATTTATTAAAATTGAATAATCGTGGAATTAGTAAAATTTTTTTTTGTGTTTTTCATATCCATCATGCATCATGTTTACTGTTCCAAAACATATATTTATGATGTTTATGCAACCATTTTAATTTATGCTATTTTATTTATTTATTATAGCAACAATGTCTAATTCAATCATCGCTATTCTTTCAAATGAAAAATTAACTGGAGATAAATTTGTCAAGTGGAAGAGTAACTTGAACATTGTACTAATTTGCGAAAGTTACAAGTTCATCCTAATGGAGTAATGTCCTTCAGAGCCTGCTACTAATGCTCATCGTAATGTATGGGAAGCATATGATCGTTAGATCGAGGCGAACAATAAGGCCCGCTATTTTCTTTTGGTTGGCATGTCTGACGTGCTTAGGATGAAGCACGAAAGCATGGAGACCACTTATGAGATAATGCAGTCTCTGCAAGACATGTTTGGTAAACCTTTTGAAAAGGCACGCCACGAAGCCGTTAAGGTAGTAATGAATGCAAAGATGAAGGCAGGGATTTCAGTCAGAGAACATGTTCTCAACATGGTTAACTATCTCCATGAGGCCGAGGTCAATGGGGCTGTGATAGATGAAGCCACACAGGTGGGGATGATTTTGGAAACCCTCTCCCCTGCGTTCCTTCAGTTCAAAAGCAACTATTTCATGAACAAGTCAAGATATAAAATGACTGAGTTGCTTAATGAGCTTCAAACCTTCGAGTCTATTTTGAAAGAAAAGACTAAAGAAGCTGAGGCAAATGTTGCAAAAGCTCAACCCTCCTCTTCTGCTCAAAAGAATAAGTAGAGGAAGGGGACTGAAAGAAGTGGTAAGTCTAAGAATGGAGGGCAACCTAAGAAGAACAAAAGCAACAACAACAAAAAGAGCTCAAACCAAAAGAAGCCTAAAGGAAAATGTTTCCACTGCGGCGTAGTTGGGCACTGGAAGAGAAACTGCAAGAAGTATCTTCAGGAGCTCAAAGAAAAGAAGAACAACAGTAAATCAGATTTACTCGTTTTAGAAGCTTGTTTAGTTGAAGATGATACTTCACCTTGGATAATTGATTCAGGGGCAACTAACCATGTTTGTTCTTCTTTGCAGATGCTTAGTTCTTCAAGGGAGCTTGCCGACGGGGAACAAACGATGAGAGTGGGAACAGGAGAGGTTGTTTTGGCAAGAGCAGTGGGGGTTGTTAAACTTTATTTTAGAAATAAGTTTTTAATTTTGGACAATGTTTATTACATTCCTTGTTTTCGTAGAAATTTGATTTCTATTTCCAGGTTGTTTGAACAAATGTTTAATGTTTCTTTTAATAATAATTATGTTAATATTTCTAGAAATGGTTTGAATATTTGTTCTGCGCATCTGGAAAATAGGCTTTATACTTTAAGGCCCAATGAAGAATCACTGCTCAATACCGAAATGTTCAAAGTTGAACAACCAAAACCCAAGAAGCAAAAGATTTCTTCTGATAATGATACATACCTATGGCACCTTAGATTAGGTCACGTTAACCTTGACAGAATTAATAGACTGGTAAAGGAAGGTCCTTTAAAAGAGCTAAAAGTTAGTTTTCTACCAGTTTGTGAATCTTGTTTTGAAGGAAAAATGACTAAGAGGTCTTTCTCAGCAAAAGGGGAAAGGGCCAAGGAACCACTTGAGCTAATACATTCAGACGTATGTGGTCTATTAAATGTACAATCACGTGGTGGTTATGAATATTTTGTCACATTTATTGACGATTATTCAAGGTATGGTTACATATACCAAATGCAAAGGAAATTTGAAACTCTTGGAAAGTTCAAAGAATTCCAAGCGGAAACTGAAAAGCAATTAGGAAAGACGGTGAAGAGTCTTTGATCTGATCGAGGAGGAGAATACCTTGATACTGAATGCAAGAACTATATGATAGAACATGGTATTCTATCACAACTCACTGCACCTAGAACACCACAACAAAATGGTGTTGTAGAGAGAAGAAATAGAACGTTGCTTGATATGGTGAGATCCATGCTCAACTACTCATCATTACCCACTTCATTTTGGGGATATACACTACAAACTGTAGTATATCTTCTAAACATAGTTCCATCTAAGTCTATTTCAAAAACACCTTTAGAGTTATGGAATGGTCGCAAACCTAGTATGCGAAATATCCGCATATGGGGGTGTCCAGCACATGTGCTGAAAGGAAAGACCGGGAAGTTGGAACCACGTTCTGAAAGTATGCTTATTTGTGGGATACCCAAAGGGAACAAAGGGAGGTTTGTTTTATAGTCCACAGGAAAAGAAAGTACTTGTATCGACAAATGCCACTTTTCTCGAGAATGATTATATGACAAACTATAAACCTCGTAGCAAAGTTGTACTTGAAGAGTTACTTTTTGATCAGATCAGACCGCAACCGACAACTGTTGTCGAAGGACAAAATGAGGAGACCACATCTCCCTATCAGAAATTCATACCACCTCGACGTAGTGGGAGGGTTATGAGACCATCTGCTCGCTCCTAGGGAACCTAGAGAAGCAAATGTTGCTATCTCTGATAATGGTGAAGATGATCCATTGACATATCATGATGCAATGGAAGTTTCTGAGAAGGAAAAAATGGCTGGAGGCTATGAACCTTGAAATGGAGTCCATGTACTCCAATTCAGTCTGGGATCTTGTAGACCTACCTGAAGGGATAAAACCCATAGGGTGCAAATGGATTTACAAGAAGAAAAGAGGAGTAGATGGGAAAGTTAAGACTTTCAAAGCTAGGCTTGTGGCAAAGGGTTATACCCAAAAGGAGGGAGTTGACTATGAAGAAACTTTCTCACCTGTAGCTACGCTTAAATCCATTCGGATTCTTATATCCATTGCTGCTTGTCTTGATAATGAGATATAGCAAATGGATGTCAAGACTGCCTTTTTGAATGGCTATCTTGAGGAAAGCATCTATATGGTACAACCAGAAGGGTTTGTAGTCAAAGGTCAAGAGCAAAAGGTTTACAAGTTGTAGAGGTCCATCTATGGACTCAAGCAAGCTTCAAGATCTTTGAACTTGAGATTTGATGAAGCGATCAAATCTTATGGTTTCGATTAAAATATTGATGAACCTTGTGTTTACAAGTACATCAAAGATAAGAAGGTGGTCTTCTTGGTTCTTTATGTAGATGATATCCTACTCATTGGGAATGATGTAGGCGTATTATCTGATGTAAAGAAATGGCTTGCCAACAATTTCCAAATGAAAGATCTAGGGGAAGTAAGTTATGTTCTTGGAATCCAACTCATAAGAGATCACAAGAACAAATTGTTGGCACTGTCTCAGGCATCGTATATTGATAAGGTGCTTATCAGATTTTCGATGCAAAACTCCAAGAAAGGTAATTTGCCTACACGTCATGGAGTTTATCTTTCAAAAGAGTAGTGTCCTAAGACACCTCAAGAGGAAGAAAATATGAGACAGGTACCCTATGCATCTGTAGTAGGAAGTCTAATGTATGCCATGTTGTGTACAAGACCTGACATTTGCTATGCGGTGGGTATAGTCAGTCGGTATCAATCCAACACAAGATTAGATCATTGGGTAGCGGTTAAACATATTCTCAAGTATCTTAGGAGAACGAGAAACTATATGCTAGTATACTCTAGTGAGAATTTGATTCCCATTGGATACACTGATTTTGATTTTTAATCAGACAAAGACACACGTAAATCTACGTCTGGATCAGTGTTTACTTTTGGTGGTGGAGCCATAGTTTGGAGAAGCATCAAACAATCTTGTATTGCTGATTTAACTATAGAAGCAAAATATGTGGCTGCTTGTGAAGCAGCTAAAGAAGCTGTTTGGCTCTGTAAAATCTTAAATGATTTGGAAGTAGTTCTAGGCATGGATAAACCACTCACACTGTATTGTGCCAACAGTGGTGCAGTGGCAAATTCAAGAGAACCTAGAAGCCACAAAAGAAGAAAGCATATAGAGAGAAAATATCATTTGATTAGAGGGATAGTGCATCGAGGCGATGTGGAAGTTGTGAAGATAGCCTCGGAAAACAACCTTGCCGACCCTTTCACCAAGACGTTACCTGCAAGGAGCTTTGAGGGACACTTGGAAGGCTTAGGTCTTAGAGACATGTCTCACCTGCTTTAGGGCAAGTGGGAGATTGTTGGGTTTGGTGCCCTAAAAGCTGTGACATTGTACATATTGTTAATAAATAAATAAAGTGTTATTTATTATTGTTTTGGTTGATTATATGTATTATGAATACATTTATAAACATCAAGAAAATTCTATGATTATTTATGTGATTATAAATTCAGCATATAAGTCTTATTTGCTTAGGGATAAAATTTATAGATAATAATCTAAATAGTCCGTAATAATTAATTAAAGTTTGGGATCTTTAATTAAAAATTACAAGTACGGTCCAATCTCATCTAAAATGAAATAGTCATTATCCGGACTATTAATGTAGAGACATTGGATTGAAGGTACTTTATATAATGAGATTATATAGGATTGGACCAGATAAATTATGAATCTCTAATAATCATCCGATACAAATAGAGTATTCAAATTTATCACTATGATGATCATATATTTGATAGTCTTAATCCTGAGTATTTATTAGACTCCTATTTATAACATTATGTTTTTTGACTTGCATAGTTAGATTTGTCTAAGCACAGATTATAACTTAGCATCTTGGAAACATAAAGTAATAAATGACTGGGAATAATATTATACAGATATGGAATCCATTCCTTCCCTATGGAAGTTAGAAAAATAGTTCTCTTGAGTGATAATTTAAGGTTTGAACAGTAGAGCGCTCGTTCATAATAAGATTATGAATTAATTGTTCATTAGAGAATTATTGGAACTCAAGGATAAAGATGTAATAAGAGAGGTGAACGAAAATTGAACCTAGCTCTTATTATGAACTATTTATGGAGGACTGACTTATATGTAATGATTATATCAATGGACTACTCGGTAATTTTCTTTGAGTAATTTTATTATAATCTCAAGAGTTCAGTTTCAGGTTTTTAGTGGAGTAACACTGAAACTAATAAATTTGGCACATTAATTAAAGAGTTTGATTAAATGTCAAATTTATTGGAGCTTGGGTTATAGGTCCATAGGTCCCTAATACCACCTCTGTAACACTATAATGGATTTATGCATAGAATGAATTATACATTTTCAGTTTGGAATTATTAAATTCTGAATTAATTATTTCATACTTGAATTATTAATGTGACACAAAAAAATGTTCTCTGTTACATATAATGTAATGTGATAAATATTGTCACATTTAACTGAGCATTAGTTGATTAATTAATTGATTATTTTTAAAATCTATTCTTAAATAAATGTGATTTATTTTGGAATTTAGATTTAGATATATATATATATATATATATATATGGTTTTGAACCAAATCTTTTTATATATATAAGATTTTATAATATATTAATATATATATATATATTAATATAATATATAAAAAAAGGAAGAAGGAAACGTGAAAGTTTCACGTTTCCCTTATATTTATATATATATATATATAAGGAAACCGAATCACACTGATTTGGTCCAAAAAAAAAAGTAAAAAGTAAACTTCTTTTTACTTTCACGTTTTAGTTTTTAATATATATATATATATATATATATATATATATATATATATAAGGAATCACGTTGTGATTCGGGAAAAGAAGAAAAAGGGAAAGAAAAAAAAATCAATTAAAAAATTACTAATGGCTCAAATATAAAAAGGAGAGATAACAGTTATCTCAGAATTATTATTCACATAATTTTTCAAAATACTTAGAGAGAAAAACTAAGAGTTCTTATCTAAAAAAAAAAAGGTCTGCTATTTCATGTGTTTGAGTACATAGCAGATTCAGAAAAGTGTGAGAAAAATTCATTCTTGCAGTTTGACGCCCACTCGTCTTTCCATTGGTGTGTGGAGGCCTAGATTGGAAGATCGTGGTGTCAAAGAGGAAAGCTAGGATACCCTGATAGTCTTCAAAAAGGTTTGTAAAATTACCTAAAGCTTTCTATAATTTAAATTATATATCTATTCTCGATGAATAAAGTATTCATAAAATTTTTGTTTGTCAACGATTCGTTCCTTCCGCTGCGTTTTCATATTTTAATTCCAACAAGTAAGGCCATTAAGGAGGAGATCTTAGATGGGAAACAAGAACAGTTAGATAATAATTGCCTCAAGAGTATTCTCAGGAAGCTGAATTCGGACTCTGCTGATCCCGCTGAGAAGCAGAAGAAGAGGGTGCAGTGGATGGACCATTTAGGCAAAGAATTTGTTGAGATCAGAGAATTTGAATCCAGGTGAGCTTTTCTCTTTCTCTCTACTTCTTTTTTTTTTTTTTGAATTTTTTATTGCTTAATTAATGGCATGTACCTGCATTAGCTTCTGAAATTAATTATTGAACGCTGAGATTGATGATAACTTTAGTATTTTTTTTAAAACAAATCTTCAAGTGTTTGATGCATATATTGTATACAATAGGGTCAATAAAACCGCAGGGATTAGTTACTTTCGTGCTTTTAGCAGACAATCTGTATTTCAGCAATAAACATGTTTGCCGGATCTGAGAAGGCGAAAAGAGAATTGAGCAGGTGCCCTCCAAGCATCTGCATGAAACTCATAAGCTGTCATATGTCACTCTATGAAATGGAAACAAAAAAGTATGTCTTTTTTTTTTTTTTTTTTAGCTAAGGACTAATAGGTTATGAACATGATTTGTGCAAAAAGTTCCACCAGGAAAAACTAAACAAGTATTCTGTGTGTATACCATTGTTAATGTCACTTTCTGTTTCCGATTTTTCTAGTAATATGATACCAGATGAATTTTTTTTTTTCATTTTTTGAGCATTAATCTGATATAAATCAGTCAAAAAATTGAAAAACATGGAATTTTAAACTCTTCGTGCATAAGAAATAAAAGAAGTAATCTAATAATGATATTATCAAGAGACAACTAGTGTACAAAGCAAGGTATTCTGACTGAAGAATTATCTTCAAGAGTTTCCCAGTTTGATTTTGGATTGTTATGGATTTTCAAATAGTGTATATCTATACTTAAACTGATATTGATGAGTGAGTAAGGTTGAGGTTAAATCTTCATTTTAAAATGATTTGTGTGTGGTTGGTAGCTTCAGTGATGAGTAGATAAGGAAACATAAAAGTGAGAATTAAGAATGCCAAATTTATGATATCAAGTTGAAAGTTAACAAAGTATGGGGTTAAATGAGGAAAAATTCAAAAATTATATGTATATAGAATTTGTCAAAGAACAATCGAATGTCAAAGCTGTAAAGGTATAGTATTTTTGGAATTTATATATGGAGATCATTTCCCAAGAGTATAATATTTTATATGGCTCTCCCGATCACAAAGCCATTTTTGCTTTTTTCTCTAAAGTCGAACTTATGACTGCTTCAAAGTCACCTCCCTTCTATTTTTTCCTTTTTTTTTTTTTTTTTTTCTGTTTCTTAAGCTTGATAAAACAAGTCCCATTCTTATTTACAACAAGAGATTAAAATACTTCACTGAGAGTCTCCTGTTTTCCCTCTGCTTTTAAGGAGTATTCCATAGTCTCATCTTCTCTCATTTTCTTAGTTCAGCCTTCAGATCGAGTTTCCCATATAGATTTATCAGTAGGTTTGGTATAATATACAACCATGTTTTCTAATTTCGTCTTGCCATAGTGAGAACGTACTAAATATATGAAGAGTCTGGATATAAACAGTTTATTTTCATCAACTTAGATTGTTTCCATGACAAAGAAATAAAAGTTTTTAAAATTCTATGAATGGTGGGGGAAAGTTTTGATTAATCTATTGGACCAACTTCTGCACAACTGATCATTATAATTTTTATGTCATGTGATGTTTCCTGTTTATAAGTTCTAATCTAATCAGTTTATTCTTTTGTGTGTTTTTTCAACAGTGAAATTGAAGATACTGACACTGAAGCCGAGGACAATAGAAGTTGTATGTGTGTTATTTTATGACACCTATCAATCAAACGACAAGAAAGGATTTAACCTAAACTTATGCAAATTGAGTAATCATATTTAATCCCGTGGGGACGAAAAGGAATTGGTAAATGTTTTTCTTTCTTCAAGAAAGAGAAACTTGATGTGACAAGGAACATTATTCATCTTTGCTTTATTCTTCTATACCTTGTTCATATACTCATGTCATACTATTCATCTTTGCTTTATTCTTCTATACCTTGTTCATATACTCATGTCATACTGGGCATACTAATTGTTACAAACCCATGGGTAGAACTCACCTCTAAAAATTGACTTGTAGAAGAGAGGGAGCCCATAGGTTTATAAGCCACCAATCAATCTTATACTTGGTCGACGTGAGATCATAACAGCATCTTAGTCTAATATGTACATAGACTTCTTTATGGCATTCTATAAACTTTTAGCTCATAACACTAAAAAAAAATAATTTTCAGTATTTGTGTTTTATCTAATCAAAACTTAATCCCTGTTAAGTCTAGCTCAGTATTTTAGTATATAAAAATATGTTATGTTCATCATTTTAGTTACTAGCCAGAATACAAGCCTTAAAATGTTCAACAATAGAAGAATTGAACTTTTTATTAAAAATGAGAAGATCTCTAAGCCCTTCTCCTTCTTTGTGCCCTTCTAACTGGAACAAAATAACCAAAACAGTACATGAATCCTACAGTTGAGAAGAACCCAATCGAGTATCCAATCCCAGCACCTTCCCACAAGAACCATTTCTCATCATCAGCCTCTTCTTGTTCTTCTCTTGGTGACCCTCCTCCTGCTCCAGGTGGCGGTACTTGATCTGCGCACGGGACTCGAATTTGCATCCCACACAATCCGCTGTTGTTGGCATAGGATGTAGGGTCAGCCATTGTGTCCATTTGGCCACCAACAGGAATCTTCCCTGTGAGCATGTTATTGCTCACATCCAAGGTAGAAAGCTGTCCTAGCCTTGATAGTGTTGGTGGAATTGAACCAGATAGCCTGTTGTGTGACAAGTCCAAGCTCTCTATATTTTCCAAATCTCCAAAACTCGACGGTATACTGCCAGAGAGGTTGTTGTGTGAAATGTTGAGGAGCTTTAGACCCTTAAGCTCACCTAGCCATGCTGGAATTTGGCCCGAGATTTGGTTCTGTGACAAGTCTAGGATGGAGAAGAGACCAAGGCTGCAGCTTGAGAGGCCTTGTCTTGATTTCTTCCAATTTACTAGCAAGTCGTTGTACTCAATTGCGAAGGTGAAAATGGTGGGAAGCGAAGAGATTGTGCTTGGGGTTTCGATCATTGCATTGAGATTTTCAAATTGATGAGGTATTTTTCCAGTTATACTGTTGCTTGAGACAATAAGAATCCGGAGGTTACTGAGGTTGAATATACTCTCAGGGATTGAACTGTTATAGAGTTGTTCCTCAAGACCAGAACTTCAAGGGTAGAGATTTGGGAGAGAAAATTTGGAATCTCACCTGTGATGTTGTTGTCATGGAGATCTAGGTGCTCAAGCATATTTGTCACACCCCGGAGTACGGGAGGTGACGTGGCGGATTATTTAAATTAATTAAAAGAGGAATTTAATTAAAATAAAAAATTTTAGGGGTTAAGTTAAATAATAAAAATGTGGAAGTTTCAAAACATTTTATAAAAGAATTCATAAACATTAAGCAGGTGAAGTCATTAAGCGAATAATAATAAAATAATAAAGAACCGCGAGTAAGGGTCCCACTGACCCACAACTTGTGCACACACATAGTACTGACAATATAATAATACAACTACAGTCCAAGCACAAAGAAAGTTAAAAACATTACATGCCTTGTTCAAATAGTACAAGTAATCTACTAATCCTTCTACTGCTCCTGAGTCCTGTCCGTTGAGTCCTCTCTGAACCTAAGTAGGAACCTAAGGATTAGTCCTGTCAGTACTTGTGCACACACATAGTACTGACAATATAATAATACAACTACAGTCCAAGCACAAAGAAAGTTAAAAACATTACATGCCTTGTTCAAATAGTACAAGTAATCTACTAATCTTGTTCGTTGAGTCCTCTTTGAACCTAAGTAGGAATCCACCTAGAGGGGGAAATTTAAAAACAAAGAAAATGTGAGCGAAAGGCTCAGTAGGACTATATTTTAATAAATCATTTAATTTAAAGAAAAGTCTCACTATTCAGGGAATATTTAAAAGAAACCTTGAATAAATAAATTTAATAAAACCGTTCTTACCCAAAACAGTTTATTCGTTCGACCAGAAACATCCTTTTCTTTTCCTAGGCAAACCATAAGGATATCACCACCGTAGTGGCCCAGCTGGGTTTCGGGACTTGCCCCCAAGGTCGATTGCTACACGACCCGATCTCTGATATGGCATCATGCCCTTATATTCATTTCTATTATCATACAAAGTCCATTTACTAGATATTCTCATTAACATTCATTATGAAGTTCATTATGAAGTTCACTTCAATTCACGGTTTATAAAAATAACTGATAAAGTCTCATTTTTCAATCAATCGATGAAAACATTTTTATAGAAACCCTTTTCAAAGCCAAATCATTTTGAAACTGGGTTACCAAAGATAGGGTAGAAGTCCTACCTCGATACTCGTGCTGGTCCCCCACACCGAAATCCCGGTCCGCTATACGTTAGCTCCGCAGAATCACGAACGATCCTAGATACACACTAAGTCGATCAATATCTAGTTTGAGACATTCTATATTACTAAACCGTTTCATGATGTCCTAGTGCGCTATTTGTATCTTTAAAATCATTTTATAAGGTTGAAATTTCAATCGGGGTCCAAAACAATGAAAACTGGTGAAAAATTATAAAATTTTTCCATGCTCTGCCGGACGCCCTGCTTCGGCCGGTCGAACTGTGTAGTTTGGCCTGCCAAAAATCAGGTCCGGTCGGCCGGACATTTTTTAGGTTCGGCCTACCGAATGGATGAGTCCGACCTGCCGATCCTTTGAATCTGGCCTACCGAACACGTAGTTCGGCCTGCCTAACTGGAGAAACCCAGAAATCCCAGCCACGGGTTTTCGTTCTCCCAAAATCCAAATCTTTATTTTAACCTGTTTTTCTCAAATCTCAGGCATGGAAAACATTCATAGATGATAGAAAAACATAATAGAACACTTTTGAACTCATTTAAACAAGATTTAAACACAAAAATCCCAAAAATCCAAAAATAGGAGAAAATGAGGAAAAATAAAAAATCTTGAATCTAATCTATTTTTCTTCAAACCAAGCCTAGATTCTAGGTTTTCTAAGTTCCTTTAACTCAAATCAAGGGTTTTCTAAGCTCAAACAAACTTAGATTTCAAAAATGCACAAGAATTGAAAATTTTGAAAAAGTTTAGAAATTTCAAAACTAACCTTGAATCGAAGCTTTAAATTCACGTTCTAGGTTGCCAAATCACGTCCCCGAGCTTCCTACTCACTAACCTGAAGCTTGGATTCAAATTTTGTTTCAAAACTTTGAGTGAAATTGAGAGAGAAGAGGAGAGAGCGAGAGAGAACGAGAGAGAGGGACTCACGGGAAGAGAGAGAGTGTGAGAGTGAGCCAAAGAGAGGGAGAGGAGAGAGAATAAATAGAGAGAAACAGTGTACGATTTTACTGTGCAAAAACCAAGTGTCACCCACGGTTTTGTAAAACGGAATATTTTTAATATTTTACAAACTGTTGTGTTTTAAAACTCAAAACAACATTTTAAAACAATAAGAAATCATTATAATTTATTAAATTAACAATACAACCAAAATTCAAAATTTATCCAAATGATCAAATTAACGTTGAAACATTAATTATGGCACACTAATTCATCATTTTACATTATAATAACATTAAATTAATCTTGGGGCATTACACATATTAAATTTAGTCAAGTTCCTAGGAAAGCTACCAGCGAACTTGTTATTTCCTAAAGAAAAAATCCTAGTTTCTTCAGAAAAGGTGGTGGGAATCTCACCAGAGAATTCATTTGATGAAAGATCAATATAAGCAAGAAACGCACCATCAAAAGAAGGGAAACTTGTGCCAGAAAATCTATTATTCGACAAGTCCAATAGAAGAAGGCGATAAACATTCGAGATAGACTTGGGGATCTCTCCTGAAAATTGGTTCAAAGCCGACATAAGGATCATTATCCCATTAGCCTCCCCAATATTTTCTGGTAGCTCTCCAGAAAAGTTGTTCCGGGACAAGGTGAGAACTGATAAGCTTATATTGTCGAAAAGACGAGGCGGAAGAGAGCCACTGAGCTTGTTGTCTGAGAGAATTATGCTGCCAACATCCATTTCAGCAAGCCACTGTGGAAATTTACCTTCGAGTTGGTTCTGACTCAAGTCAAGAAAATTGAGTCCCTTTTGTGCGGAAATCCAACTTGGGAGCTCTCCTTTGAGTCCACAAGAACTCAAAGACAATTTGGACAGCTTAAACTTTGGTGCCAACGTCTTCACATTACCATTCCAAGTCAAGTTGTTTCCTCCAAGCAACAAATTCTTCAGACCCCTCATGTCGAACAACCACAATGGAATCTCTCCATCTGGCAAGTTTTTCTCCAAGTGAAGAGTCTCCAATTTTTTGAGCTTTTGTATTGATGATGGGATTCTGCCCCTCAGCTTATTGCCACCCAAGGCAAGGTGGTTAGGTTGGATAACATGTCAATGGTGGAAGGAATCTCCATTGACAAAAGGTTGTCCCTTAAATCCAATGCTCTTAAACGCTTCAAGGACAAGATCAAAGACGGGATCCCACCCTCGAAACTGTTGCTGCGAAGTGACAATTTCTCTAGCTTTTTGAGGTTTCCAATCTCGTAAGGAATACTCCCTTTGAGGCGATTCTGATCCAACCTCAATATCTTCATGTGTTGAAGAGAGCCCACTTCATGGCTGAGATTACCACTTAGCAAATTGTCACTCATTTCAAGGTACTGCAAATATTTGAGTTGAAAAATCTGTTGTGGAATTGAGCCACTGAATCTATTTCCCATCATTTCGAGACGAACCAATTTGGTCAGATTAGCCAACTCGATCCCGGGGATTTCTGTTAGACATGTATGCTCTAAGGAGTAAAAATGTAATACGTTTTTGGAGACATTTTTATCAATAAAGAATTTATTCGTTTATATATACCAAATATTGTCCTCTTTACGTTCATATTTGTTGAATGTATGATAAGCAAACAGTAGTCTGAGATTATCAGTCTAAACCTTAAGAGTTGGGCATATGATGGGATGATTATGCGGTAGACATGACTCTTAAGGTGATGGTCTAAAATATATGATCCGCAATCGAGGGAATAAAGTTGGGCGCTTTATTCATGTAAAGATTGTTATGTTGTCTATATCCCTTTTGGGAGATGGTTTGTCTTGGCCATCGGAGTTGGACTCCGTGAATAGAAACATTGGCGCATTGTCATAGGTGACGATGTGTTGGATCGGGACATAAAGTGAATTGATTTGGATTAATAATTCTGTCTTGGCAAATCGATTCACTTTAGACAATCATTTGTATTGTATCTTAATCCTGAGATGAATAATGGGCCCGTTGTCTCGACTTGTGTCTTTTGATGTACCAATGGGTGACTCCCACATCTCTATAGTGGCATGCATGCCGGTACGTTGGAGGCATGACTCTTGATAGCGTAGACTTGTTATTCATAGATATGGAATCCATAGCTCCTCTTTAGGAGTAATGATATCCTCTTATATGCGTTGTCCTGTAATTGGAAAACTGGAGCGCTCAACCATTTGGATACATAGGTGTAACCGAATGGTATACTATCTTTGGATGGTAAGTTTTCTAATGGTGAGACAATGGAACGTAAGATAAAAATAATCGGGAAGGTAAGACAGAACTTGTCGTTAAGCCGATTATGGATGATCATATGGGGATGCGATACACTATGATATGTCATTGAGACTTAGCTACACGAGCTTCGTAATTCTATAAAGTTCGAGAGTGCAGCTCCAAGCTTTTAGTGGAGTAGCGTTGGAGTTGATAATTGTGAAATGTATATCTGGGATATTGGGTTTCATAATTATCATGAGCTTGAACTTTATAGGTCCATTTTGGTCCCCTTTGCTAGCTCACAAAATCCTGTAACGACACGGCGTGCTTTTCCAATAATTGGTGACTTATGTCGGATTTATCAGATTGGTTTAAAATTTATAAGAATCAAATAATTCATGTCTGTTTATCGGTTGAATTAATTATGTAAGAAATTAGTTCAAGATGAACTTGTTGAATTATGGCGTTCGGATAATTCTTGTCTGTTTATCGGTTGTTTTAATTTTGGACAATTAGAACAAGATAAACTTGTAGAATTATTTTGAATTGATTTATTTTCTTAGAGATTATCTTGATAAAGTTTGTTTTGATCAGATATCTTTTCTATTGGGCTATTGGAATCAAAACTGAGACTTTATCCTTTAGAATCTCGGGTGGAAAATAAAAGATTCGCGGAGATTTTTTCTCGGCAGTTCGGCCTGCCTATCAGAAAGTTCGGCCTGCCGAACTGGCCAGTTCGGCCTGCCTATCACACAGTTCGGCATGCCGACCGCGACAGTTAAGATTACGCGTTTTTCACGCGTATCTTATCAGATATTGATCCGAACTTGATTCTGTTTCGATTTTTGAGACCTAATCTGATATGGACTGACCCCAAGGACCAATAGGTATAAAAAGGGAGTGAGTCTAATGATTTACTAAGATCAATTTGAGAGATTAAGAGTGATACTCTTCTAGTGAGCATCTGAAAACTCCCTGAGAGCTTTTGTTCACAAATCACGAACACTAGCTTTGGGTTCTCTCTATTGGTTGGAAGGAGAGTCACCGGTGGAAGAGCTGTACGTGTGAGCCCACACTCACTCCGGTTGTGGATAGAGAATAGCAAAGAAGACCAGTTGGTTGAGGCTCTTCTGGAACGTTACTTCTCTACACAGGTCGCGGAGGTTCTTCGGCACACTGAGGTTAGTAAGATCTGTTTAATTTATACATATAACATGTCAAACTTGTGTTTTGGAAAATACTCTGATGAAAAAATTTTAAAATTCCGCTGCGCCCTTTGTTTCCAACAATTTCACCTTCTATTTGGTTGAAGGATCAAACAACATTAAGGCTCCAACGCCAAAGAGTGGCATCAAAACACTAGCAGGCACAACCATAGAACTTTCCGAGTCTATGGAAACAAGAGAGTCGAGATATAGAGCAATCACAACCCTTGATTTTTTCGTGCTAGAGGAACTACATGTGACTCGGTCCCAAAGACAGCAGTCTGAGCCAGGCTTCCATGAATCCATACTAAACACTAATGACTCATTTGAAGAAGTATTTATGTTCTTGATAAGAGAGGATTTGAATTGGAGAAGGGCATTGTTTTGGTCATGTGGACAAGTACATGAAGAAGACGTGAAGAATATGAGAAGAATTAGAAGTAAGAGGCATACTTTGGCCATTTTCGTGGCTTATTTTTTCCAAGTTCAATATATAACTCTCTGAAAGTAGAGAGTTTGTTTCATTAGTGATAGTAAGTCATGCGCAATTTAAAAAGTCAATGTGTAGTCGTATAAGTTTGAAACTCTTGTGGAAGAAAAGGATAGGAAAGCACCATTTTTTGTCTCGTTGAATATAAAGATAGATTTGACCTTTTTTTTTTTTTTTCTCTCCCTTTTTAATAAGAAAAACCTTTTTTCTACCATCATCCTCGTGGAGTTATAACTTTATTGCTCACAAAACTATGAGTCACAATTTAATATATAGTTTACCTTTTAAACTGACTCTCACTTTGTTAGTAGCCAGGATATAAACCTATGGGGTTAAATATGATTACTCTCTTAACAAACATTAAGTATAAATTTGGTTGTCAAAAGCTAAAAAGCTGTGTACTCAACTAACTATGGTATCCTTCCGTTGTATTGGCTTAATGGGTTGGACTAGTGTACATGAGCGGAAGTATTTACAAAGGTCGGCCTGATTAAAATTTTACGATTTACGATTTTAATTTTTATTTAGTGCATTCTACAGAAATTTCAATTGTACCCAATTTAGCATAATCATGTTTCATTTAATAATAAAAACGTAATTATATTTTTATTTTAATAAAAACGATTTGACGCGACCTTCTTATGATTTAGTATTTACCCTTGTAAGTCATTATGCGTTAATTAGGGGAATATGGTACGAATTTATCTCAAATATCTCTTCAATTCAGCGCTTTTCATACGGCAAGGTGAAAAGTAAATGCAAAAATTCAAGCAGAAAGAAAAGGAGAAACAAGATGCAAAAGGTGTATACGTCAACAGATGGTGTTTTTTCGTTATTAATGTTAGAGCAAAGAATATGAATTTGGAATGTCAATTGTGTGTCTTGAAGAAATGATGCAGCACATTTATTTATTATATTTACCAAACCGAAAAAGAAAAGTAAGGAAAAAAGTAATGAGATTGAAAAGTAAAGTAATTGTAACAGGAATTATTTATTTTCTTTTTAATGTATATTTATTTATAGGAAATAATCTCATTCACTTTTTAATGTTTACTTGCTTAGAAATTAGGATCTTATTCAATGTAATCACTAAAATATCATTTTTATATAACTACTAACTATTAAATAATAACATTTAAATTTAAACATATAAATAAATATGATATTCATTTTTTTCATATGGAATTAAAACTAAAAGATATAAGAGTATTGATATTTTCTTTCCTCATTTCCTATATCCCAGAAAGCTCTCTTTGCTAAATTTGTAAGCAAACACATTATTTTGACAACAATTAACAACAATTATTAATAGAGCTTCAATTTTGAACGAGTAGATTATACTGTTGCTTTTTGATTTATTCCTTTTTTGCATAATACATTATGAATTTCAATTTTGACAAAGTGTACTGTGAACTTTAAAATAATCAAAAATTGAGGGTGAATAGATACTTTAATTTTTATTTTATACTATTTTCTACATGTCGAGCTTCAATTATTTTCTTAAAACAAGGAGCTCTACCCTAAAAAAAAGCACTCACATGCAAATCTCATTATCTAAACCATCCATACCTTTAATGCGTGTTACTTTTTAGACCTCAATTGTCAAGGGAGCATTTTGCAAAATTTTAAAATTTTACAATATTCTTTACTTGTGGTCCTTGAACTTTTCGTAATTTGGCATTTGTTTATCTCTTAAAAAACATCCCTACAAAGAATACGTGTATATATACAGGAATAAATAAACCAATCAAAAAAAGGGACTAAACTAAAGATATCTCAATGGGAAAAAATTTACGGTTATATTATCAAAGGTTAGTAACAAAAAGCTTTCCCAAGCTTTTTGCAATGTCACGTTCCACTCTAAGTGTTTCAAGAATGTTGCATCTATCCCATGTATTTTACAAATTCCATCAAAACATTTCCTTTGGCTTAAAAACTTTTTGCAATGTCATGTATTTATTTAAATTCCATCAAAACATTTCCTTTGGCTTATTTAGTAAGGGCCCAAGTCCACAAAGACATCTCGGTGGAGAACAAATCGACCGAGCCTCCCTTAGGGGTCAACATATTTTACAATGAACAAGAAGTTGAGATAAAGCAATATCTATATTTGTTGAACTCTGAGATGCAAGTTTGAATTTTGAAATGGGCACGTGAATATCCACAAAATAAGGAAGAGTCCTTCTCACACCATTCGGGAATATCAGTTACAAGGAAGAAATAAAATAAAAAAAATATTTATGATTTTATTAGATCTTGTTCGTTATTTTATTTAATTATTTTACACGAGAAATAGTAACTATGAAAGGGGCTGAAAACCTGAAAAAGGGGTTCCTCTTTTGATTATTTTGGTTTTTCCCTTTTTTAGACTTCCCAAGTTTGTATACACAGGAGAAGACAATAGAACAAGAACCAACTGTGGATGTAACTCACTTAAATGAATCACTATATGTAACGCCCCGGAATTTATTTAATGTTATTGTGATGTAAAATGATGAATTAGTATGCCATAATTAATGTTTCAAATTAATTTGATTATTTGGTTAAATTTTAAATTTTAGGTTGTTTTGTTAATTTGATAAATTCAAATGATTTCTTATTGTTTTAAAATAATGTTTTGAGTTTTAAAGCACAATAGTTGTAAAATGTCAAAAATATTCCGTTTTATAAAACCGTGGGTGGCATTTGGTTTTTGCACAATAAAACCGCCCGCCGTTTCTCTCTATTTATTCTCTCTCGTCTCCCTCTCTCTTCACTCTCTCTGCTCACTCTCTCTCTCTCCTCTCCTCACCCGTGAACTCTCTCTCTCATTCTCTCTCGGTTTCTCTCTTTCCCACTCAAATTTCTTCAAGATTTTGAAGCCAAATTCGGGTCTAAGCTTCGGGTTAGCGAATAGGAAGCTCGGGGATGAGATTTGGCAACCAAAAACGTGGATTTAAAGCTTCGATTCGAGGTTAGTTTTGAAATTTCTAAACTTTTTTCAAAATTTTCAATTTTGTGCATTTTTGATATTTAAGTCCGTTTGAGCTTAGAAAACCTTTGATTTGAGTTAAATGAACTTATAACAACTAAAATCTAAGCTTAGATTGAAGAAAAATAGATTGGATTCAAGATTTTTCATTTTTTATCATTTTTCCCCATTTTCAGATTTTTGAGATTTTTGTGTTTGAATCTTGCTTAAATGAGTTCAAAAGCGTTATAGTATGTTTTTTTTATCATATATGATTGTTTTCCATGCCTGAGATTTGAGAAAAACAGGTTAAAATCAAGATTTGGATTTTGGGGGATCGAAAACCCGTGGCTGGAATTTTTGGGTTTTCCCAGTTTGGCAGGCCGAACTACGTGTTCGACAGGCCGGATTCAAGGGATCGGCAGGCCGGACTGCACCATTCGACAGGCCGAACCTGGGAAATGTTAGGCCGACCGGACCTGGTTTCTAGTAGACCAAACTGTACAGTTCGGCCGGCCAAAGCAGGGGGTCCGACAGGCCAGTCGGGCATGGGAAATTTTGTTATTTTTCACCCGTTTTTACTGTTTTAAACCCCGATTTAAATTCCAACCTTGTAAAATGATTTTAAAGATACAAATGGCACACTAGGACATCATGAAATGGTTTAGTAACATAGAATGTCTCAGACTAGATATTGATCGACTTAGTGTGTATCTAGGATCGTTTGTGGTTCCGCGAAGCTAACGTATAGCGGACCAGGATTACAGTGTGGGGCACCAGCACGAGTATCGAGGTAGGACTTCTACCCTCTCCTTGGTAGCCTAGTTTCAAAATGATTTGGCTTTGAAAAGGGTTTCTATAAAAATGTTTTCAACGGTTGATTGAAAATGAATTTATCGATTATATTTTGATAAACTGTGGATTGAAATGAACTTCATAATGAATGTAAATGACAATACTCGGTAAATGGGTTTGAATAATGATGAGAATAAATATAAGGGCATGATGCCATATCAGAGATCGGGTCGTGTAGCGATCGACCTTGGGGGCAGGTCCCGAAATCCAGCTGGGTCACTACAGTGGTGATATTCTTATGGTTTGCCTAGGAAAAGAAAATGATGTTTCTGGTCGACCAAACAAACTATTTTGGGTAAGAATGGTTTCATCAAATTTATTTATTCAAGGTTTCTTTTAAATAATTCCCTGAATAATGAGATTTTTCTTTAAATTAAATGATTTATTAAAATATAGTCCTACTGAGCCTTTCGCTCACATTCGCCTTGTTTTTAAACCTCCCCCTCTAGGTGGATTCTCATTTAGGCTCAGAGAGGATTCAACAGACAGGACACAGCAGCAGTAGAAGGAATAGTTGATCATTTGTATTATTTATTCAAGGCATGTAATGTTTTTAACTGTCTTTATGCTTGGACTGTGGTTGTATAATTATATTGTCAGTACTATGTGTGTACACAAGTTGTGGGTCTGTGGGACCCATACTCGCGGCTTTATTGTTTTATTATTAGTTTAATGATTTCAATTGTTTAATGTGTATGAATTCCTTTACCAAATGTTATTTTCAAACTTTCACATTTTTATCATTTAATTTTAACCCCTAAACTCTTGATTTTAATTAAATTCCCTCTTAATTAATTTAAACAATCCACCACGTCATCTCTGGTACTCCGGGCCGTGACAGAATGATATCAGAGCCTAAGGTTATGAACCTTGGGAATTGTGCACACAAAGGTATGATAATCAAATACCTCTGACAGTCCAAATTTTGTTTTTAGAAGTGAGAGAATGGCACCTAGAAATCGTTCGACAGCTGACGTCGATTTTGAAAATGATGAGGGTGTGATGAGGTCTATGTTTGCAGCTTTCTGGCAGATGGCAGTCAAGGCTAGACTGGAGGATTCTGATGTTGGTCATCGGCATATGTATTTTAAGGAATTTCGACGTGCGTCTATTCTGACTTTTGATGGTAATGGGGATCCGCAGTTGGCAGAATATTGGCTAGACTCGATCGTGAAGCATTTGGATACCCTTGGTGTGCCTGATGAGTATCGTGTGGAGTTTGTTGCATATAAGCTTGAGGGTGGTGCTAATACTTGGTGGAAGCAAGCTAAGCGTTTGGAACGCGGTGGTGATATCAGTTGGGACAGATTCGATGAGCTGTTCTATGACTGATATTTTCTGCAGGGGTATAGAGATAAGAAGGCAGCTGAGTTCTACAGGTTGCAGCAGCGTGATTTGTCAGTCCAGGAATATGAGGCAAGGTTTAATGAATTGGCCAGGTTTGCTCCATCAACAGCGGCATCAGAACGTGAAAAGTGCATTAAGTTTCAGGAAGGGCTCAAGGCTCCTATTAGGCGACAGTTGGTTGCTCTACGAGTTAGGAGTTTTGGAGAGCTTGTGTTGTCAGTAATATCAGTGGAAAATGATTATGCGCAGTATTGTGAGGATCGAGCAAAGGCTTCAGGAGGATCATATAGGAGCGGTAGGAAGAGCACCAGTAGCCGTCTGACCCCGGGAAGGAACAAGCAGGGTGGCACGAACAGTGGTAGTAGCAGTTCATTTGGTAGCGGGCACAGCAATCTCTACAGCTTCCATTGTCATTTTTGTCAGTAGCCTGAACACATTAAGAGGAATTGCCCAATCAGGAGTGCTCGTCTTGGATCTCAGACCGAGGTGGATGCCAGTCGTCAGTCTTAGCCTCAGACCCTACCTCCGCCTCAGCAGTACCCGTAGTTACAGTATCCCCAATTCTCTCCTCAACAGTTTTCATATTCAACACGAGGACAGTAGCCGCAGCCTTTCCAGCGTAGCGTCCCTCAGTATCGAGCATCGAGTGCAACTAGTGTGCAGTCGTCTCTGTCTTAGCAGCATCGGTAGAATAATCTAGGACCCAGCAATGTTGGTAGAGAAAAATGAAAGGCACCAGTGCAGGTTCATGTAATGGCATCTGGAGGTTCAGATTCTCAGACTAGTAACGCGGTTGTCAATGGTACGATCTTAGTTTCTCGATCTTTAGCTAGCGTTTTGTTTGATACAGGTGCCTCTCATTCTCTCATTTTGAGTTCTTTTGTTTATGCCTTGGGATTAGATATAGAAGAGTTTAGTGAACCCCTAATTATAACTTCTCCCTTGGGGTGGGTGTGTGTGAATTGTGTCTGTAAATCTTGTAAAATAAAGATTGGGGATGAGATTTTGAAAAGTGATTTGATTATACTCCCCATGAGCTCATATGATGTAATTCTAGGATTGGACTGGTTGTCCTGGTATAATGCAGTTGTGGACTGCCAACTTAGAAAAGTAACCCTAGTGTCTGATAGGGGGACGATGATCACTTACCAGGGTGGTAGTGATTGGTTATGAGTGAGCGTCTCATGAAATCGTGTCTTGGAGGGCAAAGGAATCTGGGTTGTTGTGCTTTTCTTGCAAACCTAGAGTGCGAGACCTATGCTTTGAGAGGAAGTGTAGCGATTCCAATGGTTGATGAGTTCAAGGATGTCTTCCCCGACGAGTTGCCAGGATTACCACCGTATCGGGAAATCGAGTTTGGTATTGAGTTGTTTCCATGGACAACACCGATTTCTATGGCACCTTATCGAATGGCGCCGGTGGGAATGAAAGAATTGAGGAAGCAACTTCAGGAGCTTGCTGATAAAGGGTATATTCGAAATAGCACATCTCTGTGGGGAGCACCAGTTTTGTTTGCTAAGAAACATAATGAGACTCTTAGGTTGTGTGTGGATTATCGACAACTGAATCGTATTACAGTGAAGAATAAGTATCCCTTGCCTAGGATCGATGAGTTGTTTGATCAGTTGGGAGGTTCGCGGTACTTCTCAAAGATTGATTTGCATTCAGGGTACCATCAACTTAGGATTAAGGAAGAGGATATTCCCAAGACAGCTTTTAGGACTCGGTATGGGCATTTTGAGTTTCTAGTTATGTCATTTGGGTTGACAAATGCTCCGACAACTTTCATGGATTTGATGAATAGGATATTTAGGCCGTATTTGGATCAGTTTGTGATCGTGTTCATCGATGACATTCTTGTGTATTCTAAGACTTAGGAGGAGCATGAGCAGCATCTTCGGATCGTGCTTCATACTCTGCAGGAGCACCAGTTGTATGCCAAGAGGGAAAAGTGCGAGTTTTGGTTGACTGAGGTCAAATTTCTGGGTCATGTCATCTCAGAGCATGGTATTTCTGTGGATCTGTCCAAGATTGAAGCCATAGTGGAGTGGGAACGACCAAGGAATGTAGCGAAGATTCACAGCTTCTTAGGTCTTGCTGGTTATTACAGGAAATTTGTAACGGATTTTTTGAAGATTATAGCTCCGTTGATGAGATTGATCAAGAAAAATGTCAGGTTTGAGTAGGGTGAAGAATGTGAGCTTGCTTTTCAGGAATTGAAGAACCGGTTGACTTCAGCTCCAGTGTTGGTTATTCCTAGCAGTGACGAGTCGTGTAAGGTTTACGCAGATGCTTCAGGACACAGACTTGGGTGCGTGTTGATGCAGCATGGGCGTGTGGTTGCGTATGGATCGAGACAGCTACGACCTCACGAGCAGAATTATCCTACTCATGACTTGGAGCTCGCAGCGGTGATTCACGCGCTAAAGATTTAGAGGTGTTATTTGTATAGAGCGTCGTTTCAGGTCTTCTCCAATCATAAGAGTTTGAGGTATCTGTTCACCCAGAGGGATCTTAATTTGAGGCAGCGTAGATGGATAGAGTATATGGAGGATTATGATTTTGCGTTGCAATATCATCCTGGGAAAGCTAATGTGGTCACGGATACGCTTAGCAGGAAGTCTTCAGGAGTTCTCGCTTGTTTGGCTTTTGAGGACTAGAGCAGGGATGCGATAGTGAGTTAGTATGGGTTACGATATCATGAAGACTATGATCGAGTTTCGGTATATCGTGTGGAGGCGACCCTAGCTCTTGTTCAGATGGTGAAGCAAAATCACTGGCAGGATCAGCATTTGCAGGGGATTTGGACTCGAATTCAGAACAGAGAGTAGTTTGAAGAATGTAGTGTGCATGCAGATGGATCGCTGTATTTTTGAGAACGTCTTGCAGTTTCAGCTATCGCCGAGGTGACAAAAGCCGTTTTAGACGAAGCTCATAGGTTTCAATTCGCCATTCATCCAGGGAGCACAAAGATGTATTGTGATTTGAAGAGGCAATATTGGTGGAGAGGCAAGAAAGATGTTCGAGAGTATATGGCTAAGTGTACGACGTGTCTTTAGGTGAAAGCCGAGCATTAGAAGCCTGCAGGTCTGCTTCAGCCGCTTCCTATTCCAGGATGAAAATGGGAGCATGTGACGATGGATTTTCTCACAGGTTTGCAGAGGACGGAGTAGTGGCATGATGCAGTTTGGGTCGTGGTCGACAGGTTGACGAAATCGACGCATTTCATTCCGTTCAAGTTGACATGTTCGAGGAGGATTCTTGGGGATTTGTATCTGCAGAACATAGTGAGGTTGCATGGAGTTCCTTTGTCCATCACTTCTGATCGAGACACCAGGTTTAATGCTAAGTACTGGAGGAGTTTTCAGGAGGCTTTGGGTACAGATTTGAACTTTAGTACGGCGTTTCATCTTCAGACTGATGGGCAGTCTGAGTGGGTTATTCAGATTCTCGAGGATATGTTGCGTGCCTGTGCGTTAGACTTCGGCGGGAATTGGAAGAAATATTTGCATCTGGCGGAGTTCGCGTACAACAACAGTTATCAAGCGAGTATTGGTATGGCACCGTTTGAGGCATTGTATGGGCGACCGTGTCGGTCACCAGTGTGTTGGGCCGAGCCAGAAGACAGGGTTATTCTTGGGCCAGATGAGATCCGTGATAGCAATGAGAGAGTCGTTGTGATTCGAGATCGATTGAGGGCAGCTCAGAGTCGACAGAAGAGTTATGCGGATAGGAGACGTAGACCCTTAGAGTTCACGGTTGGAGATTTCGTTCTCTTGAAGGTATCGCCTCGTAAGGGAACTATGCAGTTCGGAGTAAGTAAAAAGCTTACGCCGAGGTATATTGAGCCATTCGAGATCACTCAGCGTGTTGGTGTGGTTGCTTATCGGCTTGATCTTCCACCCAAACTTTCTCATGTTCATGATGTGTTTCATGTGTCGATGCTTAGGAAGTGTCCACCTGAGCAGGGTAAGATAGTTTCATTTCGCGATGTGCAGGTTCAGGAAGATACGACGTACGAAGAAGTGCCGATTCAGATCATCGATCAGAAAGTAATTAGTTTGCGTCGTCGTGAGATACCATTGGTAAAGGTCGTGTGGCAGCATCACGGGGTTGATGAAGCCACCTGGGAACTAGAGTCGAGTATGCGGGAATTGTATCCGCATTTGTTTTGTTTCTGAAATGAGTTGTAAATTTCGAGGGTGAAATTTCTTTTAGGGGTGGAGAGTTGTAACGCCCCAAAATTTATTTAATGTTATTGTGATGTAAAATGATGAATTAGTGTGCCATAATTAATGTTTCAACATTAATTTGATTATTTGGTTAAATTTTGAATTTTAGGTTGTTTTGTTAATTTGATAAATTCAAATGATTTCTTATTGTTTTAAAATAATGTTTTGAGTTTTAAAGCACAACAGTTGTAAAATGTTAAAAATATTCCGTTTTACAAAACCGTGGGTGGCATATGGTTTTCGCACAGTTAAACCGTCAATCGTTTCTCTCTATTTATTCTCTCTCCTCTCCCTCTCTCTTCACTCTCAGCTCTCACTCTCTCTCTCTCCTCCTCTCGCTTGTGATCTCTCTCTCTCATTCTCTCTCAGTTTCTCTCTTTCTCACTCAAATTTCTTCAAGATTTTGAAGCCAAATTCAAGTCTAAGCTTCGGGTTAGCGAGTAGGAAGCTCAGGAACGTGATTTGGCAACCAAAAACGTGGATTTAAAGCTTTAATTCGAGGTTAGTTTTGAAATTTTTAAACTTTTTCAAAATTTTCCAATTTTGTGCATTTTTGATATTTAATTCCGTTTGAGCTTAGAAAACCTTTTATTTGAGTTAAATGAACTTATAACAACTAGAATCTAAGCTTAGATTGAAGAAAAATAGATTGGATTCAAGATTTTTCATTTTTTCTCATTTTTCCCCATTTTCAGATTTTTGAGATTTTTGTGTTTGACTCTTGCTTAAATGAGTTCAAAAGTGTTCTAGTATGTTTTTTTTTATCATATATGATTGTTTTCCATGCCTGAGATTTGAGAAAAATAGGTTAAAATCAAGATTTGGATTTTGGGGGATCGAAAACCCATGGCTGGAATTTCTGGGTTTTCCCAGTTTGCCAGGCCGAACTACGTGTTCGACAGGCCGGATTCAAGGGATCGGCAGGCCGGACTGCACCATTCGGCAGGCCGAACCTGGGGAATGTCCAGCCGACCGAACCTGGTTTTTAGTAGACCGAACTGTACAGTTCGGCCGGCCAAAGCAGGGAGTCCGACAGGCCGGCCGGGCATGGGAAATTTTGTTATTTTTCACCCATTTTCATTATTTTAAACCCCGATTTAAATTCCAACCTTGTAAAATGATTTTAAAGATACAAATGGCACACTAGGACATCATGAGATGGTTTAGTAACATAGAATGTCTTGAGCTAGATATTGACCGACTTAGTGTGTATCTAGGATCGTTTGTGGTTTCGCAGAGCTAACGTATAGCGGACCGGGATTACGGTGTGGGGCACCAGCACGAGTATCGAGGTAGGACTTCTACCCTCTCCTTGGTAGCCTAGTTTCAAAATGATTTGGCTTTGAAAAGGGTTTCTATAAAAATGTTTTCAACGGTTGATTGAAAATGAATTTATCGATTATATTTTGATAAACCATGGATTGAAATGAACTTTATAATGAATGTAAATGACAATACTCGGTAAATGGGTTTGAATAATGATGAGAATAAATATAAGGGCATGATGTCATATCAGAGATCGGGTCGTGTAGCGATCGACCTTGGGGGCAGGTCCCGAAATCCAGCTGGGTCACTACAGTGGTGATATTCTTATGGTTTGCCTAGGAAAAGAAAATGATGTTTCTGGTCGACCAAACAAACTATTTTGGGTAAGAATGGTTTCATCAAATTTATTTATTCAAGGTTTCTTTTAAATAATTCCCTGAATAATGAGATTTTTCTTTAAATTAAATGATTTATTAAAATATAGTCCTACTGAGCCTTTCGCTCACATTCGCCTTGTTTTTAAACCTCCCCCTCTAGGTGGATTCTCATTTAGGCTCAGAGAGGATTCAACGGACAGGACACAGGAGCAGTAGAAGGAATAGTAGATCATTTGTATTATTTATTCAAGGCATGTAATGTTTTTAACTGTCTTTATGCTTGGACTGTGGTTGTATAATTATATTGTCAGTACTATGTGTGTACACAAGTTGTGGGTCTATGGGACCCATACTCGCGGCTTTATTGTTTTATTATTAGTTTAATGATTTCAATTGTTTAATGTGTATGAATTCCTTTACCAAATGTTGTTTTGAAACTTTCGCATTTTTATCATTTAATTTTAACCCCTAAGCTCTTGATTTTAATTAAATTCCCTCTTAATTAATTTAAATAATCTACCATGTCACCTCCCGTACTCCGGGGCATGACATTATAATTCTTAGTGTTGTTTACTTTTTTGCATTATTAATTTTCTTATTTTCGTGAAAACACTATGAGTGATTTGTGAGGTTATTGTTGACTAAATTTGAACATCAAAAACTTGTACAGAGAAAAGGTTTTAATTACCAAATGATGCCAAATTTAACTCTTCTATTGTTACTATTATACACCAATGAACTGTTAAAACGTTTGCAATTGAGGGAATTTCGTCAAAACTTCCATCAAGTTTTTACGTAATAGAGATTAAGTTCAATGTTATTATATGATATAGAAGGGTATTTTAGCAAAATGATAATTGTTTATATTTTAACAAAAATAATAATTAAAACAAAAATCTACAAACCAAAATACCTTAGAACAAGGGAGAAAAAAACAGGGGCACCCCAATAGTCCAAAACGAAATCCAATATAACTAAACCTCCAAAAACCTTCTTTCTATCATGACTTCCAAGCAAGGAATAACTTAGAAACCCTTAGAAAACGTTCATACATGTCATCAAATTCATGCACACCCAGAAGAAACGCAAGATTTCATGCGACAAGGCGAAAAGTAAATGCAAAAGTTCAAGTAGAAAGAAATGAAAGAGAAACAAGAAGCAAAATGTGTTTGTATCATTGTTTTAGAGCAAAGAATACGAATTTGGAATGTCAATTTTTTGTCTTGAAGAAATGATTCGTTTCATCTTATTCTTATGGAATTTTTTCCACACCTAATATTTCCAACCTACAAAGTTACGACTATATTGCTATCTTTTTTCTCCTACCCCTTTATACTTGAACTTTACAAACTAGGAAAAATTAAATCAAAGTTTTTTTTTAATTAGTTTTTGAATAGTGCATCTCGATTTCAAAAAAAAAACTTTTGAACTTATCTGGTTAAATAAGTTACAAGCTTGTAATGTTAGAAAAAGGAATGTAATATAAAGATATAGATGGAATTTTAATTTTTTTTACAAATAAAACGTTAAAAATATAAATAAAGAAGTTTTTTATATGCACCAGGAAAATGATTTGTTTTAGAAGAGCTTCTAAAAACTAAAAGCCTAAACTACTTGTCTAACTAAACACATTTAAAAATGATGTTTAGGGTAAATAAGTCAAAAGCTGCTTATTTTAAGTCATTCCAAATGAGGCATAATACCCGCTGAGTCTCTTGCAGTCGGGTACTTTCATCCTTAATTTTTGGGTACTTAGCAATATATTGCTCAAACTATAAGCATCATGTCATTATGGTTTCTTAATAATTTTACCAAATCACTCCATAACTTTGTCAGTTTTTATGTCTAACACTAAAATTGACAAGGATTATAAAACTTCACATGGATAATCACGTCCCAGTCACATAATAATGGAAATTTTTACAAAAAAGAGTTTTATCACATGCAAAATATTCTCTTCTCTATTGTTAATTTAAAACTAGAACATTTTGTATTTAATGCAAGTATTTATGTAAAATTTCTAGTTATTATGCGATTGAGACATAATCATCTCCAATAAATTTTAAAATCATATTATAAATTGCTATGTAGTACTTCTGGACCAAGAATTTCTTCATCGTCATCTCGAGGACGAAAAGGATCCTTTTTCACATCAAGGGATCGTACAACCATGGTGGAACTCATTAGATGAGATTTATCCATATTAAAGCACTTTAATATTGTTTCAATATATGTTGACTGATGAACAAAAATCCCTCTCGATAAATGCTCGATCTGCAAGCCGAGGCAAAATTTAGTTTTTCCTAAATCCTTCATTTCAAATTCATTTTTCAAATATGTTATCGTATCTGTAAGCTCTTCATGAGTCCCAATGATATTCAAATCATCAACATAAACTGCAATAATAGCAAATCCAGACTTTAACCTTTTAATAAAACACATGGGCAAATTGGATTGTTAATATATCCTTCTTTCAAAAGATATTCGTTGAGACGATTATACCACATGCATCCAGAATGCTTTAATCCATACAAAGATCTTTGTAATTTAATTGAATACATTTCTCGAGGTTTTGAATTGCATGCTTCAGGAATTTTTAAGGCATTAGGGACTTTCATGTAAATGCCATTATCAGGTGACCCATACAGATAGGCCGTTACAACATCCATTAGATGCATGTGAAGTCCTTCTAAAATTTCCAAGCTAATAAAAAATCTAAATGTAATTGCATCCACCACTAGTGAATATGTCTTCTCATAATCAATACCAGGTCTTTGTGAAAAGCCTTGTGCGACAAGTCATGCATATCTAGTAACTTCATTTTTCTTATTACACTTTCACACAAATACCCACATGTAGCCTATAGGTTTTACATCTTCATGTGTTTGGAAAACAAGCCCAAAAGCTTGGCATTTTTCAGGTGAATTTAATTATGCCTAGATTGCGTCTTTCCATTTTAGCCAATCATTTCTACGCTAACATTCTTTAACAGATTTTGGTTCAAGAACCTCGTTTTCTTTTATAATATCAAGAGCTATTGCATATGTAAACATGTTGTTGACAACCATTTCATTTTGGTTCCATCTCTTACCTGAAGTGACGTAGCTTCTTGAGATCTCTTCATTAACATCATTTTTAGGTACTTGAACCTCTTCTAGGATTACTTCTTTAGCTATGTCAACTGTTTTTATACTAGGCTCTTCAAGAGTATTAAAAACATTAGAAATGCCAACTTGCTTATTATTGAGCTCCTTCTTCTTTCTCGGAATTTTATTCTTGGAGCCGATGGTTTACCACGCTTCCATTGTGTCTTAGACTCATTTGCTAGCATATTAATCTTTTTTTCGATGAGAACATCAATTCAAATAGGAGCATTCTCAGCTGGTATTTGTCATTTTGTCACTTTCTTAACATCAGTAGATGCATATGGTAACTGATTTGCGACATTTTGTAAATGGATAAATTTTTGAATTTCTAAGTCATATTGATTTTTACAAGGATCAAAGTGAGATAATGATAATGCATTCCATGAAAATTCTTATTTTTTTAACAGCTGTTTATCTCCCCTTAAAGCTGGGAAAACTGTCTCATCAAATTGACAATCGGCAAACCTTGCTATAAAGAGATCTCCTATCAAGGGTTCGAGATTTTTAATTATTGACGGGGATTCAAATCCAACATAAATTCCCAGTCTCCTTTGAGGACCCATCTTAGTATGCTATTGTAAAGCAATTAGAACATATATTACACAATAGAAAATTTGTAGATGGGAAATATTTGGCTCTTTACCAAAAACAAGCTATAATGGGGAGTATTTATGATATGCAGTTGGTCTTATGTGAATAAGCGCGATAGAATGTAATATGGCATGTCCCCAAACAGAGCTAGGCAATTTTGTTCTCAGTTGTAAGGGCCTAGCAATTAATGTTTTCCTTTTAATAAATGATTCTGCTAATCCATTTTGCGTGTGCACGTGAGCAACAAGATGCTTATTAGTAATCCCAACTGTATGTTCCCAATTGACATACAGTAATCATTAAAGGCTTGGGATATAAATTTTTTTGCATTATCTAGAAAAATTTTCTGGATTGTATAGTATGAGAATTGCACTCGTACTTGGATTATTTGAGCAAGGAGTCTCGAAAATACAATATTACGTGTAGATAATAAACAAACATGTGACCAACGTGTTGATGCATCTATTAATACCATAAAATACTAAAATGGTCCACATGATGGAATAATAGGCCCGCATATATCTCCTAGAATTCGTTCCAAAAATATAGGAGATTCAATTGTAACTTTCATTGGGGATGGCCTTATAATCAGTTTTCCTTGAAAACAGGCAGCACATGAAAAATCTTTAGACAAAAGAATCTTTTGGTTCCTTAAAGGATGTCCATTTGAATTTTCTTTAATCCTACGCTTCATTATCAAACCCAAATGACCTAAACGGTCATGCCAACCAATAAAATTCCTTGAATCTTTGAATTCTTAGTTCATCACCACATAAGATTCAATTGGATTTATAAACGTATAATATAATCCAAAAGAGTACGTTGGTAGCTTTTCCAATATTTGTTTCTTTCCTGAGACATTAGACGTAATATAAAGATATCCAACGTCTTTCTTATTTGTTGTCTCAATATGATAACCATTACGATGTATATCTTTAAAACTTAGTAGATCTCTATTTGATCTACTAGAATACATAGTGTCGTTAACTTTAAACCTTGTGCCACCTATAATAATATATTAGCTCTATCGAAGCCCTCAATGAGATTCACAACACCAGATATTGTACTAACATTAGCTTCAGCTAATATAAGATTGGAAAAATATTTTTTATCTTTGAGAATAGTGTGTGTTGTTCCACTATCTGCTAGGCAAAAGGCTTCACCATTAACTTTAATATCAGTGGAATGATTTTTGAAATCCATGTCTCTTCATGAAAAAAAAAACGAAAAGATAACTAAATAATATACTAAACGCAATCCTTTTTTTTTTATAAGAAGACATATGGAGATTACAAAACATAATAAAACCACACCAAAATTATAAGCACACTAACATAAAAACGCATCGAAACATACTAAAAATTATGGTCACACCAGAAATAAAAACAAACTAAAAATAACACACTAGGGTGAGATTGGTGGAGAACATCTTTTCAAGCCATATTGATGTTTTCCTCGCTAATTAAATTTTTAAAATTTCTATTATGATTCTTAAAGAAATCAGAAACGTCCAAGTGTGTAAAATCTATTGGATCATGGTGTTCAATAAAGTTTGTCTCAACAAAGTTTGCCTCTGCACCTTTTTGTTTCTCTGTCAAGGAAGCTTGGTAAAGATCAACAAAATGTTTAGATGTGTGACATGTACATCTCCAATGTCCTTTCTTCCCACATCTATGGCAAGTATCTTCAATGTTCTTGGGAGCTTTATTTTGAAAGCCTTTTCCTTCTTGTTTCTCCTCATTCTTCTCCCATTTTTGATGGTGAGATGCAACTTTCTTAAATTTTGAGGAGTTTTAGTTATAATAACCATGACCACGACCTCTACCGCAACCACAACCACGGCCATGTCCATGTCCACCATGCCGATCATGCCTAGGATCTTCAACATATGCCGCATTCGCTTCAAGGACTGGCATTGATCCAGTTGGGCGAGATTGATGATTTTTCATCAGCAATTCATTATTTTGTTCTGCAACAAGAAGACATGATATTAATTTAGAATATTTTTCCTTGCTCTTGATATTGTTGTTGCAAAAGCACATTAGAGGCATGAAAAGTAGAGTATGTTTTTTCTAACATGTCTTCATCAGTAACACTTTCTCTGCATAATTTTAATTCAGAAGTAATTTTAAACGTTGGGGAATTATACTCGCTCACAGTTTTAAAATCTTGCAGTTGTAGGTGTATCCAATTATAGTGAGCTTTAGGAAGAATTATAGTCTTTTGGTGGTCGTACCTTTCCTTTAAATTATTCCAAAGGACATATGGATCTTTTACCTTTAATAATAATTTTTCAATCCTTCATGGAGATGATGACGAAGGAATATCATTGCCTTTGCGCGATCCTATGAGGATGCATCATTTCCTTCTTTTGTTGTATTTCCAAGGTTCATAGCATCAAGCTGAATCTCAGCATCTAGAGTCCATGCAAAATAATTTTTGCCACAAATATCAAGAGCAACGAACTCGAGCTTTGTGAGATTTGACATTGTACAAACTAGTATATGATAAAACAAAGTCAATAAGAATAACAATTTATTCTTAATTAATTAACAACATAATAAAAATTTGCAATATGAGAATACCAAACATCATGTACGCGCATAGAAAATAAAATATATATATTGTAATGAAATTGTAATATCAAAAATCATGTCATTAAAACTAATTGAAGAAAAAAACAAAGCATATTAATGATAAAAGAAAACATATACAATAAATTCTTTGCTTAATTATATATAGTTATTGCTGATAAAAGAAATATTATGTTAATGTAATAAAACGAAATTAATAATATGGCAATAAATTAATTATAACAAAGATAGATTATACAAATAACAACCTAAAAGCATACATAACACATCAAATATTTAACATTGCGCACATATATAACATATCAACAATGTGCTAGATGGTGACATTGTTGAAATTAATTTCACATAAAGAAAAAAAATACATGAATGAAATGATCAAAAGCCAACAAAAATTCCAATCTCAAAGAAAGGGTGTGCAATTGATATAAAGCTATAGTCAATAATCGTTATGGTAGATAAAGTAGACATGCCGTTAGAATTATAGGGAAGAATTTAAATCATGGATATACTACAAAAGCATCAGTGAAGATATATGCATAATATACCTGTCAAAACTAGAAGTGATCAAACCAAAGAGCAATCAACACTTGTAAAAATTCACAGATTAGAGACTCATGCTGATAACGTGTTATAAAACAAAGCGAAGTATAACAAAAGACTAAAGACAACAAGAGAGAAAGCACATGAGGAAGACAAAGTATCTTCTTTTCTTTCACTTGTGAAAGATGAACATATAAGCTTAGCACAACCTCTATTTATAGGACAAGAATCATAACTAAAAATAATAGTAATAGACATAACTTATATACGTTATATATACAACTAAGGAGGACATAATGCACAATATTAAGAAGGATTCAATGGTGAAATAATGTGGCCTAAATGTAAATTATAAATATGCAATAAAACCTTTGCATGTAACTCATGGCATACCAAGAGGTGGCATCCACACATACACACACTTGATTCATAATATTGACAACAATTAACAACAATTACAAATAGAATTTCAATTTTGAATGAATACATTACATTGTTACATCTTGATCTATTCGTTTTTTGCATAAGACATCTGGAATTTCAATTTTGACAAAGTGCACAATGAACTTTAAAATCATTGTCAATTCTGGTTTAATAGATACTTTTAATGTTTATTTTATACTCCTTTCTACATGTCGAGCTTCATTTATTTTCTTAAAACAATGAGCTCTATCCTTAAAAAAAGCACTCACATGCGAATCTTATGGTCCAATTTATCCATACCTTTAATGCCCATTACTTATTAGACCTCAATTGTCAATGGTGCATTTTACAAATTTTTAGAAATAACAATATTCTTAACTTGTGCTCCTTAAACTTTTCATAATTTGGCATTTTGTTTATCTCTTAAAAAACTTCCCTACATAGAATACGTGTATAAATTTAGGAATACATGTGTTTGCTTGGAGTATATTTTGCAGTCAATGGACTCAAATTTAGATTCAAGTATTAAGAATCCTTCGGATACGTGTTTGTTTCTCCTAAAATCCAAATCCTTTGAGTATCAATAATCCAAGTTTTTAGAGTTCTGACCTCCTTCTAAACTTTTGATACTTCGATATCTTTACTCTAGTAAAAGTTAAAATTCTCTCCCCTATATTTGAGGGAAAAAAATCATAACTTCTTCATTTGATATTCAAATGAGATGATTTTTTTTTTCATTGTGTTCCTAATAAAGTGAGGAATAGATTAAAATTCACATTGCATATTTTTTAAGATCATTAACATTAAGATTTTATTAGATTTTTTAATAAATCAAAAAAAAAAATTCACTACCTCTACAAACACAAATTCTAATTTTATTGCATACTCAGGTTAAAACTTAAATGTACATCCAAGGATAATAATTCATCGAATACCCTTTAATAAACATATCTCAATGGGAAAAAATTTGCGGTTATATTATCAATGGTTAGTAACAAATGTTTTCCTATGCTTTTTTGCAATGTCACGTTCCACCGTAAGTGTTTCAAGAATGCCGCATCGATCTCATGTATTTTACAAATTCCATCAAAAAGTCTCCTTTGGTTTATTTTATTTAAAATAATTGTGTAAAGGGAATTTTTAATCTTCATTAAATATTAACTTCTCAAATTCTACATCTAAAATTTATAAACTTCCAACATTAATATGAAATTAATATTTCATCTTTAAGCATCAATGATTTTGCGTCAATTGGGATTTAGTAATGCACTGTTTGTATAACACAAGAGATTATAAGTATTAACATTTCTAAAAATATAGGATGGAACATGTCATTTCCAAAAAAAAAAAAAAAACACACACACACACACAAAAGGGAGGCTTTTGTTATTATCTTTACCATCGAATTATTAGCGATGAAACAAAACATATCTGATAAAAATATATATATAGTCTTGCTCATTGTTTTTGTAGGTCACCACGATTTTTTTTTTATCCAAGGAGCTGCTAACTAAAACAAAACATATTTGATAATATATATTTATTTTTAAATCTAAAAAATTTATGACATGTTGCTGGTGATCTTGATGGCCCAAAGCCCAAAAAAAAATCATAAAAGACCCAGTAAGGGCCCAAGTCCACAAAGACATCTTGGCAAAGAACAAGTCTGACCGAGCCTGCCCTAGGGGTTAACATATTTTAGAATGGATAAGAAGTCAAGATAAAGCAATGTCTATATTTGTTGAACTCTGAAGTGCGAGTTTGAAATTTGAAATGGGCAGGTGAATCTCCACAAAATGAGGAAGGGTCCTTCTCACACTACCTAAGAATGTTAGTTACAAGGAAGGAATAAAATTAAAAAAATATTTCTAATTTTATTAGATCCTATTTGTTATCTTATTTAATTATTTTACACAAGAAACCGTAACTATAAAAAGGGCCAAAAATCGGGTTCCTCTTTCGAGTATTTTGGTTTTTCCTTTTTGTGGCCTTCCCAAGTTTGTATACACAAAGAGAAGATAATAGAACAAGAATCAACAGTGGACCTAGCTCACGTTGAGTAAACTATTATAATTCATGTTGTTGTTTTCTTTTCTACATCATTAATTTTCTTATTTTTGTGAAAACACTATGCGTGATTTGTGAGGTTATTGTTGACAAAATTTGAACATCAACAACATGTACAGAAAAAAGGGTTTAATTACCAGATGATGCCAAATTTAACTCTTCTATTGTCTACAATCATACACCAGTGAATTTTTAAAACGTTTGCAATTGAGGGAATTTTGCCAGAACTTCCATCAAGTTTTTACATAATAGAGATCAAGCTCAATGTAGATTATATGATATAGGAGGGTATTTTAGCAAAATAATTATTGTTTTTATTTTAACAAAAAATAATAATTAAAACACAAATCCACAAACCAAAATACCTTAGAACAAGGGAGAAAAAACCAAGGGCACCCACATAGTCCAAAACGAAATCCAATAAAACTAAACCTTTAAAACCTTCTTTCTATCATGACTTCCAAGAGAGGAATAACTTAGAAACCCTTAGAAAATGTTCATACATGTCATCAAATTCATGCACACCCAGAAGAAACGCAAGAATTCATGTGACAAGGCGAAAAGTAAAGGCAAAAGTTCAAGCAAAAAGAAATGAAAGAGAAACAAGAAGCAAAATATGTTTGTATCATTGTGTTAAAGCAAAGAATATGAATTTGGAATGTCAATTTTTTGTCTTGAAGAAATGATTCGCTACATCATACTCTTATGGAATTTTTTCCACACCTAATATTTCCAACCTGCAATGTTACGACTATGTTGCTATCCTTTTTCTCCTACCCTTAAGTTGCGTTGACATATAGTTGGATTTTACAAACTAGGGACTCATTTGGAATTTCCTTAGGTAGGAGAATAAGGGAAACATTAAATCAAACTTTTTTTTTTTCGATTAGTGTTTGAATAGTATATGGAAAAGTTTTTTTTAATTTCAAAAAAAACTTGTGAACTTCTCTGGTTAAATAAGTCAAAAGCTCTTAATATTACAAAAAAAGAAGGTAATACAAGAATGCAGATGGAATTTTAATTTTCTTTTACAAATAAAACGTTAAAAATATAAATAAAGAAGTTTTTTATAAGCACTACGAAATTGATTTGTTTCAGAAGAGCTTAGAAAAACCAAAAGCCTAAATTGCTTGTCTAGCTAAACACATTCAAAAATGACGTTTAGGCTAAATAAGCCAAAAGTTGCTTATTTTAAGTCATTCCAAATGGGGCCTAATACCCGTTGAGTCTCTTGTAGTCTGGTACTTTCATCCATAATTTTTGGGTACTTAGCAATATATTCCTTAGACTATAAGCATCATGTCATTATGGTTTCTCGATAATTTTAGCAAATTACTTCGTGACTTTGTCAGTTTTTATGCCTAACACTAAAATTGATAGGGACTTATGGAACTTCACATGGATAATCTGTTGGAAACAAAGTGCGCAGCGGAATTTTTTAAAATTTTTCATTAGAGTAATTTCCAAAACACAAGTTTGACATGTCATATGTATAAATTAGACAGATCTTACTAACCTTTTGTGTAAAGATCCTCCGCAACCTATGTAGAGAAGTAACGTTCCAGAAGAGCCTCAACCAACTAGTCTTCTTTGCTATTCTCTATCCACAACCGGAGTAAGTGTGGACTCACACGTTCAGCTCTTCCACCGGTGACTCTCCTTCCAACCAATAGAGAGAACCCAAAGCTAATGCTCATGATTTGTGAACAAAACCTCTCAGGGAATTTTCAGATGCTCACTAGAAGAGTATCACTCTTAATCTCTCAAATTGATCTAAGTAAATCATGAGACTCACTCCCTTTATATAGCTATTGGTCCTAGGGTCAGTCCATATCAGATTAGGTCTAAAAAACTTGAAACAGAATCAAGTTCGGATCAATATCTGATAAGATCCGCGTAAAAACAAGTAATCTTATCTCCGCTAATCGGCAGGCCAAACACGTCATCCGACAGACCGAACTCCCGAGAAAAAATCTCCGCGAATCTTTTATTTTTCACCCGAGATTCTAAAGGATAAAGTCTCAGTTTTGATTCAAATAACCCAATAGAGAAGTTATCTGATCAAAACAAACTTTATCAAGATAATCTCTAAGAAAATAAATCAATTCACAATAATTCTACAAGTTTATCTTGTTCTAATTTTGTCCAAAATTAAAACAACCGATAAACAGACAAGAATTATCTGATCGCAATAATTCAACAAGTTTATCTTGAACTAATTTCTTACAAAATTAATTCAACCAATAAACAGACATGAATTATTTGATTCTTACAAATTTTAAACCAATCTGATAAATCTGACATAAGTCACTAATTATTGGAAAAACACGCCGTGTCGTTACAGGATTTTGAGAGCTAGCAAAGGGGACCAAAATGGACCTATAATGTTCAAGCTCATGATAATTATGAAACCCAATATCCTAGATATACATTTCACAATTATCAACTCCAACGCTACTCCACTAAAAGCTTGGAGTTGCACTCTCGAACTTTATAGAATTACGAAGCTCGTGTAGCTAAGTCTCCATGACATATCATAGTGTATCGTATCTCTATATGATAATCCATAATCGGCTTAAGGACAAGTTCTGTCTTTCCTACCCGATTATTTTTATCTTACGTTCCATTGTCTCACCATTAGAAAACTTACCATCCAAAGATAGTATACCATTCAGTTACACCTATGTATCCAAATGGTTGAGCGCTCTAGTTTTTCAATTACAGGACAATGCATATAAGCGGATATCATTACTCCTAAAGAGGAGCTATGGATTCCATATAAGTCTACGCTATCAAGAGTCATGCCTCCAATGTACCGGCATGCATACCACTATAGAGATGTGGGAGTCACCCATTGGTACATCAAAAGACACAAGTCGAGACAACGGGCCCATTATTCATCTCAGGATTAAGATACAATACAAATGACAGTCTAAAGTTAATCGATTTTCCAGGACAAAATTATTAATCCAAATCAATTCACTTTATGTCCCGATCCAACACATCGTCGCCTATGACAACGTGCCAATGTTTCTATTCACGGAGTCCAACTCTGATGGTCAAGACAAACCATCTCCCATAAGGGATATAGACAACATAACAATATTTACATGAATAAAGCGCCTAACTTTATTCCCTCGATTGCGGATCATATGTTTTAGACCATCACCTTAAGAATCGTGTCTTCTGCATAATTAGTCCATCATATGCCCAATTCTTAAGGTTTAGACTGACAGTCTCAGACTACTGTTTGCTTATCATACATTCAACATATATGAACGTAAAGATGACAAGATTTGGTATATAAATGAATAAATTCTTTATTGATAAAAATGTCTCCAAAAACGTATTACATTTTTACTCCTTAGGGCATACATGTCTAACATAATCACGTCCCAGTCACATAATAATGGAAATTTTTGCAAAAAATAGTTTCATTACATGCGAAATATTCTCTTCTCTATTTTAATTTAAAACTAAAACATTTTGTATTTAGTGTAAGTTTTTATGTAAAATTTCTAGTTACTATGCGATTGAGACATAATTATCTCCAATAAATTTTAAAATCATTCGCCAATATTTTAGTGTCAGATACCGTCAAAAAAAAATTTAGGAAGTAGTTATTTACTATAATAAAGAGTTTAAGGGCAGTGACATAGTATTCACAATTTAGAGACCACTAGTATCAATAACCTTAAATTTTTTTTTGGTAATTTAGTCCTTAGATTTACAAATAATAACAATTGACCCATCTCCAAAAAAAACTAATGATAACAGTTAACTAGAATTAGTAGTGAAAGTCAAATTTTGGACACAATTTGTGATAATTACATGGCCATCACTTAACTATACGAACATATATTTATTAATATTACATAAATTTGTGGAATATTTTTTATCATTACTAATTTAAATAACCTTACTAAATAATTTTAATTAAACCACTCTGTTGCAATAGAAATTATAACATACCTTATAAGCATATTATTCTTCCAAAACATACATACATATTACATAAGTCATACTGTTTACATGTAATTTAAAGGTCATAATTAATAAAACTATTTGTGAAATTAAATGCTGGCGATATCTATTTCCCAATCTCCACACTAATTGTCTGACATTGTGCCTTTGTCCATCAAACGTTACTAGGACATTGCTTATCTACAGTATAAACATTCTTGAATGAGATTTTACTCAACAAGTAGGAACTATGTCTAACAAAACAATTGAGAATACATATAATAAAATATGCATGTGCCGGTTATGCTTATTTACAATCATGTCTTATTAAACTTATGGGCCTAAGTTTTCGTACCGGTTGCACATGATCTTCTGGAAGTCAGGGTTTGCATGGTCCCCAACAATACTGCGATCTAATTTTATATCGATACATAAGCCTCCCTGTAGGTCGAGAGGTTGGTACAACACCCAAACTTAATTTGTTCTTATAGGTTTCATTGGACTTATTAGTGAGTATGCAGTATAACATGGCATCACATACTATAACATAAAGTATAAACATGTTTTTATAAATCTTATAAAACATGTGAAAATTTTATTTGAAAACTTTTTCTACTGTAGGCGAGATTCCTACTTAATTGTTTTCCAATAGTAGAAATTACTAACTCACCAAAGTTTCCTATCCACTACTAGTTAAATTTTGTAGAAAAACACCCACGTGAGATTAGCTTATTTTATGCTGTTTAATTTAGCATAATAGTAAAGGACTCTAATCCTTCCTGAGAACATGCTTTCCTTAATTTATTAAAGGATCATAAGGTCATTATATTTACTGTACGGATCAATTTATCTAATCCATATATACTTATATGTACTAGGATTGATGATTAATCAATTCAATAACTAATTAATTATCTTATCTATTAACTAATTCTAACAATTCAATTAATTAACTTTTTTAATCCATGCTACTTATTGGGCTCGTAATCGTGTTAAGGCCCAGTCTAGAAGAGTTCTTAAAGCATTCCATACACTATATCATTGAAACTTAGACTCGAGATAGGCTCTTGAACTATTATGGATATTAGGCCCATATCTAGCGTTGTAATGCTATAGGCCTAGCATATGAGGCTTTTACAAATCCCGTTTTAAAGTTTATTTAAAAACCATTAAAATTTGTAAGACAAACCATATTCATATAACTAAAGTTTTGTAAGCGTATTTTAAAATAGTGTCAGAGCTTGATAAAACAATAAACTGGAAACTCATATAGTTTTTCGAATACTACAATTTCTTTGTTAGTCATAAATTAGAATTTTTCCGCTAAACAAACATTTTGTATGAAAAACTAGTACCAAAAGATATTTTTTAGTTTGTTTTAAAAGTCATCATAAAACTATATGTTAGAGATAGTTTTCTTTAAGATTTTCTTTATGAAGGTTTCATTTTAAAGAGATCTTAAACTTTCTAGCTTACTAAAATTCTATTTTCTTTCTTTAGCATATCTATTTTTGGTGATTTTAACAAATTTTACTTATTGAATGCTTTTCTAGAACGTTTTGACTATTTTTATAATTCTGGTTTGATGTACAATTTAGAGGTAAATTTGTATAAAATTTTCTTCACAAAACTACTTTATTTCATCAAAATCTAGAAATTTTGTGTTATATAAAAATTGTGATTTGGAATTATCAAAGGTTGTTTTTGTCAAAAACAAAAACTGTTCTTATCAGTTAAAATTGGGCAGCTACCTTAGTCTACCTGTAACTGTATTTTAAAGGCAAATTTTCAAATTGTTTTCCTCACAAAAGTTCTTATGTTATTGAGACCTAAAACTTTCATGTTTTACGAAAATTATGATTCAGCCTCAAAACGTCATGTTTTCACTAAAACAATACCTACCAGTTTTTTGCAGTTTACAGGTGGTTCTAAATATCTATCCATAACTGTACTTTAGAGGTGGATTTTGAAAAAGTTTTCTTAACAAAAGTTTTTGTTGAGATTTAAAATTTTTTTGTTTTGTGAAAATTATGATTTGACCTCGAAATAAACCAAATCGGCCAAAACAATGGCTGCCCCCATAATAGGCAGTTTTTGTGTAGTTTTTTTCTCTACTTGGGCAGTTTTGGAATACAGCTCAAAAACCCATCCTAGAATCGAAATTTCATTTTTTTCCTTATCATAAAGATTTGTTTAGAAAGTCAAAATCTACAAGTTTGTGTTCAGAAAAAATTCGAAATCGGATTTTAAGAGTCTGTTTTTGTGTTCAAAGTGAGTGGAAAATATTTCTCAAGATTAAAACATACCAAAACTATACTAATCCCATTCATCATGCTTAAACTAAAAATTATAACATCAAACTCATAGAAACCATAATAAACACCACATAAAACTTATTACACGACATATTCTTTAAATAATAACAAACTAACCAAAAAATATACTTTATCATGCATAAAAAATAAATGAGGAAAGATTGAGAAATTAAACTTGAAGACATAGATCTTAGATGGCTCCTAGCTTCCTCTTCTTCTTTAAGTCTTTTAGGCTAGTGATTTGTGTATGGGATTAGAGAATTTTTTTTTTTTAGAGAGAGAGTACTAGAGGGAACCAATTTTTCTAAAGGGAAATGGGAGGAGAAATGAGCAAAGCTGCTCTCATGAACTAAGTGGTTCTATTTATGGACTTTTGCTAAGTAGTCTTAACTTTTAATTTTTGTTTTGTTAAGGTCTTAACTAAGCTTAATTGAGCTAAATTTTTGTCTAAGACTCCCTAATTTTGGTGGCAATAAGGAGAAGGAAGAGATGGAGAAGAAATTTCATAATTACCAAAAGTACTATCATCAAATCAAGCAAATATCAAAGTCTAATCTTGTACTTTAGTCTTATCTTCAAAGATTCTATAGAAACAAATATAATTTATATCGACTAGAGATGACTAACTTAACCAATAAAAAATTTTGTTTCTAAGGGGTCCTTTTTTACTTCTTACTCACAGTCCAACACTAATATCATTATAGATCAATACCGATATTCATTCTTAATTACGCAATAAAATTGGATTGTTTTAAGTCTTAAAATTATTTCTAGATCAAATAAAATCTAAACTTGACTTTTTCAATATTTTGCCTTGGTAATGGCATAGTCATCATGTAACGCCCTCGAAATTTATTTAATGATATTGTGATGTAAAATGATGAATTAGTGTGCCATAATTGATGTTTCAACGTTAATTTGATTAATTGGTTAAATTTTGAATTTTAGGTTGTTTTGTTAATTTGATAATTCTAATGGTTTCTTATTGTTTTAAAAATGTTGTTTTGAGTTTCAAAACACAACCGTTTATAAAATGTTAAAAATATTTCGTTTTACAAAACCGTGGGTGGCACATGGTTTTCGTACAGTAAAACCGTCCACCGTTTCTCTCTATTTATTCTCTCCCTCTCACTCTCTTCCTCTCACTCTCCCTGATCTCTCTCTCTCTTCCTCACCCGTGGCCACTCTCTCTCTCCTTCTCTCTCGGTTTCTCTCATTCTCTCTCAATTCTCTCTCAAATTTTTGAATCAAAATTCAAATCCAAGCTTCGGGTTAGCGAGTAGGAAGCTCAGGGACATGATTTGACAACCGATAACACGGATTAAAGCTTCGATTCGAGGTTAGTTTTGAAATTTCTAAAGTTTTTCAAAATTTTCAATTTTGTGCATTTTTGAAATCTAAGTTTGCTTGAGCTTAGAAAACCCTTGATTTGAGTTAAATAAACTTAGAACACCTAGAATCCATGCTTAGATTAAAGAAAAATGGATTAGATTCAAGATTTTTCATTTTTCCTCAGTTTTCCCCATTTTTGGATTTTTGAGATTTTTGTGTCCAAATCTTGTTTAAATGAGTTCAAAAGTGTTCTAGTATGTTTTTCTAATCATCTATGATTGTTTTCCATCCCTGAGAATTGAGAAAAATAGGTTAAAATCAAGATTTGGATTTTGGGGGATCAAAAACCCGTGGCTGAAAATTCTGAATTTTTCTAGTTCGACAGGCCAAACTACGTGTTCGGCAAACCAGATTCAAGGGATCGGCAGGCCGGACTGCACCGTTCGACAAGCCGAACCTGGAAAATGTCTGGCTGACCAGACCTAGTTCTGGCAGGCCGAACTGTAGAGTTCGATCGGCCGAAGCAGGGCGTCCGGCAGGCCGGCCGGGCATGGGAAAATTTTGTGATTTTTCACTCATTTTTACTATTTTGAACCCCGATTTAAATTTCAACCTTATAAAATGATTTTGTAGATACAAATGGCACACTAGGACATTGTGAAATGGTTTAGTAATATAGAATGTCTCGGACTAGATATTGATCGACTTAGTGTGTATCTAGGATCGTTCATGGTTCCGCGGAGCTAACGTATAGCGGACCAGGATTACGATGTGGGGCACCGGCACAAGTATCGAGGTAGGACTTCTACCCTCTCCTTGGTAGCCTAGTTTCAAAATGATTTGACTTTAAAAAGGGTTTCTATAAAAATGTTTTCAACGGTTGGTTGAAAATGAATTTATCGGTTATATTTTAATAATAAACCATGGATTGAAATGAACTTCATAATGAATGTAAATGACAATACTCGGTAAATGGGTTTGAATAATGATGAGAATGAATATAAGGGCATGATGCCATATCAGAGATCGGGTCGTGTAGCGATCGACCTTGGGGGCAGGTCCCGAAACCCAGCTGGGCCACTACGGTGGTGATATCATTATGGTTTGCCTAGGAAAGAAAGATGATGTTTCTGGTCAACCGAATAAACTGTTTTGGGTAAGAACGGTTTTATTTAAATTTATTTATTCAAGGTTTCATTTAAATAATTCCCTGAATAATGAAATTTTTCTTTAAATTAAATGATTTCATAAAATATAGTCCAACTGAGCCTTTCGCTCATATTTTTCTTGTTTTTCTAAATTTCCCCCTCTAGGTGGATTCCCATTTAGGTTCAGAAAGGAATCAACGGACAGGACCAAGAGCAGTAGGAGAACTAGTAAATTATTTGTATAAATTAAACAAGGCATGTAATGTTTGTAGCCTTATTTGTACTCTGGACTGTGGTTGTATTATTATATTGTTAGTACTATGTGTGTGCACAAGTTGTGGGTTAGTGGGACCCATACTCGCGATTCTTTAAATATTTTATTTCTCACTTAACGTTTATGAATTCTGCTATTCCATGTTGTTTTGAAACTTTCACATTTTATTAATTAATTTAACCCCTAAACTCTTGATGTTAACTAAATTTTTCTTTTAATTACTTTAAATAATCCACAACGTCACCTCCCATACTCCGGGGCGTGACAGAATGGTATCAGAGCTCAAGGTTATGAACCTTGGAAATTGTGCACACATAAGTATGACAATGAAATACCTCTGACAGTCCAAAATTTTGTTTTCAAAAGTGAGAGAATGGCACCTAGACGTCGTTCGACAGCTGACGTCGAGTTCGAAAATGATGAGGGTATGATGAGGTCTATGTTTGCGGCTTTCCGGTAGATGGCAGCCAGGGCTAGACCGGAGGATTCTGATGTTGGTCGTCGGCATACGTATTTTAAGGAATTTTGACGTGCGTCTATTCCAACATTTGATGGTAATGGGGATTTGCAGTTGGCAGAATATTGGCTAGACTCGATCGTGAAGCATTTGGATACCCTTGGTGTGCCTGATGAGTACCGTGTGGAGTTTGCTGCATATAACCTCGAGGGTGGTGCTAATACTTGGTGGAAACAAGCTAAGCGTTTAGAACGTGGTGGCTATATCAGTTGGGACAGATTCAAGGAGCTATTCTATGACAGGTATTTTTTGCAGAGGTATAGAGATCAGAAGGCAGCTGAGTTCTACAGGTTGCAGTAGGGTGATTTGTCAGTAGGTTTGCTCCATCAGCAGTGGCATCGGAACGCAAGAGGTGTGTTAAGTTTCAGGAAGGGCTCAAGGCTCCTATTCGACGACAGTTGATTGCTCTACGACTTAGGAGTTTTGGAGAGCTTGTGTCATCAACAATATCAGTGGAGAATGATTATGCGCAGTATTGTGAGGATCGAGCAAAAGCTTCAAGAGGATCACAGAGGAGAGGTAGGAAGAGCACCAGTAGCCGTTCAACTCCAGGAAAGAACAGGCAGGGTGGCGCGAACAGTGGTAGCAGCAGTTCATCTGGTAGTGGGCGCAGCAATCCCTACAGCTTTCATTGTCATTTCTGTCAACAGCCCGGACACATCAAGAGGAATTGCTCGATCAGGAGTGCCCGTCTTGGATCTTAGACCGGAGAAGATGCCAGTCGTCAGTCTCAGCCTCAGACCCTACCTCAGCCTTAGCAGTATCCTCAGTTCTCTCCTCAGCAGTTTTTGTATCTGACACAAGGGCAGCAGCCGCAGCATTTTCAGCGTAGCGTCCCTCAGTATCGAGCATCGAGTGTAGCTAGTGTGCAGTCGTCTCCGCCTCAGCAGTTTCGGCAGAATAATCCAGGACCCAGCAATGTTGGTAGAGGAAAAGGAAAGGCACCAATGCAGGTTCATGCAATGGCATCGGGTGGTCTAGATTCTCAGACCAGTAGCGCGGTTGTCGATGGTACGATCTTAGTTTCTCAATCCTTAGCTCACGTTTTATTTGATACAGGCGCCTCTCATTCTCTCATTTTGAGTTCTTTTATACATGCCTTGGGATTAGAGATAGAAGAGTTTAATGAACCCCTAGTCATAACTTCTCCCTTGGGGCTGGTGTGTGTGAATTGTGTCTGTAAATCTTGTAAAATAAAGATTGGGGATGAGATTTTGAAAAGTGATTTGATTGTACTCCCCATGAGTTCATATGATGTAATTCTAGGAATGGACTGGTTGTCCAGGTATAACGCAGTTGTAGACCACCAACTTAGAAAAGTGACCCTAGTGTCTGATAGGGGGACGATGATCACTTACCAGGTTGGTGGTGATTGGTTAATGAGTGAGCGTCTCATGAAGTCATGTCTAGGAGGGTGAAGGAATCTGGTTTGTTGTGTTTTTCTTGCAAATCTAGAGTGCGAGCCCTATGCCTTGAGTGGAAGTGTGGCGATTCCGGTGGTTGATGAGTTCGATCATGTCTTCCCCGACGAGTTGCCAGGATTACCACCGCATCAAAAAATCGAGTTTGGTATTGAGTTATTTTCGGGAACAGCACCAATTTCTATCGCACCTTATCGGATGACACCGACAGAAATGAAGGAATTGAGGAAGCAACTTCAGGAGCTTGCTGATAAAGGGTATATTCAGAATAGCACATCACTGTGGGGAGCACCGATTTTGTTTGCTAAGAAACATGATGGGACTCTCAGGTTGTGTGTGGATTATCGGCAGCTGAATCGTGTTACGGTGAAGAACAAGTATCCCTTGCCTAGGATTGATGAGTTGTTTGATCAGTTGGGAGGTTTGCGGTACTTCTCAAAGATTGATTTGCGGTCGAGTTATCATCAGCTTAGGATTAAGGAAGAGGATATTCCCAAGACAGCTTTTAGGACTCGGTATGGGCACTTTGAGTTTCTGGTTATGTCGTTTGGGTTGACGAATGCTCCGGCAGCTTTCATGGATTTGATGAACAGGATATTTAGGCCGTATCTAGATCAGTTCATGATCGTCTTCATCGATAAAATTCTTGTGCATTCTAGGACTTGGAAGGAGCATGAGCAGCATCTTCGGATCGTGCTTCAGACTCTGCGGAAGCACCAGTTGTATGCTAACAGGGAAAAGTGCGATTTTTGGTTGACTGAGGTCAAGTTTCTAGGTCATGTCATCTCGGAGCATGGTATTTCTGTGGATCTGTCCAAGATTGAAGCCATAGTGGAGTGGGAACGACCAAGGAATGTGGCGAAGATTCGCAGCTTCTTAGGTCTTGCTGGTTATTACAGGAAATTTGTAAAGGATTTTTCAAATATTGCAGCTCTGTTGACGAGATTGATCAAGAAAAATGTGTTGGAAACAAAGTGCACAGCGGAATTTTTAAAAAAATTTCATCAGAGTAATTTCCAAAACGCAAGTTTGACATGTTATATGTATAAATTAAATAGATCTTACTAACCTCAGTATGCCGAAGAACCTCCGCAACCTGTGTAGAGAAGTAACGTTCCAGAAGAGCCTCAACCAACTGGTCTTCTTTGCTATTCTCTATCCACAACCAGAGTGAGTGTGGGCTCACATGTACAGCTCTTCCACCGGTGACTCTCCTTCCAACCAATAGAGAGAACCCAAAGCTAGTGTTCGTCATTTGTAAACAAATGCTCTCAGGGAGTTTTCAGATGCTCACTTGAAGACTATCGCTTTTAATCTCTCAAATTGATTTGAGTAAATCATAAGACTCACTTCCCTTATGTAGCTATTGGTCTTGGGGTCAGTCTGTATCAGATTAGGTATCAAAAACTCGAAACAGAATCAAGTTTGGATCAATATCTGATAAGATCCAAGTGAAAACACGTAATCTTATCTCCCGCTCATCGGCAGGCCGAACAGGCCAATTCGGTAGGCCGACCATGTCATTCAGCAGGCCGAACTCTCGAGAAAAAATCTCCACGAATCTTTTATTTTCCACCCGGATTCTAAAGGATAAAGTCTCAATTTTGATTCAAATAACCCAATAGAGAAGTTATCGGATCAAAAGAAACTTTATCAAGATAATCTCTAAGAAAATAAATCAATTCACAATAATTCTACAAGTTTATCTTGTTCTAATTTGTCCAAAATTAAAACAACCAATAAACAGACAAGAATTATCTGATCGCAATAATTCAACAAGTTTATCTTGAACTAATTTCTTACAAAATTAATTCAACCGATAAACAGACATGAATTATTTGATTCTTACAAATTTTAAACCAATCTGATAAATCTGACATAAGTCACCAATTATTGGAAAAGCACGTCGTGTCGTTACAGGATTTTGTGAGCTAGCAAAGGGGACCAAAATAGACCTATAAAGTTCAAGCTCATGATAATTATGAAACCCAATATCCCAGATATATATTTCACAATTATCAACTCCAACGCTACTCCACTAAAAGCTTGGAGCTGCACTCTCGAACTTTATAGAATTACGAAGCTCATGTAGCTAAGTCTCCATGACATATCATAGTGTATCGTATCCCCAAATGATCATCCATAATTGGCTTAAGGACAAGTTTTGTCTCACCTTCCCGATTATTTTTATCTTACGTTCCATTGTCTCACCATTAGAAAACTTACCATCCAAAGATAGTATACCATTCGGTTACACCTATGTATCCAAATGGTTGAGTGCTCTAGTTTTCCAATTACATGACAACGCGTATAAGAGGATATCATTACTCCTAAAGAGGAGCTATGGATTCCATATCTATGAATAACAAGTCTACGCTATCAAGAGTCATGCCTGCAACGTACCGGCATGCATACCACTATAGAGATGTGGGAGTCACCCATTGGTACATCAAAAGACAGAAGTCGAGACAACGGGCCTACTATTCATCTCAGGATTAAGATACAATACAAATGACTGTCTAAAGTGAATTGATTTGCTGAGACAGAATTATTAATCCAAATCAATTCACTTTATGTCCCGATCCAACACATCATCACCTATGACAACGTGCCAATGTTTCTATTCACGGAATCCAACTCCGATGGTCAAGACAAACCATTTCCCATAAGGGATATAGACAGCATAACAATCTTTACATGAATAAAGTGCCCAACTTATTCCCTTGATTGCGGATCATATGTTTTAGACCATCACCTTAAGAATCGTGTCTACCGCATAATCATCCCATCATATGCCCAATTCTTAAGGTTTAGGCTGACAGTCTCAGACTGCTGTTTGCTTATCATACATTCAACAAATATGAACGTAAAGAGGACAAGATTTGGTATATATAAATGAATAAATTCTTTATTGATAAAAAATGTCTTCAAAAACATGCTACATTTTTACTCCTTTGGGCATACATGTCTAACAAAATGTTAGGTTTGAGTGGAATGAAGATTGTGAGCTTGCTTTTCAGGAATTGAAGAACCGGTTGACTTCAGCTCCAGTGTTAGTTATTCCTAGCAGTGACGAGCCGTATGTGGTTTATGCAGATGCTTCAGGGCACGGACTTGGATGTGTGTTGATGCAAAATGGACGTGTGGTTGCATACGGATCAAGACTGCTAAGACCTCACGAGCGAAATTATCCTACTCACGATTTAGAGCTCGCAGCGATGATTCACGCGCTGAAGATTTGGAGGTGTTACTTGTATGGAGCGTCGTTTCAAGTCTTCTCCGTTCACAAGAGTTTGAGGTATTTGTTCACTCAGAGGGATCTTAATTTGAGGCAACATAGATGGATAGAGTATATGGAGGATTATGATTTTGTGTTGCCATATCATCCCGGGAAAGCTAATATGGTCGCGGATGCACTTAGCAAGAAGTCTTCAAGGATTCTCGCTTGTTTGGCTTTTGAGGACTGGAGCAGGGATGTGACAGTGAGCAAGTATAGGCTACGATATCATGAAGACTATGATCGAGTTTCGGTATATCATGTGGAAGCAACCCCAACTCTTGTTCGGATGGTGAAGCAAAGTCAGTGGCAGGATCAGCATTTGTAGGGAATTTGGTCGCGAATTCAGAACGGTGAGCAGTTTGAAGAATGGAGCATGCATGCAGATGGATCGTTGTATTTCTGGGAGCATCTTGCAGTTCCAGCTATCGCCGAGGTGACGAAATCCATTTTAGATGAAGCTCATAGGTCTCAGTTTGCTATTCATCTGAGAAGCACAAAGATGTATCGTGATTTGAAGAGGCAGTATTGGTGGAGAGGCATGAGGAAAGATGTTCGAGAGTACGTGGCCAAGTGTTCGACGTCTCTTCAGGTGAAAGCCGAGCATCAGAAGCCTGCAGGTCAACTTCAGCCGCTTCCTATTCCAGGGTGGAAATGGGAGCATGTGACAATGGATTTTCTCACAAGTTTGTCGAGGACGGAATAGCGACATGATGCATTTTGGGTCATGGTCAACAGGTTCACAAAATCGGCGCATTTCATTCCGTTCAGGTTGACATGTTCGAGGAGGATTCTCGGGGATTTGTATCTGCAGAACATTGTGAGGTTGCATGGAGTTCTTTTGTCCATCACCTCTGATCGAGACACCAGGTTTAATGCTAAGTACTGGAGGAGTTTTCAAGAGGCTTTGGGTACGGATTTGAACTTCAGTACGACGTTTCATCCTTAGACTGATGGGCAGTCTGAGCGGGTTATTCAGATTCTTGAGTATATGTTGCGTGCTTGTGCGTTAGACTTCAGTGAAAATTGGAAGAAATATTTGCATCTGGCGGAGTTCGCGTACAACAACAGCTATCAGGCGAGTATTGGTATGGCACCGTTTGGGGCGTTGTATGGGCGGCCATGTCGGTCACTGGTGTGTTGGGCCGAGCCAAAAGATTGGGTTATTTTTGGGCCGGATGAGATCCGTGATAGCAACAAGAAAGTCGCGGTGATTCGAGATCGATTGGGGGCAACTTAGAGTCGACAGAAGAGTTATGTGGATAGGAGACATAGACCCTTAGAGTTCACGGTTGGAGATTTTGTTCTCTTGAGGGTATCGCCTCGTAAGGGAACTATGTGGTTCGGGGTGAGTGGGAAGCTCGCGCCGAGGTATATTGGGCCGTTCGAGATCACTCAGCGTATTGGTGTGGTTGCTTATTGGCTTGATCTTCCGCCCGAACTTTCTCATGTTCACGATGTGTTTCATGTGTCGATACTTAGGAAGTGTCCGCCTGAGTAGGGTAAGATAGTTTCATTTTGCGATGTGCAGGTTCATGAGGATACGACATACGAAGAGGTGCTGATTCAGATCATCGACCAGAAAGTAATTAGTTTGGTTCATCGTGAGATACCGTTGGTAAAGGTCGTGTGGCAGCATCATGGGATTGATGAAGCCACTTGGGAACTAGAGTCGAGTATGCAGGAATTGTATCTGCATTTGTTTTGTTTCTGAGATGAGATGTAAATTTCGAGGGCGAAATTTCTTTTAGGGGTGGAGAGTTGTAACGCCTGGGAATTTATTTAATGTTATTGTAATATAAATGATGGATTAATGTGCCATAATTAATGTTTCAACATTAATTTGATTACTTGGTTGGATTTTGAATTTTGATTGTTTTGTTAATTTGGTTAATTCAAATGATTTCTTATTGTTTTAAAATGATGTTCTGAGTTTTAAAACACAACAATTTGTAAAATGTTAAAAATATTCCGTTTTACAAAAACCATGGGCGACACATGGTTTTGCACAGTAAAACCGCCCACCGTTTCTCTCTATTTATTCTCTCTCTTCCTCCTCTCTCCTCACTCTCTCAGATTTCTCTCTCTCTTTCCTCCTGTGACTCTCTCTCGGTCTCTCCTTTCTCTCTCAACTTCTCTCTCCAATTTTTGAATCAAATTCAAATCCAAGCTTCGAGTTAGCAAGGAGGAAGCTCAGGGACGTGATTTGGCAGCCGAAAACGCGGATTGAAGCATCAATTCGAGGTTAGTTTTGAAATTTCTAAACTTTTTCTAAAATTTTCAATTTTGTGCATTTTTGAAATCTAGGTTTGGTTGAGCTTAGAAAACCTTGGATTTGAGTTTAATGAACTTAGAACAACTAGAATCTAAGCTTAGATTGAAGAAAAACGGATTGGATTCAAGATTTTTCATTTTTCTCCTCATTTTTTCATTTTTGAGATTTTTGAGTTTAAATCTTGTTTAAATGAGTTCAAATGTGTTCTAGTATGTTTTTCTATCAACTATGATTGTTTTTCATGCCTGGGATTTGAGAAAAACAGGTTAAAATCAAGATTTGGATTTTGGGGGAATCGAAAACCCGTGGTTGGATTTCTGGGTTTTCGTAGTTTGGCAGGCCAGACCACGTGTTCGGTAGGCCGGATCAAGGGATTGGCAGGTCGGTGTTCATCTTTTCGGCAGGCCGAACCTGGGAATGTTCGGCCGACCAAACTTGGCTTTCGGCACAGTTCGGCCGGCCGAAGCAGGGAGTCCGACAGGCTAGCCGAAGCATGGAAAATTTTGTGATTTTTCACCCGTTTTCACTGTTTTGAACCCCTATTTAAATTCCAACCTTATAGAATGATTTTAAAGATACAAATGGCACACTAGGACATCATGAAATGGTTTAGTAATATAGAATGTCTCAAACTAGATATTGATCGACTTAGTTTGTATCTAGGATCGTTCGTGGTTCCGCGGAGCTAACGTATAGCGAACCGGGATTATGGTGTGGGGCATTGGTACGAGTATTGAGGTAGGACTTCTACCCCATTCCTTGGTAGCTTAGTTTCAAAATGATTTGGCTTTGAAAAGGATTTCTATTAAAATGTTTTCAACGGTTGTTTGAAAATGAATTTAACGGTTATATTTTAATATACCGTGAATTGAAATAAACTTCATAATGAATGTAAATGACAACACTCGGTAATTGGGCTTTGAATGATGATGATAACAAACATATAGGCATGATGCCATATTAGAAATCGGGTCATGTAGCGATCGACCTTGGGAGTAGGTCCCGAAACCCAACTGGGCCACTATGGTGATGATATTATTATGGTTTGCCTAGTGAAGGAAAATGATATTACTGGTTGTTAGACATGTATGCCCTAAGGAGTAAACATGTAATACGTTTTTGGAGACATTTTTATCAATAAAGAATTTATTCATTTATATATACCAAATATTGTCCTCTTTACGTTCATATTTGTTGAATGTATGATAAGCAAACAGTAGTCTAAGACTGTCAGTCTAAACCTTAAGAATTGGGCATATGATGGGATGATTATGCGGAAGACACAATTCTTAGGGTGATGGTCTAAAACATAAGATCCACAATCGAGGGAATAAAGTTGGGCACTTTATTCATGAAAAGATTGTTATGTTGTCTATATCCCTTGTGGGAGATGGTTTGTCTTGGCCATCGGAGTTGGACTCCATGAATAGAAACATTGGCACGTTGTCAAAGGTGACGATGTGTTGGATCGGAACATAAAGTGAATTGATTTGGATTAATAATTCTGTCTTGGCAAATCGATTCACTTTAGACAATCATTTGTATTGTATCTTAATCCTGAGATGAATAATGGGCCCGTTGTCTTGACTTGTGTCTTTTGATGTACCAATGGGTGACTCCCACATTTCTATAGTGGCATGCATGCCGGTACGTTGGAGGCATGACTCTTGATAGCGTAGACTTGTTATTCATAGATTTGGAATCCATAGCTCCTCTTTAGGAGTAATGATATCCTCTTATATGCGTTGTCCTGTAATTGGAAAACTGGAGCGCTCAACCATTTGGATACATAGGTGTAACCGAATGGTATACTATATTTGGATGGTAAGTTTTCTAATGGTGAGACAATGGAACGTAAGATAAAAATAATCGGGAAGGTAAGACAGAACTTGTCCTTAAGCCAATTATGAATGATCATATGGGGATGCGATACACTATGATATGTCATGGAGACTTAGCTACACAAGCTTCGTAATTCTATAAAGTTCGAGAGTGCAGCTCCAAGCTTTTAGTGGAGTAGCGTTGGAGTTGATAATTGTGAAATGTATATCTGGGATATTGGGTTTCATAATTATCATGAGCTTGAACTTTATAGGTCTATTTTGATCTCCTTTCCTAGCTCACAAAATCATGTAACGACACGGCGTGCTTTTCCAATAATTGGTGACTTATGTCGGATTTATCAGATTGTTTTAAAATTTATAAGAATCAAATAATTCATGTCTGTTTATCGGTTGAATTAATTATGTAAGAAATTAGTTCAAGATGAACTTGTTGAATTATTGCGTTCGGATAATTATTGTCTGTTTATCGGTTGTTTTAATTTTGGACAATTAGAACAAGATAAACTTGTAGAATTATTGTGAATTGATTTATTTTCTTAGAGATTATCTTTATAAAGTTTGTTTTGATCAGATATCTTTCTATTGGGCTATTTGAATCAAAACAGAGACTTTATCCTTTAGAATCTCGGGTGGAAAATGAAAGATTCGCGGAGATTTTTTCTCGACAGTTCGGCCTGTCGGATGACGAGTTCGGCCTGCCGGATGACGTGTTCGGCCTGCCTATCAGAAAGTTCAACCTGCCTATCAGAAAGTTCGGCCTGTCGACCGACGACAGTTAAGATTACGCATTTTCAAGCGGATCTTATCAGATATTGATCCGAACTTGATTCTGTTTTTGATTTTTTGAGACCTAATCTGATATGGACTGACCCTAGGACCAATAGGTATAAAAAGGGAGTGAGTCTAATGATTTACTCAGATCAATTTGAGAGATTAAGAGTGATACTCTTCTAGTGAGCATCTAAAAACTCCCTGAGAGCTTTTGTTCACAAATCACGAACACTAGCTTTAGGTTCTCTCTATTGGTTGGAAGGAGAGTCACCGGTGGAAGAGCTGTACGTGTGAGCCCACACTCACTCCGGTTGTGGATAGAGAATAGCAAAGAAGACCAATTGGTTGAGGCTCTTCTGGAACGTTACTTCTCTACACAGGTCGCAGAGGTTCTTCGGTACACTGAGGTTAGTAAGATCTGTTCAATTTATACATATAACATGTCAAACTTGTATTTTGGAAAATACTCTGATGAAATTTTTTAAAAAAATTCCGCTGCGTACTTTGTTTCCAACAATTGGTATCAAAGCCGAGATTTTTACATAAATTTGCAAGTTTGTGATTATGTTATATGCATAAATTTTGTGATCTTAGTCTCTCCTATGCTTGAATTGAATTTTATAGAGAGATGGCACTCTAGGTTTCTATATAATATATAAATGTTGTCATGGATTATATGGTGAATGTTTATTAATTAATTATGGTTGATTAAATTGTTGTTTAATTATTTATTAATTAATTAATACCGGTTATGGTTCCTTAGAGGTTAGAATGTGTATCTAGGTTTTTCATGTAATTAGATGGCGGACTATCATCTCCGTCTAGGAATTGTTGTTTAATTTTTAATTTGTAAGAATTTTGTAATTAAATAATTATTCGGAGAAGACGGAACGAGAAGTCGGATCTTAAAGATTGATGATGGCGCCTCCAGGTATTTCCTGAGTCTCTAATTTTATGTTTTTGAATTGTTGAAAATAAAATTGATGAATTGCATTAAAATTGTATTTTTTGGAATGTGCATTTTCTGCTCGATCGGCATGCCGGACCTCACAATTCGACAGGCCGACAGTGGGACAGAAATTTTGGTGCTCTGTCGGCAGGCCGAACCTTCATGTTCGGTAGGCCGAACCACCATGATCGGCAGACCGATCACTCAGATCGGACTGCCGACCGAGAGCTGCCAGGTGTCCAAAAAAGGTGCAATTTTTCCAATGCAATTTTAATTTTGAGACGATTCTGAGAAACATTAAATTTGGATATGACCGAAAATATGAAGTGTTCGATTCATATGGGATTGAGGACTTGAAGATGGATATTACATAAAGAAGGATACAGCTTGAGGATTCAAGGATGAAGAATCAATAAATGTATCGATTATTCTCTTGTCATCTTAGTTTCTATTCTCTAGGGTGGAACCATAATATTACGGTTATTATTATTGTGCTTGTAGCTATGCTTGATTGCATTGCTTGTTTGCATTATAATATGATTTACCATGTATATTGATAACATGTCATATAGAATAGGGAGTGCCGCTCATATTAAAATTGTTCATGCATGTTTTTAAAATAAAACCTTGACTTCAAAAGATTGAGTGGGAGAAGGTTTTCGAAGAGAGAACCTAAGGCCTCCATCGTTGGTCCATAGGAAGAACATGGTGGTCCTGACCCCTAGGAAGGGATTTCTATCATGTACCAGATTGGATCTCTGAAAGGATAAGGTATTTTAGTATGATTTATGGTTGCACACCCCTAGGTGGTGATTATAAATCATGGATAAAATATTGAAACGGTGGTTATACACTCACGTTAATTTTATTATTAACCTCCTCTAGGAGCTCTGTTAATAAAATTAATGGCCAAAGAAACGATTATTAGTATATGCTGGATCATACGGGTCCTGGATGGCATATATTAATCAGGAGGGGATCCGTGTTCCTGATTGAATTTGGCATGACTCCCCTAGGAGCTTGTTGAATTCTGAGTTGGGAATTATTGTTGTAAGGTTGTGATATTTTCAAGGTTTTGACACATAAACACATTTGTATAATTTTACATGATTGTGTTATCTTACTAAATTATTATATATGTTTGCTTATGTTTGGTATATGATTCTTTATTGTAGATTGAAAATGTCTAAAAACGCTTTATCATCGATACTTGACAAAAACCAATTAACCGATGAGAACTATAATGATTGGAAACGGAACCTGGACATCGTCCCTTCCTTTGAGAACTGAAATATGTACTGACAACTCCTTGTCCTCCCGAGCCTACGGGAGACTCAAGTAATGAGCAATTCCAAGCGTACGATCGCTGGAAAGATGCTAATGATCAGGCCCGCTGCTATGTTATGGCTAGCATGAACAATGTGCTGCAGGCTCAACATCAGGATTATGAGATCTTGGATAATCTTGAGGACATGTTTGGAGGCCAAGCCATAACAAAGCAGCAAGGGGCGCTTCGAAAACTCTTAAACTGTAGACAGAGACCGGGGACATCTGTAAAGGAGCACATGATGTTGGTCATGGGTTACCTCGTTGAGGCTCAAACCAATGGAGCCGACATCGATGCTGAAACTCAGATGACTATGGTCTTTGAGACTCTGTCTAAGGAATTTATTCCGTTTAGAGCTACTTTTAATTTGAGCAATAGATGGGATATGACCTTAACAAAACTAATGAAACAGTTACAGGAGTTTGAACTGCTGATCAGGGAGTCTCCTACGGGTGGTGAGGCCAATATGGTAGCTGCTTTTGGTTCCAATTCTAACTCTGGAAATGGAAAGAAGCAACGGTTCAAAAGTGGGAAGTCTTCCATTCCTGCTGCTACCAAGAGCAAGAAGAAGAAGAAGAAGAACCCAAAGAAGCTTAAGTGCTTCTTCTGTGGTAAGGTCGGGCATATAAAGAAGCATTGCAAGGACTTCCTTTCCAAGGGAGGTAGGTGTGATCTTCTATATTTAGAAACTTGTTTGGTTGAGGAATCCAGTGACATTTGGGTCATAGATTCTGGTGCAACTAATCATGTTTGTGTTTCTCTGCAGGGATTCAAAGAAACGAGAAGTCTACTTCGTGAAGACTTAACGCTTCGGATGGGCGATGGATCCTTGGTCTCAGCGGAAGCAGTGGGAGATGTCCATCTTTATTTTGATAATTATAGGAGTTTAATTTTGCGAGACTGTTTTTATGTTCCTAAATTTAAAAGGAATTTAATTTCTGTATCTTCTTTATTTAAAGACTCCTACGTGGTATCTTTTAATGAAAAAGTGGTGATTCGTAAAAACAAATCTTTTATCTGTTCTGGATGGATGCAAAATAATCTATATTTTATCAAACCTAAGATGGACCTATTGCTTAATGCTGAGATAAATGATAATGACTCTAAAAGACTTAAAACTTCTCACTCTAATAAGACTTATCTTTGGCATTTGCGCCTTGGCCATATTAACCTGAATAGGATTCAAAGGTTGGTAAGGGATGGACCTTTAAGTCACTTAAAGGTGGAATCTATACCTCAATGTGAGTCTTGTTTGGAGGGTAAAATGACCAAAAGACCATACAGGTCTAAGGGCAATAGGGCCGAAGGGGTTCTAGAACTTGTGCATAGTGATGTTTGCGGACCGATGAACATCCGGGCACGAGGAGGGTATGAATACTTCGTCACTTTTATTGACGATTACTCAAGATATGGGTATGTGTACCTAATGCACCACAAAAGCGAAACTTATGATAAGTTCAGGGAGTTTCGGGCTGAAGTGGAAAAGCAATTGGGTAAACCCATAAAGGCACTTTGATCGGATCGAGGTGGGGAATACCTTTCTGAAGAGTTCTTGGGACACTTGTTAGAGAATGGGATTTTATCCCATTTGACTGCGCCGGGCACTCCGCAGCAGAATGGCATAGCGGAGAGAAGGAATAGGACTTTGTTGGACATGATTCGGTCCATGATGAGTTATTCATCATTGCCTTTGTCCTTTTGGGGATATGCACTACAAACCGCATGTTATCTTTTGAAAAATGTGCCTTCAAAATCGGTCCCTAAAACTCCTCACGAGTTGTGGACAAGACGGAAGACATCCTTAAACCATATTCGCATATGGGGATGTCCAGCTCATGTCTTGTTTAAGGATTCAAATAAATTGGAAGCACGTTTAGAAGTTTGCGTGTTTGTAGGATATCCAAAAGGGACTAAAGGGGGTTATTTTTATAACCCAAAGGAAAATAAAGTCGTGGTTTCAACTAATGCAACTTTCCTTGAGGAGAGTTACATGAACGACTTTAAACCTCGAAGTAAAGTGGTGCTTGAGGAGTTGAGGGGTGATCCGTTTACTCCGGAGGTTCCGAATGAAACCATTCCGATCAGTGTAGAAAAACCAAACAAACCTGAACAACAACCTCAGGGGCTTCGGCGTAGTGGGAGGATCGGGCGTCAACCTGAGAGGTATATGTTCAATGGGGAAGTCTTTTTGGCTGAACCGGATGAACATGACAGGGATCCTTATACTTACGCAGAAGCTATGGAGGATGTTGATTCAAGACTCTGGACAGAGGCCATGAACATAGAGATGAAGTCTGTGGAGACTAATCGGGTCTGGGAGCTTGTGGATCTTCCCAAAGGGGTAAAACCCATAGGGTGTAAGTGGATCTACAAGAGGAAAAGAGGAGTGGATGGAAAGGTCGAAACCTTTAAGGCTAGACTGGTAGCTAAGGGTTATACGCAAAAGGAAGGAATCGATTATGAGGAAACCTTTTCGCCTGTAGCCATGCTTAAGTCCATCCGGATTCTCTTGTCCATAGCGGCCGCTCTCGACTGATCGGCTACGAGATTTGGCCGATGGATGTCAAGATGGCTTTTCTAAATGGCTATCTTGATGAGTCCATTTATATGAAACCACCAGACGGGTTCAAGGTTGCAGGTCAAGAGGGTAAGGTTTGTAAGCTGCTAAAGTCTATTTATGGACTTAAGCAAGCTTCTCGCTCTTGGAACGTAAGATTTGATCAAGTGATCAAGACTTATAGGTTCTCACAAAATGTGGATGAGCCATGTGTTTACAAACACATTAAAGATAGGAAGGTGGTTTTTCTACTACTCTATGTAGATGACATTCTGCTTATTGGCAATGACGTTGGGGCATTGTCACCAATCAAATTATGGTTGACCAAGCAGTTTGACATGAAGGACTTGGGTGAGACTAATTTTGTTCTCGGTATCCAGATCTTTCGGGATAGGAAGAACAAAATGATAGCTTTGTCTCAGGCTGGCTACATAGATAAAATTCTCAGGAGGTTTGCAATGCAGGATTCCAAGAAAGGTGGGCAACCATCTAGGTCTGGAATTACTCTTTCTAAGAAAGACTCTCCAAAGTCTTATGAGGAAAGAGAATACATGAAGAAGGTGCCTTATGCTTCGGCAGTGGGTAGTCTCATGTATGCCATGCTTTGCACTCGACTGGATATTAGCTATGCGGTCGGGATTGTAAGTCGATTTCAGGCGGATCCAGGACCGAACCATTGGGTTGCGGTAAAGCATATTTTCAAGTACCTGAGAAGGACTCGAGGGTATATGCTTGTGTATTCAGGTGAGGATTTAACTCCTCTAGGATACACTGATTCAGATTTTCAATCCTGCCTGGATTCTAGGAAATCGACTTTGGGGTTTGTGTTTACTCTAGGTGGCAGTGCCATCAGTTGGAGAAGTGCGAAGCAAGATTGCACATCGGATTCAACGATGGAGGCCGAGTTTGTGGCAGCTAGTGATGCTTCGAAAGAAGCAGTGTGGCTACGCAAGTTCCTTAGGGATCTTGAGGTTGTTCCTAGTATGGATAAGACGATATCACTGTACTGTGATAACAATGCGACGGTAGCTAAAGCTAAGGAATCAAGATTTCACAAGAAGAGTAAACATATTGATCGAAAGTATCATGTGATAAAGGACTTCGTTGAGAGCGGGCATGTCACGGTGTGCAAGATCGCGTCAGAGGACAATTTAGCTGATCCATTTACGAAGACACTTACTGGGAGAGTCTTCGAAAGGCATGTGGAAGCTATGGGGATGCGAAATTTGCTGTATTTACTCACTTAGTGCAAGTGGGAGATTGTTAGACATGTATGCCCTAAGGAGTAAAAATGTAATATGTTTTTGGAGACATTTTTATCAATAAAGAATTTATTCATTTATATATACCAAATATTGTCCTCTTTACGTTCATATTTGTTGAATGTATGATAAGCAAACAGTAGTCTGAGACTGTCAGTCTAAACCTTAAGAATTGGGCATATGATGGGATGATTATGCGAAACACGCAATTCTTAGGGTGACGGTCTAAAACAGATGATCCGCAATCGAGGGAATAAAGTTAGGCACTTTATTCATGAAAAGATTGTTATGTTGTCTATATCCCTTTTGGGAGATGGTTTGTCTTGACCATCGGAGTTGGACTCCATGAATAGAAACATTGACACGTTGTCAAAGGTGACAATGTGTTGGATCGGGACATAAAGTGAATTGATTTGGATTAATAATTTTGTCTTGGCAAATCGATTCACTTTAGACAATCATTTGTATTGTATCTTAATCCTGAGATGAATAATGGGCCCGTTGTCTTGACTTGTGTCTTTTGATGTACCAATGGGTGACTCCCACATTTCTATAGTGGCATGCATACCGGTACGTTGGAGGCATGACTCTTGATAGCGTAGACTTGTTATTCATAGATATGGAATCCATAGCTCCTCTTTAGGAGTAATGATATCCTCTTATATGCGTTGTCCTGTAATTGGAAAACTGGAGCGCTCAACCATTTGGATACATAGGTGTAACCAAATGGTATACTATCTTTGGATGGTAAGTTTTCTAATGGTGAGACAATGGAACGTAAGATAAAAATAATCGGGAAGGTAAGACAGAACTTGTCCTTAAGTCAATTATGGATGATCATATGGGGATGCGATACACTATGATATGTCATGGAGACTTAGCTACATAAGCTACGTAATTCTATAAAGTTTGAGAGTGCAGCTCCAAGCTTTTAGTGGAGTAGCGTTGGAGTTCATAATTGTGAAATGTATATCTGGGATATTGGGTTTCATAATTATCATGAGCTTGAACTTTATAGGTCCATTTTGGTCCCCTTTTGCTAGCTCACAAAATCCTATAACGACACGGCATACTTTTCCAATAATTGGTGACTTATGTCGGATTTATCAGATTGTTTTAAAATTTATAAGAATCAAATAATTCACGTCTGTTTATCGGTTGAATTAATTATGTAAGAAATTAGTTCAAGATGAACTTGTTGAATTATTGCGTTCGGATAATTCTTGTCTGTTTATTGGTTGTTTTAATTTTGGACAATTAGAACAAGATAAACTTGTAGAATTATTGTGAATTGATTTATTTTCTTAGAGATTATCTTGATAAAGTTTGTTTTGATCAGATATCTTTTCTATTGAGCTATTTGAATCAAAACTGAGACTTTATCCTTTAGAATCTCGGGTGGAAAATAAAAGATTCGCGGAGATTTTTTCTCGACAGTTTGGCCTGCTGGATGATGTGTTCGGCCTGCCGAAGTGGCCTGTTCGGCCTGCCTATCAGAAAGTTCGGCCTGTCGACCGACGACAGTTAAGATTACGCGTTTTCACGTGGATCTTTTCAGATATTGATCCGAACTTGATTCTGTTTTCAATTTTTTGAGACCTAATCTGATATGGACTGACCCTAGGACCAATAGGTATAAAAAGGGAGTGAGTCTAATGATTTACTCAGATCAATTTGAGAGATTAAGAGTGATACTCTTCTAGTGAGCATCAAAAAACTCCCTAAGAGCTTTTGTTCACAAATCACGAACACTAGCTTTGGGTTCTCTCTATCGGTTGGAAGGAGAGTCACCGGTGGAAGAGCTGTACGTGTGAGCCCACACTCACTCCGGTTGTGGATAGAGAATAGCAAAGAAGACCAGTTGGTTGAGGCTCTTCTGGAACGTTACTTCTCTACACAGGTCGCGGAGGTTCTTCGGCACACTGAGGTTAGTAAGATCTGTTCAATTTATACATATAACATGTCAAACTTGTATTTTGGAAAATACTCTGATGAAAATTTTTTAAAAAATTTCGCTGCGTACTTTGTTTCCAATACTGGTTGTACGAGTAAACTGTTCTGGGTAAGAACGGTTTTACTCAAAATTATTTATTTATTTATTCATTTAAGGTTTCTTTTAAATAATCCCTAAATAATGAAATGTGTCTTTAAATTAAATTAGTTTATAAAACATAGTCCTACTGAGCCTTTCGCTCACGTTATATTTGTTTTAAATTTCCCCCCTTCTAGGTAGTTTTCCATTTAGGTTTGGAGAGGATTCAACGGACAGGACCCAGGAGCAATAGAGGAATTGGTAAATTTATTTGTATTATTTAAATCAAGGCATGTAAGATTTTAACTTTACTTGTACTTGGACTGTGGTTGTATTCATGATATTGTTGGTACCATGTGTGTGCACAAGTTGTAGGTCTATGGGACCCATACTCGCAACTTTATTGTTTTATTATTATTCGTTTAATTATTCCAATTGCTTAATGTATGTGAACTCTTTTACAAGGTGTTGTTTTTAAAGAACCTCATATTTTATATTTAATCCAACCCCTAAATTCTTGATTTTAATTAAATTCTCTTTTAATTAATTTAAATAATCTGCCACGTCACCTCCCGTACTTCGGGGCGTGACAACCCACTAAGTCGATCAATATCTAGTTTGAGACATTCTATCTTACTAAATCATTTCATGATGTCCTAGTGTGCCGTTTGTATCTTTAAAATCATTTTACAAGGTTGGAATTTCAATCGGGGTTCAAAACAGTGAAAACGGGTGAAAAACTACAAAATTTCCCATGCCCGGTCGGCTGTCGGACGCCCTGCTTCGGTCGACCGAACTGCACTGCCGAAAACCAGGTCCGGTTGGCCGGACATTTCCCAGGTTCGGCTTGTCAAACGGTGCAGTCCGGCCTGCCGATCCTTTTAATCCGGCCTGTCGAATACGTAGTTCGGCCTGCCGAATTGGAAAAACCCAGAAATTCTAGCCACGGGTTTTGGTTCTCCCAAAATCTTGATTTTAACCTCTTTTTTTTAATTCTCAGGCATGGAAAACAATCATAGATGATAGAAAAACATAATAGAATACTTTTGGACTCATTTAAACAAGATTTAAACACAAAAATCTAAAAAATCTGAAAATGGGAAAAAATGAGGAAAAATGAAAAATCTTGAATCTAATCTGTTTTCCTTCAATCCAAGCTTAGATTCTAGTTGTTCTAAGTTCATTTAACTCAAACCAAGAGTTTTCTAAGCTCAAACAAACCTAGATTTAAAAAATGCACAAAATTGAAAATTTTGAAAAAGTTTAGAAATTTCAAAACTAACCTCGAATCGAAGCTTCAATCCGTGTTCTTGGTTGTCAAATCTCGTTCCCGAGGTTCCTTCTTGCTAACTCGAAGCTTGGATTCGAATTTGATTTAAAAATTTGAGAGAAAAATTGAGAGAGAAGAGAGAAACCGAGAGAGAAGGAGAGAGGGAGCCTCACAGGTTAGAGAGGAGGAGAGAGAGAGTGTGAGAGCTGAGAGTGAAGAGAGAGGAAGGGGAGAGAAAATAAATAGAGAGGAACAGTGGGTGGTTTTACTGTACGAAAACCAAGTGCCATCCACTGTTTTGTAAAACGAAATATTTTTAACATTTTACAAATTGTTGTGTCTTAAAACTCAAATCAACATTTTAAAACAATAAGAAATCATTTGAATTTATCAAATTAACAAAACAACCTAAAATTCAAAATTTAACCAAATAATCAAATTAATGTTGAAACATTAATTATGGCACACTAATTCATCATTTTACATCACAATAACATTAAATAAATGTCGGAGCGTTACAGGTTTCAACCCTAGAAGCTCATTTTATTTATTTTTTTCATAGTATTGTTGGAAAATGTCGGTAAGTTGCAACATTATGTCGTTGTCATAGACAAGATTTTCATGTCTTAAAGAAATTATGTAAAAGATTCTTGTCAGAGTAGTGCTTTTGGAACTTCTGCCACAGCTTGATTATCATCTTTCCACCGTAGTTCTCGTCAAGCATACATTGCTTTCATGCCATCTGAATTACTTTTAACGACGTTGACGCTGATTTTGTTAAGACATACTACTACTTTTTTTAATAAATGTTGCCGATCATAGAACTTTTTTTTTTTTTTTTCCTTTTTGCCAAATATATTAATGGCTCAACTCTTCACGTGATTGCTATAGCTTTATGTGGCAGAAGGTTAATTTCACGACATTATGTAGATCAGCTATATATAACGTTGAATGGTGTATATCAATAACAACCGGCTGTTATCAATATAAGCTCGTACCAAGAGAGAAAAAAAGAAACGGAAAATTGGGTGTTTAGAAAATATGGTTTGAACCAACAAGTTGAACTGATTTATTGTAGCATGTAAGAATTTTACATTGTATTTTTTTTTTTTTTTGACACTGTAGCATATAAGAGCTTTATATAGTAAAAACTAAAAGTTTTGGTTGATACTAAAAGTGCTAAACACACAAGCTAATTCAAAGTGTCTTTCTTTCTTCTATAGAGAGCACAGCATTTTTTCTCCCCCACTTGATCTTAAGATCTCCAAAACATGTAAGAGAAGAAATAAAGAGTTAAATAATTATCACTTTGCTTTCAGCTTTTGATTTCTATTTGTTATTCCCTTGATCTATCAGAGCAGTTGGAGAATATTAATCCCTGAAAATAAGCCTTCATTTTATTACTCACTTGATGCCCTCGTGAAACTTCTCCTCTTATAAACAAATTTTCTTTGATGGAAGACCCTTCTAAAGCACTATTCAGAAAAGCTGGAATAATTGTAGTTTGTTTGGGACTATAGATTCAAACAAAAACTTTTACTATAATGCTTTCTCTTATAAAATTTAAACTGCTACAATATTCTCAATTCAAATCTTTTATTTGAACCTATGTTCGGAAACAGGCTCAATTTGTTTTCAACTCAACTAGCCAAGTTGAAATCGCATGCCATACTTTTATTTCTTAGCTTATAAACTGTTGTTGGACACTAAGGGCCTATTTGATAAATGGATTCGAATTAGTAATTTGATTTGAATTAACGTGATTTAAATTAGGATTTGAGTTTAGTGATTTGAATTGTTATCCGAATTGACGTTTGGATGTGCATTTAAGTTTTAATCTGAGTATGAAATAAAATTCAAATTTGTGTTTGGGGAAATAGTAAAAATAATTTTTGATTTATCAACAAATCTAATAAAATCTAAATGTTAATAATCCTAAAAAAATATGCAATATAGATTTTAATTTATTCCTCTCTTCACTAGGAACACAATGAAAAAAGAATTATTTCAATTACATAACAAATGAAAAAGTTATTATTTTTTCCTCAAATACAAGAAAGAGAATTTTAGTTTTTATTATAGCACAGATATCCAAGTATCAAAAGTTTAGGAGGGAGTCCGAATTCTAAAAATTTAGATTCTTGATACTGGAAGAAACAAATACATATCCAAAAAATTATTAATACTCAATCTAAATTTGAGTCTAAAAAATCTAAAAAATTTTCGAAACAAACCGGCTCTAAATAAACTGTTGGAATTGCTTTAAGAGGTCCAAAAAGTCCTTTCCACCTAAGACAATGCAATAATGTGGAGCGGCACAGCCACGTCATATATAGTTGATATATAATTGAGTAAGGACATGCCCCACTTTATTTTTGAGATTTTAATTTTTATATCTAGATTTTTCCTTCAATCCAGTTAGATTCCGTGTCAAACAAAAAACTTTTTACGTGTATTCTCACTGATTAATTGAAATTTATAACGATGTCTATGTGTAATAAAAATTTATCTCACTTTTTATGCCTCCAGTGAAAGATTATTCTGGCTTTTTTACTGGTATTATGTTTGATAAAGGCGAAGGTAAAGGTGCATTCTTGACTTTTTATGCATGCTTTTCTATTGTTAAAAATAAAAAAAGAAACAAAAATACTCAAGCTAAGCCAGAGAGAAGCATTGAGCATTAAGCAATGACTAGCTTCTTGATTGCCAATATCATCATTCAAAATCTGGGCGCCATGAAATGGAAGGATGACAACTTAAATGAATATAACTACAAATATATTTAATATGTAGCTTTGGAAAAATCAATGACAAAGGAAATTCTATACACATAAGATATACATGCATTGCTAAAAACAACATCAGGTATGTAAAGCCATGCAGGTCCAAAACTCCTCGCCATCCAGAAAATACCTAAAGCATCTGCACCTTCATTTATTCATCAAAAAAGCATTTGCTCTTCCCAAAAGCTCAACCAATTCAATCTCTTAGTCTTCTCTTCTTTCCTTGTTACTATACTATCCCAAAAAAAAAAAAAAAACAGTGGACTATCTACGGATACAGAGATCACGTGTCGTATCATATATTTGCTCTTAAATGGTCCAAATAAAACCTATATAAAAAGACATGCAAGATGCCAATAAGTTCAACTTCCCCTGTTTCGAACTACTGCTAAAAGGCGGGTTTAACTTACTGACTTCCACTACAATGCTTCAAAAGGCTTGAAACTCAGAGCATTTCTTCGGCCTCTTACTACAGATTTTACAGGATTGTCTTGCAAACCTGCAGATAAAGAAAAAACAATAAGTTGTTGGGTCTCTCCAAAGGAACAGACAACTGGATTGTCTTTACCGAATCAGAAAAGATACAAAAAGTATAAATGAGGTCAAACCAATAAATTATTTCTTTGCATTATATCTAGAGAGGACTTTCTTCCCATATGGACTGGTCCGAAGTGCAGAAAGGTGCGGTTTTATGGCGTCCATCAATGTAGCTAGAAGGGTTCCCTGCTCAGTAAGCATATTTTGAACTTGAGATCACATCACAACAAGAGACATTCACAACAAGAGACATTCACAACTAACTTATCTAGGACTCCTTATTTTAATATTTCCTAGCTAGCTAGTAGCTTGTAGTCAAGAATTCTTACAGCATTATCTTGTATAGACACAGAAGTCTGAAACATTCTTCAAACAATAATGACTCGAGCTCATAGAATAGTTTCCAATTTATTTTAACATGGATTTAGCAGTGTGGTCGATGGAGATTAGACTACAAGATTATGGACTTATGTTGATTGTTAATATTAGTGATAATTTCCTCTCTATTGGTCTTCTTCTCTCCCTAGATTTTCAACTTTCTCCTCTCTCTCTCTCTCTCTATCTCTCTCTTTCTTTCATTTTCCTAAAGCCCGCCATCATTTGTTTAAAGGAAGGTACATATTAGAACAATTAGATGCTGCAAAGTACTGCATGTACCAACCTTTGACTGCTCTAGTGCTGCTTGAATAACGTAATTGCCATAAGGATCCTGCATGATTTGATCTAGTCGGTGACTATCTATAAGCTGCTGAATAATACGAGTGAGGCGTTCTTCACCAGAACATTTCAGGATTTTCTCCACCACATTACTACTATGCTTCTGAACAGACAGATCACAGTAGCTACCATCCAACTGACCAAGGATATCGGTTATTGCCCATGGAAGCTCAAGGTCAAAGACAAATTGCACAACATAGTTCCTGTTAAGTCGCAACTTAGTTCCCAAAGCTCAATTTTATCAAAAAAAACGTATAACAAAAAGACAATACACTCAAAAGTGACAATGTTATAGACCCTTTCTTGAGTTAAATCCTTTACTTATTTCAGACGCGTTCTAAAAGAGAGGCTGCACTGACTACTCTAGGATCAAAACCAACATAACATTATTAATCGACGTACGTTTGTGATACCAATGAAGTTGAATCCACTCTGCCTTCTAAGATACTTCTACAAAAAATGCTATAGCTGACAAGGTACTTATCACTCGATGCTAAGACTTCCAATTAAAATGCTTTATTTCATGGAGACAAAATACCCAAAAAAAAATGCCAAGCCAGAGTGTAGAACACATTTTTATTTTAGAAAATATAATATACCACTCTCTCAGGCAGCTGAGATCAGAAATAAAGAGATAATTATCAGAATATTGATACGATAAATAACCACAACTGTTGGATTTCCTAAACATGGTTTTACATTGCAGCTATTAACTTTTATCCGTTGAGGGATGGCCCAGTAACATGAGTAATTGTGTCAGTTGACTTCCTTCAATTAACCAATCAGAAAAAGTTCATCCTAGTGCAATGCCTCAAAGAATGATGTTAGATAACGATGTGGGACTTGTGACATAAATTGTATATAATATGAGGGGTTCTAAGAAAGAAAGGGAAGAATAAATACCCAAATGGATCTTGGGAAAGGATTAGAGCGTTTAAAGCAATCTCAGAGACTAAACGGCGTCTTTGCTCTCCATCAGAGTGACTAAGGCATTTTTGAAGTACACAGCAGCCATGGCAATCTTTTGCAAGCTCAACGCAATGGACAGTTGCAGCATTAGAAAGGAACTGCAAATAGAAGTCATTAAATATCCATCATTTCATTCTATAAGCTTCTCTCAATTATTACACTAAATAAAAACAAAAACATCCGAGCTCCTACATCAACTAAGACACTGCTGGTTTTAGTCTCCTATGTTTTTACAAACTTGCGAATCGAGTGTGATATCTCAGGACACAAGCTCTAGAAGCTAAAACAGCCCCTTTACTTCACTAAAAATGCCTTAACCACTTCCAAAATACCACTCATATAAATATCTATTTTTGAAATTATGCAGTTAAGTCATAAATGTTCCGTACTTCACTATGTTCAGCTGTCAAATGCTGCAAGCATCGCTGAGCTACATGGTTCCCGTTCATGTTTTTTATTAAAGCCACGGTATCATGCTCTAGTGAGGAAACAACCATGGAAAACTGCTCTGCACTGTTAAGCATTTCAATAACCTTTTGAATAGCTCGAGTCCTGTGGTTGGAAGAAAACCTCATATTAGTTGTCCGAGAATAATAAGATATACCAGTGCAATATTGCAGACCTATACATGCATGTTTATCTAAAGTTAGAGAGAGAGAAAGAGAATCAAACCCATGCATATCACACGAGATTCTAACAAGCTCCCCCCGTTTTCTAGTGATTGAACAGAGTATTTGCATCCGCTGATCCTCATTACACACTTCAAGCAATTTTTGGACAAGGTAATTCCCAAAAGGATCCATCATTAGCTCAACAATATGATCTATGATTTCATCAAAAATCATCTCAACCTCTTTTTGGGTTCCTTCAGCAAGTTTTCTTTGTAAGAACCGGCAACCATGTTGGTCCTTAGCCATGTGATAAATCCAACCGGTGACCTCATTCAGAGAGTTATATTTCAGAGGCAGGGACTTCAGATCAGCACTTTTGAAGTCTCTTGGATCTCGGTACATATCCCATGATCTCTCATTATCAAACTGGCAGCAGCCGACCTCAGATAAGTTATGGAAGGAATTACCATTTTGTAGTACCTTTCCATTTTGAACAAAATTAGCAAGTGATTCATTTGCTCCAACACGACCAAACTTGGCAGCATTGATTGTGTTCAATCCATGATGTCTAGCTAAAATCTGCTTAGCATAACTCTGTTTCACCACTTTCTCCCAAGCATTCATTGCATTCAATTCAACGAAAGAGAAGGCGGGATTCAATTGATTCGACTCCCTAGGCATTGCATAACTATTCCACAATGAATCTTGCTTAAATTGTTCGTATTGATGAGAGACAGGTGCCTCAAAATGGGGCTGCCTTGAATTCCGTTTTAGTAAACTGGTTGCAATGTTTCCATTTTCGTGCAACAGACGCTGGCCTTCCAATTGTTGATTAGGGAACTGCTGCAGATGTAGATACGGTTGGTGCATACTGTAACACCGTTCGTCTTCCATAATACTCCAACTCAATTGATTTTGGTTTGTTTGATGTGGACCTAGGTATGGAATCTGAGCTTGAGAGTCCAGAAAGAGTTGCTGGTGATCAGATATTATTGGAAACTGCATCCCAGGAACAGTCACATTAGACACTAATGGAAAACCATGCATCGAATGTTCTAATGGAACAGCAGCGGAAAAGTTCTCAACTGGCTGACAATTGGCGACACAGTGGCGTCTTTTCAGCTCTTGAGGATTGAGTTGTGACAAATTTGCACTTTCATGGCCAACTCTTGTCATGTCAATCCCGTAGAAACTATAAGGTATGCTGTTTGGCGTTCGGAAAGAGGGAAAAACCATTACCGGTGAATCCATGTTAGAATCTTGTTTTTTCAGGCTGTACTTCTGCAAGGATTTTGCCAAAGGAGGGTCTTCCCCTGCCACCATAGACACTGTATCCTTAAAGGTCAGCTCTGTAAATGCAGAAGTCAAGGAACGGTCATCAGGGAGATTCATCTCAGCTGATGGAAGTTGAACAACCCCTTTAGTGGGTGAGCATTGAACTTTGTTCAGCATGTTTTTTCCCTCATCCAACCTTACTTTGTTTTGCAGCTTCTCACTCAAAGGCTCTTTGTAAGGAGAGCTCATGCGGACGGGAGACAAGCTTTCATCCACATATACCCTCTTGGGAACAGATACCCCGGAACGTGGATTCCCGGAAGTGGCATTTGGTATCTCACCAAGGAGTTTCTCAAATTCATCAAACCCTAGATCACTTCTCTTTGCTTCCATTTCGTAAGAAACGCCCTTTAACCAAACAGAGTGGAACTGCTAGTAGGAAGTCTTGATCAGCAGAAAGAGTCCCACAGTTGTGTACGTTAATTTATAACTCGCGAGAAAGCCAGCCATCATCAACAATTATAAATAATTGGCAGTATCTCCATAAATTGGAGCGCCATTTTGAGACATGAACAATTTTGAATAATGAGCAAAACATTTCAGTGACCATCTCCAAAAAAGAAATACAAACATCCACAATGCAGTGAGAACTCACTAATCCATTTCCTTGTAATAGAACAACCGGATCATTGAAAACTCATTTTTCTACACAATTCATCAAAAATGAGAAAAAGGCAATTCTGTGTGTTAATTAACAATGTAGCACATTCTTGTCACCAATTTCATCAAATCAATAAATGAATGTTAAGAAAATAAAACGAAAAGCAACATAGTAAAAAAGGAATCATATAAAAGCATCGGTTAACATCAAATGATTCTACAACTAAAATCCATCAATGCCCAAAACCCAGTTCATGAACAGCTCACATGAAGCCAATAAAACAATTATCAATCATCAAATCACCAAAAATAAAAACATTTTTTCCCTCGATCTTCAAGGCCACCATAGAGGAGTTGATTAAATCAGATTTTGTGGGGGAATAAAAAATCTCTCAATAAAAGGAATACCAAACCGATCACTTCACCAAAATGCGCCAAAACCCAGAAACGATCATCAAATCCCAATTCAGAACCACAAAAGGAAAAACCAATGATCGTTCATCAACAAAATATACATATATATATATATATATAATAAATAACACATCAAACACATAAAAAAAAAAAAAAAAAACAACAACAATGCAAAGGGCAAAGGGAAAAACCCACGTGAAACAGGAAACTTACCAGTTAAAAAACACAACCCCAGATGAAGAACTAGAGCCAGCCCTGCATCAAAGAGAAGAATTGGCCAATGGATGATCAAAAAAAGAAAAAAAATATTTATCTTTTCCTTTTGGAAAAAGAAGAGAAAAATGGTGTTTGAATGAAGAGTTGTTGTAGGTAAGAGAATGAGGCAGTGACGAGGCGACGTCAAGAAGAAGAAGAAAAATTAAGAAGAGAAGGTTTTCAATTTGGAAGAGACAAAAAAAAAAAAAAATTTAAGATATGATGTTTGGGAAATAATAATTCCACCAACAAATAGAAAGAAGAAAAAACCGATTAGCTACTTAAACTAAGTCGTTACGAAAAAAGATCTCAACAACGTATTACTTACCAAACTAGAAATTCCAGACTTTGGTGTTTTGGTTTCTTTTCCTTTCCGACTTTACATTTACATTACATGCATGGAAACGGAAATATGACATATGTGCTCCCACATTAAATGCTATGTTTGTTTGTATATATATATTATAAATATTATTCTTATGTTGTGTTATGTGTCATTTCTTTTTCATTTTTTAAACTGCTTATTATAATAATGTTTTTCCTTAAAAGAATGTTGTACATGCACGTACTTTTTAAGACTTGGTCTTCTACTTCTAAGCCCAGCCCTCCTACTTTTTTGTCCTCCCCTTTATTTTGTTCTTTCATTCTTTTTGGTCCTTTCACTATTATGTACTATAAAAAAACAATAGAATAGAATAAAAGCTTCATACAAAATCATGAATTATGTTACAAGAATTATTTGTGTTGCAAGCCTAATTGTGAGATGCCATCAGAAATAACTAAACTATAAATATGACAAAAAAATAAATTTCTATTTTTTATATTGGGTGGTTTTATTCACACTCCAATTTGACTATTTACATCCCCTTGAAAATAAAACTTCATATTATTGAAAAATCCTCAATAAAATCAGAAAAAATGACAATTATAATTGACCTAATTACATAATTAAGATTTAAAAAAAAACAAATTAAATCTTAATTTTTTTCTTTCCACACACACCTATACGTAGGGATAAAGCCCTAATTATTCAATGACTATTCTAAAATTCATATAGAGGTATCGTCAGTTGTTTATGTAACTCCCTAAAGTTGGAGTTAACAGTTTTTAATAAATTAAATAAAAATCAAAAAGTAAAAAAAATAAATAAAACTTCAGAACTAAATTTGCTCGAGACTTAAATGAAAACTCTCAAATCACAATAAAAGTAAAAACGACAAATTGGATTTGTAAATGGAATTTCGAAGGCAAAGTTGGAGATTCAAATTTTCAACGGACAACTGCGTTTTGGATCTTTTTGCTGCCAAACATTGTCAGCTAAGTTAGTAGGGACTTTATAACTTACCATCTATGATATTTTATTTAATTAGTTGATAGAAATTTGGAATTGAAAATTTAATCATTTGGATTGCAATGCATTGGTATTACTGTTGACGTTATTGGTTTTAAGATTATTGAAGTGTGATTATTAATATTGTTGTTGTTGTTCTTATTATTATTATTCTTGTTGTTATTACTATTGTTATTAGTATTATTATTACTACCGCTACTACTGTTGTTATTATTGTTGTTGTTGTTGTTGTTGTTGTTGTTGTTGTTGTTATTGTTGATACTATTATTATTGTTAATATTATTGTTATTGTTTTTGCTATTGCTATGGTTACTGTCATTGTTATTGTTAATATTGTTTGAAGTGTTGTTATTTTCATTATTAGGCCTAGGTACTCTTATCAATTGTGATGTCAATATTGTACAACAGTTAAATTTGCACATATTTCATGATTTTATAAGAAATCTAATTTAATGGTTGTAGAACAATTGGATGTTGATATTCTCTTATGAGTTGTTGCATATAAATTACTATGGATTATGGTGCACCACAATATATATTCGGCTTGTTTTCTTGCAGGTTTAAAATTTTGGCTTAGTCGAAAAACAATCGTTATGTTGTCAAAACTTTGTTAAAACTGACTAATGCAGGTAGAATGATTTTGGATGGATTTTAGTAGTTAGACTAGTTATAACCTGATCCTATGCTTGCTAAGATCTTACTCGGTGCTGTCGGACAATTTCTAAGGCCATCCAAAGTGTTTATTGAAGTTATGTCCCATGGTGTGCTGATTTGTTAGGCATAACAGACATTTCATATCGATGGTATTGTCTATGCTATATAGCCTAACGGGGTGCCCTTTTAGGGCACAGTGGACACAGGTGCTCATTTGGGACACAACAGAATATTATAAATCATCATTTCTTTCCTTTCCTTCACCAACAACCTGGGACGTGTGTGAAGAATTTGAGTGATGAATTACAGATTTTAGAATTATAGATTTGCTTGATAAAGTAAGAAATCCTTAAATTTTTGCATTGTTATTAAAAAATTTGTTTATTAACAGTATAATAATCATATGTAATAGTAATAATAAAGAAAAACCAAGAGGCGAGTAATGGATTTCTTACTAGGCATTGTGTGCTCATCCTTCCCTTACTTTCTCTTTCAGGTTAGTTGATTGATCCTCGGTGCCATGGATTTCATGGATGCCCCTCACTGTATGATTGGTATTTTCACTTTAATTTTGTTGGTGCATGGATGATACATGGAATGAATGCACCCAGTAGATAATTGGTTATTTGTAAAGCTTGTATAAATTGTTATTTGAATTTATTTTTATTTTCATTTTTCTTTTTATTCATTTTGACTAAGGCTGCGTAGTTGTATTTTTCACTTATGTGATAAACACATTTAAATTTTACATATTTTTATTTTAAATTTTCTATTTGTATTTTATTTCTTTTAATTTAGCATCAACATCTCTAGAGCATGTTTGAATGAATTTTCATAAGTTTTACGGGCCCTACTACTGTTTTTGAGTATTTTGATCTTTTAGATCTTTAAAAATATTTCTCTTAATTAAGTCATTACTCCTGGTTTTAGGTCGTGACAACTTCTATTTTCATCTTAGCATTCATAACAGCCTTAATGGGTTCATGTCGTGCCTTATCATAAGGGCTTCTGAATATGTCTTAGAGTGACTGCATTATTTGATAAGTAGTTTCCATGTATTGATGTTTTCATCTCAGCACGTCAGACATGCCAGCTAACATGTAGCATTAGGCTTTATTGTTTGCCTCAATCCAATGATCATATGTGTCTCATACATTACGAGTTACATTGACAGTAGGTGGTGAAGGACAATCCTCCAGGAGGACAAACTATGTTCATCTTACTTTTCCACTTTGCAAAATTATCATTGATTAACTTTTCATTTGATAGCATAGCGATTATTGGGTTTGACATTGTTATTGTAATAAATAAATGACATAAATTAAATGGCCGCATGAACATCATAAAGTTATTTTGGAATAGTAAAGGTGATGTACGATGTATATGTAAAAACACGTAAAAAATTTAACTTATTCTACAATGATCCAATTTTATTAATAATGTGCCACTGAAGGTTAGGTCATATTATTTATAAATTGAATTGAGATGATCTCAATTAATAAATATACTCAAAATATCTCATATTTTCTATATTTATTAACCACCATTTATTTTCGTCAAGATATAATTAACAATTTAAGTATATCTTTATGAGTGTAACCTACTATTTTAGATTTTAATAACTTAAATCAAAATAGCCGACAAAGAGGAGGTCAATTTTAAAATACATTTTAAAATCCTATCTCTTAAAAGCCAGCCTTATTATTGACTTAAATCGACTATAATGCCCCCTTATGGGTGCCATAAGAGAATGTTGCTTTTACCATTATACTTAATAAATATCAATAAGAAGTTTGAAATAATCAACAACACTTAGAAAAATATTCCAGGAACACATGCATGTAATTTTTTTTGATAAAGTAATACTAAGAAACCAAAATTTTGAAACACAATTTTATATTCAACAAAACATAATTTAAAAAAACATATCATAAATAGAACTGAGTCTCAAACAAATAAAAATGAAGAACATAACATATTAAATTTTGTTTGAGTTTAAACTCTTTTCATGACATGACTCCACTTCTAATCCAATATTCCTTGCACACACGCCTGTCCTTGTCCTCTATCCTAGTCAACCTGCATCTTATCCTTATCTACAACATGATATAAACTGAATAAGCATAAGCGTAGTAAGTACACTTTCTTATCTCACAACATAAAACATTTCATAAAAGCCATTGTATAATATTGTACTCATAATCATAGTAGTACATAAGGCATAAGTTTATATAGAACATATCTTTTCATTTAAACCTTCATATTAAAACATTATTCATTTTATGTTTAGAGGCCTAAGCGTTGCACTATAAACATAAACATCATAGACGCACCATCATGAGAGGAGTGGGGTAGCTAGTCCCAAACTAAACATAATAAGTCCAACCTTTGGGACATCATAAACATAAACATAGGGTGTGCAATACTTAATTAAGTGATACATATATATAGATATACTTTTAACATACCTCATTATTGAAACATTCCTTAAACCTTATTGTTGCAACAAAAGTTTTCATGACAAAACAATATGTAAAATCAAACTTAAAAATTATCATAAAACATGTTCTCAAAACTTTTTCGTAAACCTCTATCATGTTGTAGGTAAAAATATACTTACTTGTCTTGCTTGCTTACTAAACCTTAACTTGGGTGACGTTGCCACAGTTCTCGATGTCCTTGCCTTTTGAAGTATTCATGTCAATCATTCATATAATACATAAAATTAATATTCCTCTTCATGATATCATTTAATACCATATTACATCATCATATATTATTCTTAACAAAACAAAGCATCTTTAAGTCACAAACATGCACTTAAAGTCAAGAAACATAAAGATAGGAAACTTGACCTTTAATGACTTAGAGAAATTAATCTCAACTTATAAGCATGAATAAAGTGTACAAATTATTCCATAACATAGCTAACATATATAAACATCACTCAAATTTTCTTCTCTTAAAAATATTAACCTAAAGTACCTTTTTTCAATTTTTAAAACATTCAAGTAAATTTGCCAATAATAAAAACTGCCTAACCTTTAAGGATTCATAACGTTGTATCTTTTAATTCATATGCAATTAGCGCATAAAAAATTTGCAAAAATAAATTTCACATATATATCTAATATCTAGATTTTACTTTAGCCGTAAAATTTTCATTTGATAATTAAAATAAATCACATATTCAATACCATAAAATCTGCCAGCAAAGTTTGGGCAGTGAGCAGTCCCAATAAAAAGTTATTATTAAATTATTTATGCTGTAAAATAATTTATAAAAATTATTACATATAATAGATACATAAAATAATAAGATATCCAAAATTTAGCTTCAAATAAATTCAGTGTAATTCAAAACACAAGATTGATTTAAAAGTAATATTAACATCAGACATGCTAGATAGCAAACATGTTCTATTCAAACTTTTTTTACAAAATCAAATATGTATAAAATGCTTCTGAAATTTTTATGTGAATGGTTAGCATATAAATGTAAGTTACAAAAACAATAAATCATGCAAAACATATTTAAAAATATAATTTATCATCTCATGAATTGCACAGAGCATATTAGGTAGACATTTACAATCACTGAGTACTTGTCAATCAATGAATTTTATCTTAGAACATAATAAGGATATGAAGCTAAAACTTTATAGACATTTAGTGAATATATCAAGAATGATTCATAATTTTTTTAGAATTAAAAGGCATTTTTTTACCATGTAAAACAGACTCTAAAATACACAAATACAAAGCTGCCAACAATTAAAATTTTGTGAGTAGTGTTTGATTGAAAGCTCATAACTCTAAAAATATTTTGAACAAAAATTTATAAAAAATTCCAAACATTCATAGCATATATATACACATCATATCCAAAATCGCAACAAAATAAAATCATTTGATTTCAAAACGTTACCGACCACCTTACCAACAAACCAAAAACCCTAGAATTCTCTTATCACACTCCAATAACTAAACCTTATTTTCATGAAATTTCATGATATCATATGAACATAAATACTTTCAACCATAAAGTAACATTGTTGTAATCAAAGCAATAGACAAAATAATTTATTTTTCATACAAACATAGATGTATACACATTCACAATCATAAAAGAACAATTTTCTAACAAAGTTTATCACAAAACAATGTACATCACTCATAAGAATTAAAAACCATGAAAACTTTAAAACATACCTTAAATTCTTATGTTTTCTTCAACAAATACAAAGACTTGCACACAAAATCTCTAAAAAGAATTCCTTCTATTTTGGCTTGAAAGAAAATAAGAGTAATGAATTCTTTGAGAAAGAAAATATTGAAGAAAACAAAATTCCAAACTAATGGCATGTCAGGTTTAGAATAAACAGAGCATAAAAGTGAGGCAAGAAAAAGGGATAGGAATAACATGTGTGCTTGAAGCCACATATTTATAGGCATAAGTAACCCCAGTCCTAATCTAATTAGATGTCCCCCTTCTTTTTAAATGAGTGTAATCCTAACCAATTAGATTTCTCTTTTCTTAATGAGAGTAATCCTCATCTAATTCAGTTTCCTTTTTTTTTTTCTTTCTTTTTCTTTCTCCACGGCATGCTACTTTTTTTTGTTGCCTATTTTAAATGTAATATATATATATATAATACATAATATATATCTTATATTATATATAAGGTATATACTTTGATTTTTAACTTAACGTATATATAGTATATAACCTATAATATAATATAATATAATATCATACATAATTATTTATACACAACAATAATATTTGCTTCCGTAACCACCAAAAAAATTAATTTTTTACTGTATTCTCTTGGACACTTTACATTATCGAGTTTTTTAATGCCATAATAAAAATGTCACACTTGTAATTATCATGGCATCATAAATGTCATAAAAATAAGAAAATATATAATAACATTCATGTCATCATCAAGAATATAACTCTAGGGCATACATAAATCTAGAGTTGTCACACCCCAGACTACAGGAAGTGACGCGGCGGGTTTATTAAGCTAATTAATAAGAATTTTAGTAAAAACATAAGTTTAAGCATTTAGACTAATTATGAAAATGTGGATAATTTTAAAGCCCTTTCTAGAACAAGCATTTATAATAATTAAACGAATGAGAATATCAAAGTAAATAATTAAAGAGTGCAAAGAAATAAAAGGAACGAGAATGGGTCCCACTGACCCACGTCTTGTGTACACATATAGTACTGATAATATTATCTTACAACCACAATCCAAGTAAAGAGCAAGTTAAAATGTTACATGCCTTGATATTATAAAATATAAATAACCTACTAGGTCCTTCTATTGCTTCTGAGTCATGTTTGTGGAATCCTCTCTGAACCTAAGCTAAAATCCACCTAGAGGGGGAAAAGTTTGGACACAAATAAAATGTGAATGAAAGGCTCAATAGGACTATATTTTAGGAAATGTTAAATTTTTAAAAGAAAATATCATTATCCAAGAAATCACTTAAGAAAAGGACTTGAATAAATAAAGTTAAACAAAATCAGTCTTACCCAAAACAATTTATTGGTCGACCAGAAAGAACATCATTTTCTTTTCTTGGGCAAACCATATGTATAATACCATCGTAGTCACCCAGATGGGTTTCAGGACCTACCCCCAAGGTTGCATGCTACACGACCCGATCTCTAATATGGCATCATGCCCTTATATTCCTTTCTATCATTATTTAAAAACCATTTACTAGGTATTTTCATTTACATTCGTTATGGAGTTCATTATGAAATTCACCTCATTCCACAGTTTAAAAAAATAACAAATAAGATTTTCTTTTTCAATCAACCGTTGAAAACATTTTGATAAAAACCCTTTTTAAGGCCAAAATCATTTGAAACTGGGTTACCAAAGAAAGGATAGAAGTCCTACCTCAATACTCGTGCTGGCATCCCACACCGTAATCTCGGTCCGCTATACGTTAGCTCCGTGGAACCACGAACGACCTTAAATAGAAACTAGGTCTATCAGTAACTAGTTTAAGATATTCTACGTTGCTAAACTATTTTACGGTGTCCTAGTATGCCATTTGTATAAATAAAATCATTTTATAAGTTGCGATTTCAATCGAGATTCAAAATAATAAAAACGGATGAAAAATCACAAAATTTCACCATGCTCGGTCGGCCTGTTGTTTACCTTGGTTCAGCGGGCCGAACTATGAAATTTGGCTTGTCGAAGAACCAGGTCTGTGTTAGACATGTATGCCCTAAGGAGTAAAAATGTAATACATTTTTGGAGACATTTTTATCAATAAAGAATTTATTCATTTATATATATACCAAATCTTGTCCTCTTTATGTTCATATTTGTTGAATGTATGATAAGCAAACAGTAGTCTGAGACTGTCAGGCTAAACCTTAAGAATTGGGCATATGATGGACTGATTATGCGGAAGACACGATTCTTAAGGTGACGGTCTAAGACATATGATCCGCAATCGAGGGAATAAAGTTGGGCGCTTTATTCATGTAAAGATTGTTATGTTGTCTATATCCCTTTTGGGAGATGGTTTGTCTTGACCATCGGAGTTGGACTCCATGAATAGAAACATTGGTACGTTGTCATAGGTGACGACCTGTTGGATCGGGACATAAAGTGAATTGATTTGGATTAATAATTCTGTCTTGGCAAATCGATTCACTTTAGACAGTCATTTGTATTGTATCTTAATCCTGAGATGAATAGTGGGTCTGTTGTCTCGACTTGTGTCTTTTGATGTACCAATGGGTGACTCCCACATCTCTATAGTGGTATGCATGACGGTACGTTGGAGGCATGACTCTTGATAGCGTAGACTTGTTATTCATTGATATGGAATCCATAGCTCCTCTTTAGGAGTAATGATATCCTCTTATATGCGTTGTCCTGTAATTAGAAAACTGGAGCGCTCAACCATTTGGATACATAGGTGTAACCAAATGGTATACTATCTTTGGAAGGTAAGTTTTCTAATGGTGAGACAATGGAACGTAAGATAAAAATAATCAAGAAGGTGACACAGAACTTGTCCTTAAGCCGATTATGGATGATCATATGGGGATACAATACACTATGATATGTCATGGAGACTTAGCTACACGAGCTTCATAATTCTATAAAGTTCGAGAGTGCAGCTCCAAGCTTTTAGTGGAGTAGCGTTGGAGTTGATAATTGTGAAATGTATATCTGGGATATTGGGTTTCATAATTATCATGAGCTTGAACTTTATAGGTCCATTTTGGTCCCCTTTGCTAGCTCACAAAATCCTGTAATGACACGGCGTGCTTTTCCAATAATTGGTGACTTATGTCGGATTTATCAGATTGGTTTAAAATTTGTAAGAATCAAATAATTCATGTGTGTTTATCAGTTGAATTAATTTTGGAAGAAATTAGTACAAGATAAACTTGTTGAATTATTGCGATCAGATAATTCTTGTCTGTTTATCGGTTGTTTTAATTTTGGACAAATTAGAACAAGATAAACTTGTAGAATTATTGTGAATTGATTTATTTTCTTAGAGATTATCTTGATAAAGTTTGTTTTGATCAGATAACTTCTCTATTGGGTTATTTGAATCAAAACTGAGACTTTATCCTTCAGAATCTCGAGTGGAAAATAAAAGATTCGCGAAGATTTTTTCTCGTGAGTTCGGCCTGCCGGATGACGTGTTTGGCCTGCCGATCAGAATGTTCCGCCTGCCGATCAACGGGAGATAAGATTACGCATTTTCACGCGGATCTTATCAGATATTGATCCAAACTTGATTCTGTTTCGAGTTTTTGAGACTTAATCTGATATGGACTGACCCCAGGACCAATAGGTATAAAAAGGGAGTGAGTCTCATGATTTACTCAGATCAATTTGAGAGATTAAGAGTGATACTCTTCTAGTGAGCATCTGAAAACTCCCTAAGAGCTTTTGTTCACAAATCACGAGCACTAGCTTTGGGTTCTCTCTATTGGTTGGAAGGAGAGTCACCGGTGGAAGAGTTGTACGTGTGAACCCACACTCACTCCAGTTGTGGATAGAGAATAGCAAAGAAGACCAGTTGGTTGAGGCTCTTCCGAAACGTTACTTCTCTACACAGGTTGCGGAGGTTCTTCGGCACACTGAGGTTAGTAAGATCTATTTAATTTATACATATAACATGTCAAACTTGTCTTTTGGAAATTACTCTGATGAAAAATTTTTAAAATTCTGCTACGCACTTTGTTTCCAACAATTGGTATCAGAGCCGAGGTTTTTACATAAATTTGCAAGTTTGTGATCATGTTATATGCATAAATTTTGTGATCTTAATCTCTCCTATGCTTGAATTGAATTTTATAGAGAGATGGCACTCTAGCTTTCTATATAATATATATGTTGTCATGGATTATGTGGTGAATGTTTATTAATTAATTATGGTTGATTAAATCATTGTTTAATTATTTATTAATTAATTAATACCGGTTATGGTTCCTTAGAGGTTAGAATGTGTATCTAGGTTTTTCATGTAATTAGATGGCGGACTATCATCTCCGTCTAGGAATTGTTATTTAATTTTTAATCTGTAAGAATTGTGTAATTAAATAATTATTCAGAGAAGTCGGATCGAGAAGATTGATGATGGCGCCTCCAGGTATTTCCTGAGTCTCCATTTTTATGTTTTTGAATTGTTGAAAATAAAATTGATGAATTGCATTAAAATTGTATTTTCTGGATTGAGGGTGTTCTGCTCGGTCGGCATGCCGGACCTCACAGTTTGGCAGGCCGAAGGTCACAGATCGACAGGGCAAACGTGTGGTCCGACAGGCCGACAGTGGGGCAAAAATTTTGGTGCTCTGCCAGCAGGCCGAACCTTCACAATCGGCAGGCCGATCATCCAGACCGGCCTGCCAACCGAGAGCTGCCGAGTGTCCAAAAAAGGCAAAATTTTTCCCATGCAGTTTTAATTTTATTTTTGGGACGATTCTGAGAAACATTAAATTTGGATATGACCGGAAATATGATGTATTCTATTCATACGGGATTGAAGACATGAAGATTGATATTACATGAAGAAGGATACAGCTTGAGGATTCAAGGATGAAGAATCGAATAATGTCTCGATTATTCCCTTGTAATCTTAGCTTTCTATTCTCTAGGGTGGAACCATAATATTACAGTTATTATTATCTTGCTTGTAGCTTTGCTTGATTGCTTTGCTTGTCTGCATTATAATATGATTTACCATGTATATTGATAACATGTCATATAGAATAGGGAGTGCCGCTCATATTAAAATTGTTCATGCATGATTTTAAAATAAAACCTTGACTTCAAAAGATTGAGTGGGAGAAGATTTTTGAAGAAAGGACCTAAGGCCTCCATCGTTGGTCCATAGGAAGAACATGGTGGTCCCGACCCCTAGGAAGGGATTTCTATCATGTACCAGATTAGATCTTTGAAAGGATAAGGTATTTTAGTATGATTTATGGTTGCACACCCCTAGGTGGTGATTATAAATCATGGATAAAATATTGAAACGGTGGTTATACACTTACGTTAATTTTATTATTAACCTCCCCTAGGAGCTCTGTTAAAAAAATTCATGGCCAAAGAAACGATTATTAGTAAATACTGGATCATACGGGTCCTGGATGGCATATATTAATCAGGAGGGGATCTGTGTTCCTGATTGAATTTGGCATGACTCCCCTAGGAGCTTGTTGAATTCTGAGTTGGGAATTATCGTTGTAAGGTTGTGATATTTTCAAGGTTTTGACACATAAACACATTTGTATGATTTTACATGATTGTGTTATCTTACTAAATTATTATATATATTTGCTTATGTTTGGTATATGATTCTTTATTGTAGATTAAAAATGTCTAAAAACGCTTTATCATCGATACTTGACAAAAACCAATTAACCGGTGAGAACTATAATGATTGGAAATGGAACCTGGACATCGTCCTTTCCTTTGAGAAACTGAAATATGTTCTGACAACTCCTTGTCCTCCCGAGCCTACAGGAGACTCAAGTAATGAGCAATTCCAAGCGTACGACAGCTGGAAAGATTCTAATGATCAGGCCCGCTGCTATGTTATGGCTAGCATGAACAACGTGCTGCAGGCTCAACATCAGGATTATGAGACTGCGAAGCAGATCTTGGATAATCTTGAGGACATGTTTGGAGGCCAGACCATAACAAAGTGGCAAGGGGCGCTTCGGAAACTCTTAAACTATAGACAAAGGCCGGGGACATCTGTAAAGGAGCACATGATTTTGGTCATGGGTCACCTCGCTGAGGCTCAAACCAATGGAGCTGACATCGATGCTAAAACTCAGATGACTATGGTCTTTGAGACTCTGTCTAAGGAATTTATTCCGTTTAGAGCTACTTTTAATTTAAGTAATAGACAGGATATGACCTTGATAGAACTGATGAAACAGTTACAGGAGTTTGAACTGCTAACCAGGGAGTCTCCTACTGGTGGTGAGGCCAATGTGGTAGCTGCTTCTGGTTCCAATCCTAACTCTGGGAATGGAAAGAAGCAACGGGCCAAGAGTGGGAAGTCTTCTATTCCTCGTGCTACCAAGAGCAAGAAGAAGAACCCAAAGAAGCTTAAGTGCTTCTTCTGTGCTAAGGTCGGGCATATAAAGAAGCATTGCAAGGACTTCTTTTCCAAGGGAGGTAGGTGTGATCTTTTACATTTAGAAACTTGTTTGGCTGAGGAATCCAGTGACATTTGGGTCGTAGATTCTGGTGCAACTAATCATGTTTGTGTTTCTCTGCAAGGATTCAAAGAAACGAGAAGTCTACTTCGTGAAGACTTAACGCTTCGGATGGGCGATGGATCCTTGGTCTCAGCGGAAGCAGTGGGAGATGTCCATCTTTATTTTGATAATTATAGGAATTTAATTTTACGAGATTATTTTTATGTTCCTAAATTTAAAAGGAATTTAATTTTTATATCTTCTTTATTTAAAGACTCCTACGTGGTATCTTTTAATGAAAAAGTGGTGATTCGTAAAAACAAATCTTTTATCTACTCTGGATGGATGTAAAATAATCTATATTTTATCAAACCTAAGATGGACTTATTGCTTAAAGCTGAGATAAATGATAATGACTCAAAAAGACTTAAAACTTCTCACTCTAATAAGACTTATCTTTGGCATTTGTGCCTTGGCCATATTAACCTGAATAGGATTCAAAGGTTGGTAAGGGATGGACCTTTTAGTCACTTAAAGGTGGAATCTATACCTCAATGTGAACCTTGTTTGGAGGGTAAAATGACCAAAAGACCATACAAGTCTAAGGGCAATAGGGCCGAAGGGGTTCTAGAACTTGTACATAGTGATGTTTGCGGACCGATGAACATCCGGGCACGAGGAGGGTATGAGTACTTCGTCACTTTTACTGACGATTACTCAAGATATGGGTATGTGTACCTAATGCACCACAAAAGCGAAACTTATGATAAGTTCAGGGAGTTTTGGGCTGAAGTGGAAAAGCAATTGGGTAGACCCATAAAGGCACTTTGATCTGATCGAGGTGGAGAATACCTTTCTGATGAGTTCTTGGGACACTTGTTAGAGAATGAGATTTTATCCCATTTGACTGGGCCGGGCACTCCGCAGCAGAATGGCAAAGCAGAGAGAAGGAATAGAACTTTGTTGGACATGATTAGGTCCATGATGAGTTATTCATCATTACCTTTCTCCTTTTGGGGATATGCACTACAAAACCGCATGTTATCTTCTGAACAATGTGCCTTCAAAATCGGTCCCTAAAACTCCTCATGAGTTGTGGACAAGACGGAAGACATCCTTAAGCCATATTCGCATATGGGGATGTCCAGCTCATGTCTTGTTTAAGGATCCGAATAAGTTGGAAGCATGTTCGGAAGCTTACGTGTTTGTAGGATATCCAAAAGGGACTAAAGGGGGTTATTTTTATAACCCAAAGGAAAATAAAGTCGTGGTTTCAACTAATGCAACTTTCCTTGAGGAGAGTTATATGGACGACTTTAAACCTCGAAGCAAAGTGGTGCTTGAGGAGTTAAGGGATAATTCGTTCACTCCAGAGGTTCCGAACGAAACCATTCCGATCGGTGTAGAAAAACCAAACAAACCTGAACAACAACCTCAGGGGCTTCGGCGTAGTGGGAGGATCAGGCGTCAACCTAAAAGGTATATGTTCAATGGGGAGGTCTTTTTGGCTGAACCGGATGAACATGACAAGGATCCTTATACTTACGCAGAAGCTATGGAGGATGTTTATTCCAGACTCTGGACAGAGGCCATGAACATAGAGATGAAGTCTATGGAGACTAATCGGGTCTGGGAGCTTGTGAATCTTCCCGAAGGGGTAAAACCGATAGGGTGTAAGTGGATCTACAAGAGGAAAAGAGGAGTGGATGGAAAGGTCAAAACCTTTAAGGCTAGACTGGTAGCTAAGGGTTATACGCAAAAGGAAGGAATCGATTATGAGGAAACCTTTTCGCCTATAGCCATGCTTAAGTCCATCCAGATTCTCTTGTCCATAGCTGCCGCTCTCGACTACGAGATTTGGCAGATGGATGCCAAGACGGCTTTTCTGAATGGCTATCTTGATGAGTCCATTTATATGGAACAACCAGACGGGTTCAAGGTCGCGGGTCAAGAGGGTAAGGTTTGTAAGCTGCTAAAGTACATTTATGGACTTAAGCAGGCTTCTCGTTCTTGGAACATAAGATTTGATCAAGTGATCAAGACTTATGGGTTCTCACAAAATGTGGATGAACCATGTGTTTACAAACACATAAAGGATGGGAAGGTAGTTTTTCTACTGCTCTATGTAGATGACATTCTGCTAATCGGCAATGACGTTGGGGCGTTGTCATCAGTAAAATTATGGTTGACCAAGCAGTTTGACATGAAGGACTTGGGTGAGGCTAATTTTTTTCTCGGTATCCAGATCATTCGAGATAGGAAGAACAAAATGATAGCTTTGTCATAGGCCGTCTACATAGATAAAATTCTCAGGAGGTTTACAATGCAGGATTCCAAGAAAGGTGGGCAACCATCTAGGTTTGGAATTACTCTTTCTAAGAAAGACTCTCCAAAGTCTTATGAAGAAAGAGAATACACGAAGAAGGTGCCTTATGCTTCGGCAGTGGGTAGTCTCATGTATGCCATGCTTTGTACTCGACCGGATATTAGCTATGCGGTCGGGATTGTAAGTCGATTTCAGACGGATCCAGGACCAAACCATTGGGTTGCGGTAAAGCATATTTTCAAGTACCTGAGAAGGACTCGAGGGTATATGCTTGTGTATTTGGGTGAGGACTTGACTCCTCTAGGATACACTGATTTGGCTTTTCAATCCTGTCTGGATTCTAGGAAATTGACTTCGGGGTTTGTGTTTACTCTAGGTGGCAGTGCCATCAGTTGGAGAAGTGTGAAGCAAGATTGCACTTCGGATTCAACGATGGAGGCCGAGTATGTGGCGGCTAGTGATGCTTTGAAAGAAGCAGTGTGGCTCCGCAAGTTCCTTGAGGAACTTGAGGTTGTTCCTGGTATGGATAAGGTGGTATCACTGTACTGTGATAACAGTGCGGCGGCAGCTAATGCTTTGGAACCAAGATTTCACCAGAAGAGTAAGCATATTGATCGATAGTATCATGTGATAAAGGACTTCGTTGAGGGCGGGCATGTCACGGTGTGCAAGATCGCGTCAGAGGACAATTTAACTGATCCATTTACGAAGAAACTTACTAAGAGAGTCTTCGAGAGGCATGTGGAAGTTATGGGGATGCAAAATTTGTTGTATTTACTCACTTAGTGCAAGTGGGAGATTGTTAGACATGTATGCCCTAAGGAGTAAAAATGTAATACGTTTTTGGAGACATTTTTATCAATAAAGAATTTATTCATTTATAAATATACCAAATCTTGTCCTCTTTACGTTCATATTTGTTGAATGTATGATAAGCAAACAGTAGTCTGAGACTGTCAGTCTAAACCTTAAGAATTGGGCATATGATGGACTGATTATGCGGAAGACACGATTCTTAAGGTGACCGTCTAAAACATATGATCCACAATCGAGGGAATAAAGTTAGGTGCTTTATTCATGTAAAGATTGTTATGTTGTCTATATCCCTTTTGGGAGATGGTTTGTCTTGACCATCGGAGTTGGACTCCGTGAATAGAAACATTGGCATGTTGTCATAGGTGATGACGTGTTGGATCAGGACATAAAGGGAATTGATTTGGATTAATAATTCTGTCTTGGCAAATCGATTTACTATAGACAGTCATTTGTATTGTATCATAATCCTAAGATGAATAGTGGGCCCGTTGTCTCGACTTGTGTCTTTTGATGTACCAATGGGTGACTCCCACATCTCTATAGTGGTATGCATGCCGGTACGTTGGAGGCATGACTCTTGATAGCATAGACTTGTTATTCATAGATATGGAATCCATAGCTCCTCTTTAGGAGTAATGATATCCTCTTATATGCATTGTCCTGTAATTGGAAAATTGGAGCGCTCAACCATTTGGATACATAGGTGTAACCGAATGGTATACTATCTTTGGATGGTAAGTTTTCTAATGGTGAGACAATGGAACGTAGGATAAAAATAATCGGGAAGGTAAGACAGAACTTGTCCTTAAGTCGATTATGGATGATCATATGGGGATACGATACACTATGATATGTCATGGAGACTTAGCTACACGAGCTTCGTAATTCTATAAAGTTTGAGAGTGCAGCTCCAAGCTTTTAGTGGAGTAGCGTTGGAGTTGATAATTGTGAAATGTATATCTGGGATATTGGGTTTCATAATTATCATGAGCTTGAACTTTATAGGTCCATTTTGGTCCCCTTTGCTAGCTCACAAAATCCTGTAACGACACGGCGTGCTTTTCCAATAATTGGTGACTTATGTCGAATTTATCAGATTGGTTTAAAATTTGTAAGAATCAAATAATTCATGTCTGTTTATCGGTTGAATTAATTTTGTAAGAAATTAGTTCAAGATAAACTTGTTGAATTATTGCGATCAGATAATTCTTGTCTGTTTATCAGTTGTTTTAATTTTGGACAAATTAGAACAAGATAAACTTGTAGAATTATTATGAATTGATTTATTTTCTTAGACATTATCTTGATAAAGTTTGTTTTGATCAGATAACTTCTCTATTGGGTTATTTGAATCAAAACTGAGACTTTATCCTTTAGAATCTCGAGTGGAAAATAAAAGATTCGCGGAGATTTTTTCTCGTGAGTTCGGCCTGTCGAACTGGCCTGTTCGGCCTGCCGATCAGCGGGAGATAAGATTATGCGTTTTCACATGAATCTTATCAGATATTGATCCGAACTTGATTCTGTTTCAAGTTTTTGAGACCTAATCTGATATGGACTGACCCCAGGACCAATAGGTATAAAGAGGGAGTGAGTCTCATGATTTACTCAGATCAATTTGAGAGATTAAGAGTGATACTCTTCTAGTGAGCATCTGAAAACTCCCTGAGAGCTTTTGTTCACAAATCACGAACACTAGCTTTGGGTTCTCTCTATTGGTTGGAAGGAGTGTCACCGGTGGAAGAGCTGTACGTGTGAGCCCACACTCACTCCGGTTGTGGATAGAGAATAGCAAAGAAGACCAGTTGGTTGAGGCTATTCTGGAACATTACTTCTCTACACAGGTTGCGGAGGTTCTTTGGCACACTGAGGTTAGTAAGATCTGATTAATTTATACATATAACATGTCAAACTTGTGTTTTGGAAATTACTTTGATGAAAAATTTTTAAAGTTCCGCTGCACACTTTGTTTCCAACAGTCTGGTCGGCTGAACTTTTTCTAGGTTCTGCCTACCAGGCGTATGAATCCGACCTGCCGAACACAAAGTTTGGCCTGAGGAATTGGAAAATTCTAAAATTTTCCAAGCACGGGTTCTCGGCCTCTTGAGCCCAAATCTCCATTTCAACCTATTTTTCTCAGTTCTAACCTTGGATTAAAAGTTTGAAAAAGTTTTGAAAATTTGAAAACTAACCTTGGATGAAGCTTTGAATCATGTTTTTGGTTGCTCAATCATGTTCCTGAGCCTCCAATCCACTAAACCGAAGCTTGGGCTCACCTTTTTCCCCCAAAAATTTGAGAAAGGAAGAGAGGGAAAGAGAGAGACGGTAGAGAGAGTGAGAGAGACGAGAGGGAGTGAATGAGAGGAAGAGAGGGAGAGGGAAAAATAAATAGAGAAAGAGAGACGGGTTTGCTACAAGAAAACCATGTGCAGCACACCATTTTCAAATGGGACATACTTGGTATTTAACAAATTGTTTTGTTTCAATGTTAAGAATAACAATTTAAAACAATTAGAAATAATTAGAAATCATTAAAATAATACAAACAACTTTAAATTTAAAATTTCACCAAATGATCAAATTAAGTTTAAAATATTCATTATGGTACACTAATCCACCATTTTACATTCTATTATCACTTAATCAATTTCGGGAAGTTAAACTCTCCACGCCTAAAAGAAATTTCACCCTCGAAATTTACATATTAGTGCATAAACAAAACAGATGCGGATACAACTCCCGCATGCTTGAATCTAATTCCCAAATGGCTTCATCAACTCCGTGATGCTGCCACACGACCTTTACTAATGGTATATCACAACGACGCAAGCTTATCACTTTTCAATTGATAATCTGAATTGGCACTTCCTCGTACATCATGTATTCTCGAACCTATACATCGTGAAATGAAACTACCTTACTCTGCTCAGGTGGACACTTCCTAAGCATCGACATGTGGAACACATCATGAACATGAGAAAGTTTAGGAGGACGGTTGAGTCGATAAGCGATTACACTAACACGCTGAGTGATCTCGAACAGTCCAACATATCTCGGTGCAAGCTTACCACTTACTCCGAACCTCATAATTCCTTTACGAGGTGATACTTTCAAGAGGACAAAATCTCCTACTGCAAATTCCAAGGGTCAACGCCTTCTATCTGCATAACTATTCTATCGACTTTGAGCTGCCTTCAATCGATCTTGAATTACGATGACTTTCTTGTTGCTATCACAAATCTCACCAGGCCCAAGAATAATCCTATCTTCTGGTTTTGTCCAACACATCGGTGACTGACACGGTTGTCCATACAGCACCTCAAACGGTGCCATGCCAATGCTTGCTTGATAGCTGTTGTTGTACACGAACTCTACCAGATGCAAATATTTCTTTCAGTTTTCATCGAAATCTAGCACACAAGCACGCAACATGCCTTCGAGAATCTGAATAACTCGCTTAGATTGTCCATCGGTCTGAGGATGAAATGCCGTACTGAAATTCAAATATGTACCTTGAAAGCTTCTCCAGTACTTAGCATTGAACCTGGTGTCACTATCGGATGTGATGGACAAGGAAATTCCTTGCAATCGCACTATATTCTATAGGTCCAATTCTCCAAGAACTCTCCTCGAACATGTCGACCTGAATGGGATGAAATGCATCGATTTGATTAACCTATCAACCACGACCCAAATTGCATCATGTCTTTGCTCTGTCTTCGACAAACCGATAAGAAAATCTATCGTCACGTGCTCCCATTTCCACCATAGAATAGGAAGCGGCTGAAGCTGACCTGTAGGCTTTTGATGCTCGGCTTTCACCTGAAGACACGTCATACACTTGGCCATGTATTTCAGATGTCCTTCTTCATACCTCTCCACCAATTGCCTCTTCAAATCATGATAGCTCTTCGTGCTCCCCGGATGAATGACGAACTGAGACTTGTTGGCTTTGTCCATGAGGGCTTTTGTCACCTCTATGATTTATGGAACTGCTAAGCACTCTCGGAAGTACAACAATCCATCTGCATGAATCTTCCATTCTTCAAATTGCTTTCCATCCTGAATCCATGTCCAGATTCCCCACAGATGCTGGTCCTACCACTGATTCTGTTTCACCATCTGAACAAGAGCCAGGGTCATCTCCATATGGTACACCGAAGCTCGATCATAGTCTTCATAATACTATAGTCCATACTCACTCACTGTCGCACCTCTTTTCCAATCTTCAAGAGGCAAATAGGCAAGAATTCCTGAAGACTTCCTACTAAGCACATCTACGACTACATTAGCTTTCCTAGAATGGTACTACAGCGCGAAATCATAATCCTCCATGTACTCTATCCACCTTCGCTGCCTCAAGTTGAGATCATTTTTAGTGAACAGATACCTCAACCTTTTACGATCGGAGAAAACCTAAAATGTCACCCCGTACAAATAGCATCTCTAGATATTCAGCGTGTGAATCATCGTTACGAGCTCTAAATTGTGAGTAGGATAATTCCACTCGTGGGGTCATAGCTGCCTCGATCCATATGCCACCACGCGTCCATGTTGTATCAATACACTCCAAGTCCACACCCTAAAGCATCTATGTAAACCTTGTACTGCTCATCATTGTTAGGAATAATCAATACTGGGGCTGAGGTCAATCGATTCTTCAATTCCTAAAAAGCAAGCTCACATTCTTCATCCCATTCAAACCTGACATTTTTCCTGATCAATCTTGTCAACGGAGCTGTTATCTTCGAAAAATCCTTTACAAATTTTTTGTAGTACCCTGTACGACCCAAGAAACTACAAATTTCTGCTACATTCCTTGGTTGTTCCCATTCCACTATAGCTTCTATCTTGGACGGATCTACTGAAATACCCTGCTCGGAGATGACATGACCTAGAAGCTTAACTTTTGTTAACCAAAACTTGCACTTTTCTTTCTTGGCATACAACTGGTGCTCCTACAGAGTCTGAAGCACAATCTTGAGATACTGATCATGCTCCTCCCAAGTCTTAGAATACACTAGAATATCATCAATGAACACGATCATGTACTGATTTAGATAAGGCCTGAATATCCTGTTCATTAAATCCATGAAAGCTACCGGAGCATTTGTCAACCCAAACGGCATCACCAGAATCTCAAAGTGTCCATACCAGGTCCTGAAAGCTGTCTTGTGAATGTCTTCCTTTTTTATCCTGAGCTGATGGTACCTGAGCACAAATCTATCTTTGAGACATACCGCGAACCTCCCAACTGATCAAGTAGTTCACCGATCTTGAGCAAAGGATACTTATTCTTCACTGTGACCCGATTCAACTGTCGATAATCTATACACAACCTAAGAGTCCCATCATGTTTCTTAGCAAACAAAACCGGTGCTCCCCACGATAATGTACTATTCTAAATATACCACTTATCAGCAAGCTCCTAAAGTTGCTTTCTCAATTCTTTCAGTTCTATCACCGCCATCTGATAAGGTGCTACTGAAATCAGTGCTGTTCCTAGAAGTAACTCAATACCAAATTCAATCTCCCGATGTGGTGGTAATCCTAACAACTTATCGGGGAAGACATCTTCATACTCATCAACCACTTGGATTGCTGCATTTCTTCTTGAAGCATAGGGCACTATTTCTAGATTTGTGAAGAAGGCATAGCAAGCTAGGTTCTTATGCCCTCCAAGACATGTCTTCACGAGACGCTCACTAATTAACCGATCACTACCACCCTGGTAAGTGATCATTGTACCCCTATCAGACACTAGGGTCAATTTTTAAAAGTTAGTATTCTACAACTACATTATACCTGGACAACCAATCCATCCCTAGAATTACATCATATGATCTCATGGGAAGTACAATCAAATCACTTTTCAAAGTCTCATCCTTAATCTTTATTTTACAAGCTTTACATACATAATTCACACACACTCGCCCCGAGGGTGAGGCTATAACTAGGGGTTCATTAAACACTTCTATCTCTAATCCCAAGGCATGTACAAAAGAACTCAAAATGAGAGAATGAGTGGCACCAGTATCAAATAAAACATGAGCTAAGGATTGAGAAACTAGGATCGTACCATCGACAACCGCATTGCTGGTCTAGGCATCTAAACTTCTTATCGCCATCGCATGAACCTGAACTGGAGCTTTTCCTTTTCCTCTACCAACATTGCTAGGTCCTGAATTATTTGACCGATACTACTGTGACGGAGGAGACTGCAAGCTAGCTGTACTCGATGCTCGGTACTGAGGGATGTTGCGTTGGAAGTTTTACGGCTACTGCCCTTGTGCTGAGTATGGCAATTGCCGAGGAGAGAACTGGTGGAACTAAAGCTGAGGATACTGCTGAGGCAGAGGTAAGGTCTAAGGCTAAGACTGATGACTAGATCCTTCTTTGGTTTGAGATCCTAGACGGGCGCTCCTGATTGGGCAATTCCTCTTGATGTGTCCTGGCTGTTGGCAATAATGACAATGGAAACTATAGGGGTTGCTGCACCTGCTGCTTGATGAAATGCTGCTACCGTTGTTCACGCCACCCTGTTTGTTCTTTCCCAGAGTTGGACGGCTACTGGTATTTCTCCTACCGCTCCTGTAGGGCCCTCCTGACATCTTTGTTCGATCCTCACAATATTGCGTATAATCATTTTCCACTGATATTGCTAACGACATAAGCTCTCCAAAATTTCTAAATCGTAGGGTAACCACCTGTCGTCGAATAGGAGCCTTGAGTCCTTCTTGAAACTTAATACATTTCTCACGTTTCGATGCCACTAGAGAAAACCTGGCTAGCTCATTAAACTTTGCCTCATATCCCTAAACTAACAAGTCACCCTTTTGCAACCTATAGAATTCAGCTGCCTTCTGGTCTCTGTACCCTTGCAAAAATATTGATCGTAGAACAGCTCCTTGAACCTGTCCCAACTGATGTTAGCATTGCGTTCCAAATGTTTAGTCTGCTTCCACCAGGTGTTGGCGCCACCATCGAACTTATATGCAGCAAACTCCACACAATACTCAGTTGGCACACCAAGAGTATCCAAGTGATTTATGATCGAATTCAGCCAATATTCTGCCACCTACGGGTCCCCATTTTGGTCGAAACTCAGTATAGATGCACGTTGAAATTCCTTAAAATAAGTATGCCAATGACTAACATCAGAATCCTCTGGCCTGGCCTTAGCTACCATCTACCGAAATGTAGCAAACATGGTTCTCATCATGCCTTCATCGTTTCCAAACTCGGTGTTAGTTGTTGAACGTCGTCTAGGTGCCATTCTCTCATTTCCGAAAACAAAATTTAGACTGTCAATTGTATTTCATTATCGTACTTATGTGCGCACAATTTCTAAGGTTCATAACCTTGAGCTCTGATACCATACTGTCACGGCCCGGAGTACAAAAGGTGACGTGGTTGGTTTATTAAGCCAATTAATAAGAATTTTAGTAAAAATGTAAGTTTAAGCATTTAGACTAATTATGAAAATGTGGATAATTTTAAAGCCCTTTTTAGAACAAGCATTTATAATAATTAAACGAATGAGAATATCAAAGTAAATAATTAAGGAGTGCAAAGAAATAAAAGGAACAAGAATGGGTCCTACTATCCAACGTCTTGTGCACACACATAGTACTGACAATATTATCTTACAACCACAATCCAAGTAAAGAGAAAGTTAAAATATTACATGCCATGATATTATAAAATATAAATAACCTACTAGGTCCTTCTATTACTCCTGAGTCTTGTCTGTGGAATCCTCTCTGAACCAAAGCTGAAATCCACCTAGAGGAGGAAAAGTTTACAAAGAAAAAAAAAGTAAGCGAAAGGCTCAGTAGGACTATATTTTATGAAACGTTAAATTTTTAAAAGGAAATATCATTATCCAAGAAATCACTTAAGAAAAGGACTTGAATAAATAAAGTTAAACAAAATCAATCTTACCAAAAATAGTTTATTGGTCAACCAGAAAGAACATCATTTCTTTTCCTGGGCAAACCATATGTATAACACCACCGTAGGGGCCCAATTGGGTTTCAAGACCTGCCCCCAAGGTCGCATGCTACACGACCTAATTTCTGATATGGCATCATGCCCTTTTATTCCTTTCTATCATTATTTAAAACCCATTTACCAGGTATTTTCATTTACATTCATTATGGAGTTCATTATGAAATTCACCTCATTCCACGGTTTATAAAAATAACCGATAACGTTTCCTTTCTCAATCAACCATTGAAATCATTTTGATAAAAACCCTTTCTAAGGCCAAAATCATTTGAAACTAGGTTACCAAAGAAAGGATAGAAGTTCTACCTCAATACTCGTGTCAGTGTCTCACACCATAATCCTGGTCCGCTATACGTTAGCTCCACGGAACCACGAATGACCTTAAATAAAAACTAGGTTATCAGTATCTCGTTTAAGATATTCTATGTTGCTAAACTATTTTATGGTGTCCTAGTGTGCTATTTGTATAAATAAAATCATTTTATAAAGTTGGGATTTCAATTGGGGTTCAAAACAGTAAAAACAGATGAAAAATCACAAAATTTCACCATGCTTAGTTGGCCTACCATCACCCTGGTTCGACTGGCCGAATTGTGTAGTTCGGCCTGCCGGAGAACCAGGTCCGGTCGATCAAACTTTTTCTAAGTTTTGCCTGCCGGATGTATGAATTTGGCCTACTGAACCCATGAATCCAGCCTACCGAACACAAAGTTTGGCCTATCGAACTGAAAAATTCTATAATTTTCCAAGCACGGGTTCTCGGTCTCCCGAGCCCAAATCTCTATTTCAACCTATTTTTCTCAGTTCTCAGGCATGGAAAGCAAGCACAAATGATAGAAAAGCATAATATGACACTTTTAAACTCATTTAAACAAGATTTGCACACAAAATCCAAGAAAATCCAAAAATGGAGAAAAATAGAGAAAAGTGAAAAATCTTGATTCGAATTCATTTTTCTTCAAACAAAGCTTATATTGTAGTTGTTCTAAGTTTCCCTAACTTAGATCAAAGTTTTTCTAAGTTAAAATAAGCTTAAATTTCAAAATGCAAGAAAAATTGAAAATTTGAAAACTAACCTTCGATTAAGCTTTGAATCATGTTTTTGGCTACTCAATCACGTTCCTGAGCCTTCAATCTACTAAACCGAAGCTTGGGCTCACCTTTTTCACTTAAAATTTTGAGAAAGGAAGAGAGGGAAAGAGAGAGACGGTAGAGAGAGTGAGAGAGACGAGAGGCAGTGAATGAGAGGAAGAGAGGGAGAGGGGAAAATAAATAGAGAAAGAGAGACAGTTTTGCTACAAGAAAATCGTGTGCATCACACCGTTTTCAAATGGGACATACTTGGTATTTGATAAATGGTTTTGTTTCAAAATTCAAAATAACAATTTAAAACAATTAGAAATCATTAGAAATCATTAAAATAATAAAAACAACTTTAAATTCAAAATTTCACTAAATGATCAAATTAAGTTTAAAATATTCATTATGGCACACTAATCTACGATTTTATATTCTATTACCACTTAATCAATTTCAGGGTGTTACAAGAGTATTATAAAGATTATAAATTTAGGGCAAGTTGCAAACTCTTAAAAAAATAATAAATACTTTATGCTTATCATCATTTTTGACATGAACATTCCGAGCACGTCGAATGCATGTGGGTGTCACCTACGACATTACTATATAAAAAAATTTAATTCTCTTATCATAAATAATAATAGCATATCATGTTTTAACGTTAAACTAACATAAGAGTTAGTAGAAGAAAACAACGGGCGTTACATCAACACCCTCCAAAGAGAGGACAAAAGCAAACCATCTCAAGGTACTACTTAAATCTCATGGTGTTGTGCCAATAGTGGAGACCGTAGGTTATATTTTTATAGTACTTTCTCTCACTCGTTATTTTGAGTTAATGTGTTTTATCTTATAAAACATCTCATGTTTTATTAATCTAGTAAATAAAACCAATTTTAATTACTAGGTGAAAATGTATTAGAGAATCATATTCTATTTATAATAAAATAAATTTCAAGATTTTCTAAAAATCTAAATTTATTTACAAATAATCTAAGCTATGCAATAGTAAACTATCTAAAATTAGATAGCTTATATTTAATGCGAATTTTTTACCAAATTTTAACTATTGAAATCTAATTCACATTATTTGGTTGATTATGCAAATTAAAAAAATAACCAAGCCTAATTAATTTAATCATATTAAATCATACTATGACAACTTTATAAAATGTGAAACAATATACATATATATACATGCCTTGTTGCAATAACTAAGAGTTGGCATTTTCTTAGATAATATGTTATAATGCATGAGCATGTTACGATAACATCATATGAAATTATAAAGTAAAAATAAATTGAATTTTTGATTAAGTATCTTTTTGAATGATTAAATTACAACCCATAAAAAATTACAATGGGTCTTCTTGGAGTGTCCATTTTTGTCTTGTAAACTTCACGTGGGCTGATGAAGATTAAACCTTTGATGGGCCCAAATTTGTAAAGTAGCCCATTGACTCGGTTTCATAAAACCAAAAAACATGCACATGAATGACTAAAAAAAAAAAAAGAAACATGCACGTGATTTTCGCGTCAAGCAATACATGTAGTTTCCATGTTTTAACTTTCTCTTCTTTATTTGTGCATAATTCTTTGCACGTACACGTCTTCTTCTTCTTCCACGGTACAGGTTATCGTCTGCACTTCAACAAGCTGCCATGGTCGCTCTTGCATCCAGCCCGACGCAGCAACTCAGTTGCCGTGCGTCGCTGTTGTAGTCAAACCCGACGGCCACCGTGCCAATTTCGTTCCAGGCCAAGCAGTGGAGTGCTCTAGGCCGAGCGTTGCCACGGGGAATAATGACAGTTGCGAGCACGTCCTTTGGCTGTGATTTGCAGCTGCACGAAGCGCCTGCTGTCGCTCCAGCGAAGTCTGCAACTGGTTCTCCGTCGGAGCAACGGCAGTGATGAAACTGAGTTTCACTTCGTCGGCGGTAACAACTTACACGCCGCTGCTTTCAGTGACGAGGCCAAGCACCGTCGGCTCTCAAGGCCTTGCATCTCCAGTGGAGTCTGCGACATTTGCAGGTTGCCGTGAGTTGTTGTCGTCATTGATGGCTGTCCGAGAGTCGCAGCACTCTAGGCCGAGCCGGGAAGCTCGAGGCCGAGAGCTGCTCTCTCTGTCTCTCTGTCCATGAGAAAAAACCGATAGCTCATAGTCGAGTGCTACTGGCGTTCGGGGCCAATTTCCTCCGCACTCAAGGCCAAGCCGCCATGCTTAAAGCCTATCAAGTTCGTTGGTATAAAACCAAGCCACTGTAGCTTTCGTTCTTCTCCGTCTTCATGTATGATTTACAGCGGTAGGAAAAAAAATAGCAGAGAGGAAGGAAAAATAATAAAATAAATTACAAGATAACCTATAGCCATAATGCGTTTGTAAAAATTTAATATAATAAAAATTGAAAAAATAACATGATTCTACCATCCATTACATGAATTAAGAATGGAAAGATACAAACTGCCCACAATATATGTATCAATAATATGATTTTATCATGTTAATTAAAATTACATACGCTATTAACCCGCTTTGGTACATTTGTTGGAAATTTTGCATATAAATATGGGGCGAAAATACAGATTGGTGGCAAAAATTTTTTTCTAAAAGCAGTTGTTGGTCGGGAATAAATATATAACTTGAATTCATAACATATAGGAGATTATAGCTCAAACCTTTTAAAACCTATTAGGGTTTCCTTGTTGGAAAAACGAGTACACAGTTGAAATTTTAAAAATTTTAAATCATAATATTTTTCAAAACACAAATTTCACATTCTATATACATAAATTAATTAGGTGTCACTAACCTTTGTATCTTGAAGAGCTCTTGCAATCAATGAAGAGAAGAACATTATAGAAGAGTCATAACCAACTGGACTTTTTGGCTATTCTCTGTCAACGATCAAAGTGTGTGTGGGCACACATCGTACAACTCTTTATCAGTGACTCTCCTTCCAATTAATTGAGAAGACCTAGTGTCACGCCCCGGAGTACGGGAGGTGACGTGGCGGATTAATTAAGTTAATTAAAAGAGAATTTAATTAAAATCCAGAGTTTAAGGGATTGAATTAAGTCGTAAAATATGAGGTTTTCAAACAACACCTTATAAAAGAGTTCATATACATTAAGCAGTTGAAATCATTAAACGAATAAATATTAAAATAATAAAGCCACGAGTATGGGTCCCACAGACCCACAACTTTTGCACACACATGGTACTGACAATATCATAAATACAATTACAGTCCAAGATACAAATAAAGTTAAGATTCTTACATGCCTTGATTTAAATAATACAAATAAATTAAATAATCCTTCTATTGCTCCTGAGTTCGATCCGAAGAATCCTCTCCAAACCTAAATGGGAAACCACCTAGAGGGGGGAAATTTAAAACAAATAAAACGTGAGCAAAAGGCTCGGTAGGACTATGTTTTATTAAAATAATTTAATTCAAAGAAATATTTCCTTGTTTAGGAGTGCTCAAGAGAAACCTTAATAAATAAATAAATAAACAATTTTGAGTAGAACCGTCCTGACCCAGAAACTTCTACTCGCACAATCAGAAATATCATTTTTCTTTTCTTAGGCAAACCATAATATCACCACTGTAGTGGCCCAGCTTGGTTTCGGGACCTGCCCCTAAGGTCGATCGCTACACGACCCGATCTCTGACATGGCATCACACCTATATGTTTATTATCTTCATCATTCAAAACCCAATTACCGAGTGTTGTCATTTATATTCATTATGAAGTTCATTTCAGTTCACGGTATATCAAAATATAACCGATAAATTCATTTTTTAAACAACCGTTGAAAACATTTTAATAGAAATCCTTTTCAAATCCAAATCATTTCAAAACCAGGCTACCAAAGAAGTGGGGTAGAAGTCCTACCTCAATGCTCGTGCCGGTGCCCCACACCGTAATCCCGGTCTGCTATACGTTAGCTCCGCGGAACCACAAACGATCCTAGATACCAACTAAGTCGATCAATATCTAGTTTGAGACATTCTATGTTACTAAACCATTTCATGATGTCCTAGTGTGCCATTTGTACCTTTAAAATCATTCTATAAGGTTGGAATTTAAATCAGGGTTCAAAATAGTGAAAACGGGTGAAAAATCACAAAATTTCCAAGCCTCGGTCGGCCTGCCGGACTCCCTGCTTCGGCCTGCCGAACTGCACAGTTTGGCCTGCCGGAAGCAAAGTTCGGTCGGCCGAACAATTTCCAGGTTCGGCCTGCCAGACTGAAGAACACCGGCCTGCCGATCCCTATTCCGGCCTGCCAAACACGCACTTCGGCCTACCGAACTGGGAAAACCCAGAAATCCTAGCCACGGGTTTCTCGATCCCTAAAATTCAAATCTTGATTCTAACCTGTTTTTCTCAAATCTCAGGCATGGAAAACATTCATAGATGATAGAAAAACATATTTAGACACTTCAAAACTCATTTAAACAAGATTCAAACACAAAATCCCAAAAATCTAAAAATAGGAAAAATTGAGGAAAAATGAAAAATCTTGAATCCAATCCGTTTTTCTTCAATCTAAGCTTAGATTCTAGGTGTTCTAAGTCCATTTAACTCAAATCCAAGGTTTTCTAAACTTAAACAAACCTAGATTTCAAAAATGCACAAAATTGAAAATTTTGAAAGAAGTTTAAAAATTTCAAATCTAACCTCGAATTGAAGCTTCAATCCGCGTTCTGGGTTGCCAAATTACATCCCCGAGCTTCCTCTTTGCTAACCCGAAGCTTGGATTCGAAATTGGGTTTCAAAATTTTGAGAGAGATAGAGAGAGAGAGAGTTGCTGAGAGAGATCAAGAAAGAGAGAGAGAGAGTCGTGAGAGTGAAGAGAGAAAGAGGGAGAGAAAGAGAATAAATAAAGAAAATCGGTGGGCGGTTTTACTGTGCGAAAACCATGTGCCGCCCACGGTTTTGTAAAACATAGTATTTTTAACATTTTACAAATTGTTGTGTTTTAAAACTCAAAACATTATTTTTAAAACAATATGAAATCATTTGAATTCATCAAATTAACAAAATAACCGAAAATTCAAAATCCAACCCATTAATCAAATTAATGTTAAAACATTAATTATGGCACACTAATTCATCATTTATATTACATTAACATTAAATAAATTTCAGGGCGTTACAACTCTCCACCCCTAAAAGAAATTTCGCCCTCGAAATTTACAACTCATTTCAGAAACAAAACAAATGCGGATACAATTCCCGCATGCTCGACTCTAGTTCCCAGGTGGCTTCATCAACCCCATGATGCTGCCACACGACTTTTACCAACGGTATTTCACGACGACGCAAACTAATCACTTTTCGGTCGATAATCTGAATCGGCACTTCTTCGTACGTCGTATCTTCCTGAACCTGCACATCGTGGAATGAAACTACCTTACCTTGCTCAGGCGGACACTTCCTAAGCATCGACACATGAAACACATCATGAACATGAGAAAGTTCGGGCGAAAGATCAAGCCGATAAGCGACCACACCAACACGCTGGGTGATCTCGAACGGCCCAATATATCTCGGTGCAAGCTTCCCACTCACTCCAAACCTTATAGTTCCCTTATGAGGCGATACCCTCAAGAGAACGAAATCTCCAACCGTGAAATCTAAGGGTCTACGTCTCCTATCCGCGTAACTCTTCTGACGACTCTGAGCTGCCCTCAACCGATCTCGAATCACCGTGACTTTCTCATTGCTATCACGAATCTCATCCGGCCCAAGAATAACCCTATCTTCTGGCTCGGCCCAACACACAGGTGACTGACACGGTCACCCATACAACACCTCAAATGGCGCCATGCCAATACTCGCCTGATAACTATTGTTGTACGCAAATGTCACCAAATGCAAACATTGCTTCCAATTTTCGCCGAAGTCCAACGCACAGGCACGCAACATATCCACGAGAATCTGAATAACCCGCTCAGACTACCCATCAGTCTGAGGATGAAACGCCATACTGAAGTTCAAATCTTTACCTAAAGCCTCCTGAAAACTCCTCCAGTACTTAGCGTTAAACCTGGTTTCTCGATCAGAGGTGATGGACAAAGGAACTACATGCAACCTCACAATGTTCTGTAGATACAAATCCTCGAGAACCTTCCTAGAACACGTCGATCTAAACAGAATGAAATGTTCCAATTTCATTAACCTGTCGACCACAACCCAAACTGCATCGTGACACCGCTCCGTCCTCGGCAAACATGTGAGGAAATCCATCGTCACATGCTCCCATTTCCACCCTGGAATAGGAAGCGGCTGAAGCTGACCTGCAGGCTTCTAATACTCGGCTTTCACTTGAAGACACGTCGAACACTTGGCCACGTACTCTCCAACATCTTTCTTCATCCCTCTCCACCAATACTGCCTCTTCAAATCGCGATACATCTTTGTGCTCCCCGGATGAGTAGCAAACTGAGAAATTTAAAACAAATAGAACGTGAGCGAAAGGCTCAATAGGACTATGTTTTATTAAAATAATTTAATTCAGAGAAATATTTCCTTGTTTAGGAGTACTCAAGAGAAACCGTAGTAAATAAATAAATAAACAATTTTGAGTAGAACCGTCCTGACCCAGAATCGTCTACTCGCACAATCAGAAATATCATTTTTCTTTTCTTAGGCAAACCATAATATCACCACCGTAGTGGCCCAGCTGGGTTTCGGGACCTGCCCCCAAGGTCAATCGCTACACGACCCGATCTCTGATATGGCATCATGCCTATATGTTTATTATCATCATCATTCAAAACCCAATTACCGAGTGTTGTCAATTATATTCATTATGAAGTTCATTTCAGTTCACGGTATTTTAACATATAACCGATAAATTCATTTTTCAAACAACCGTTGAAAACATTTTAATAGAAGTCCTTTTCAAATCCAAATCATTTCTAAACTAGGCTACCAAAGAAGTGGGGTAGAAGTCCTACCTCAATGCTCGTGCCGGTGCCCCACACCGTAATCCCGGTCCACTATACGTTAGCTCTGTGGAACCACGAACGATCCTAGATACCAACTAAGTTGATCAATATCTAGTTTGAGACATTCTATGTTACTAAACCATTTCATGATGTCCTAGTGTGCCATTTGTACCTTTAAAATCATTCTATAAGGTTGGAATTTAAATCAGGGTTCAGAAGAGTGAAAACGGGTGAAAAATCACAAAATTTCCATGCCTCGGTCGGCCTGTCGGACTCCCTGCTTCGGCCTACCGAACTGCACAGTTCGGCCTGCCGGACTGAAGAACACCGGCCTGCCGATCCCTATTTCGGTCTACCGAACACGTACTTCGGCCTGCCGAATTGGGAAAACAAAGAAATCCCAGCCACGGGTTTCTCGATCCCCAAAATTCAAATCTTGATTCTAACCTGTTTTTCTCAAATCTCAGGCATGGAAAACATTCATAGATGATAGAAAAACATATTTAGACACTTTAAAACTCATTTAAACAAGATTCAAACACAAAATCCCAAAAATTCAAAAATAGGAAAAATTGAGGAAAAATGAAAAATCTTGAATCCAATCCGTTTTTCTTCAATCTAAGCTTAGATTCTAGGTGTTCTAAGTCCATTTAACTCAAATCCAAGGTTTTCTAAGCTTAAACAAACCTAGATTTCAAAAATGCACAAAATTGAAAATTTTGAAAAAAGTTTAGAAATTTCAAATCTAACCTCGAATCGAAGCTTCAATCCACATTCTCGGTTGCCAAATCACGTCCCCGAGCTTCCTCCTTGCTAACCCGAAGGTTGGATTCAAAATTGGGTTTCAAAATTTTGAGAGAGATAGAGAGAGAGAGAGTTGCCGAGAGAGATCAAGAAAGAGAGAGGGAGAGAGTTGTGAGAGTGAAGAGAGAAAGAGGGAGAGAAAGAGAATAAATAGAGAAAATCGATGGGCGGTTTTTCTGTGCGAAAACCATGTGCCGCCCATGGTTTTGTAAAACGGAGTATTTTTAACATTTTACAAATTGTTGTGTTTTAAAACTCAAAACATTATTTTTAAAACAATATGAAATCATTTGAATTCATCAAATTAACAAAACAACCAAAAATTCAAAATCCAACCCATTAATCAAATTAATGTTAAAACATTAATTATGGCACACTAATTCATCATTTATATTACATTAGCATTAAATAAATTTCAGGGCGTTACAACTCTCCACCCCTAAAAGAAATTTCGCCCTCGAAATTTACAACTCATTTCAGAAACAAAACAAATGCGGATACAATTCCCGCATGCTCGACTCTAGTTCCCAGGTGGCTTCATCAACCCCATGATGCTACCACACGACTTTTACCAACAGTATTTCACGATGACGCAATGTAATCACTTTTCGGTCGATAATCTGAATTGGCACTTCTTCGTACGTCGTATCTTCCTGAACCTGCACATCGCGGAATGAAACTACCGTACCTTGCTCAGGCGGACACTTCCTAAGCATCGACACATGAAACACATCATGAACATGAGAAAGTTTGGGCGAAAGATCAAGCCGATAAGCGACCACACCAACACGCTGGGTGATCTCGAACGGCCCAATATATCTCGACGCGAGCTTCCCACTCACCCCAAACCGTATAGTTCCCTTATAAGGCGATACCCTCAAGAGAACGAAATCTCCAACCGCGAACTCTAAGGGTCTACGTCTCCTATCCGCGTAACTCTTCTGACGACTCTGAGCTGCCCTCAACCGATCTCGAATCACCGTGACTTTCTCGTTGCTATCACGAATCTCATCCGGCCCAAGAATAACCCTATCTTCTGGCTCGGCCCAACACACAGGTGACTGACACGGTCACCCATACAACACCTCAAATGGCGCCATGCCAATACTCGCCTGATAACTATTGTTGTACGCAAATGTCACCAAATGCAAACATTGCTTCCAATTTTCGCCGAAGTCCAACGCACAGGCACGCAACATATCCACGAGAATCTGAATAACCCGCTCAGACTGCCCATCAGTCTGAGGATGAAACACCGTACTGAAGTTCAAATCTTTACCAAAAGCCTCCTGAAAACTCCTCCAGTACTTAGCGTTAAGCCTGGTGTCTCGATCAGAGGTGATGGACAAAGGAACTCCATGCAACCTCACAATGTTCTGCAGATACAAATCCTCGAGAACCTTCCTAGAACACGTCGACCTAAACAGAATGAAATGTGCCAATTTCATCAACCTGTCGACCACAACCCAAACTACATCGTGACGCTGCTCCGTCCTCGGCAAACATGTGAGGAAATCCATCGTCACATGCTCCCATTTCCACCCTGGAATAGGAAGCGGCTGAAGCTGACCTGCAGGCTTATGATGCTCGGCTTTCACCTAAAGACACGTCGAACACTTGGCCACGTACTCTCGAACATCCTTCTTCATGCCTCTCCACCAATACTGCCTCTTCAAATCGCGATACATCTTTGTGCTCCCTAGATGAATAGCAAACTGAGACCTATGAGCTTCGTCCAAAGCGGCTTTTGTCACTTCGACGATAGCTGGTACTACAAGATGCTCCCGGAAGTACAACGATCCATCTGCATGCACGCTTCATTCCTCGAACTGCTCCCCATTCTGAATCCACAACCGAATCCCCTGCAAATGCGGATCCTGCCACTGACCTTGCTTCACCATCCGAACAAGCGCTGGAGTCGCTTCCACGTGATATACCAAAACTCGATCACAGTCTTCATGATACCGTAGCCTAAACTCGCTCACCGTCGCATCCCTGCTCCAGTCCTCAAAAGCCAAACAAGCGAGAATCCCTGAAGACTTCCTGCTAAGCGTGTCCGCGACCACATTAGCTTTCCCGGGATGATACTGCAATGCAAAATCATAATCCTCCATATACTCGATCCATCTACGCTGCCTCAGATTAAGATCCCTCTGAGTGAACAAATATCTCAAACTCTTGTCATCGGAGAAGACCTGAAACGATGCTCCATACAAGTAACACCTCCAAATCTTTAGCGCGTAAATCACCACCGCAAGCTCTAAATCATGAGTAGGATAATTTCGCTCGTGAGGTCGTAGCTGTCTCGATCCATATGCAACCACACGTCCATGCTGCATCAACACGCAGCCAAGTCCGCGCCCTGAAGCATCTGTATAAACCTCATACGGCTCATCACTGCTAGGAATAACCAACACTGGAGCTGAAGTCAACCGATTCTTCAATTCCTGAAAAGCATGCTCACAATCTTCGTTCCACTCAAACCTGACATTTTTCTTGATCAATCTCGTCAACGGAGCTGCAATTTTCAAAAAATCCTTTACGAATTTCCTGTAATATCCAGCGAGACCCAAGAAGCTGTGAATTTTCGCTACATTCCTTGGTCGTTCCCACTCTAATGTAGCTTCAATCTTGGACGGATCCATAGAAATACCATGCTCCGAGATAACATGACCCAAAAACTTGATCTCAGTCAACCAGAACTCACACTTTTCCCTCTTAGCATACAACTGGTGCTCCTACAGAGTCTGAAGCACGATCCGAAGATGCTGCTCATGCTCCTCCCAAATCTTAGAATACACAAGAATATCATCGATGAACACGATCACGAATTGATCCAGATATGGCCTAAATATCCTGTTCATCAAATCCATAAAAGCTGCCGGAGCATTCGTCAACCCAAACAACATAACTAGAAACTCAAAGTGCCCATACCGAGTCCTAAAAGCTATCTTGGGAATATCCTCTTCCTTGATCCTGAGCTGATGATAACCCGACCGCAAATCAATCCTTGAGAAGTACCGCGAACCTCCCAACTGATCAAACAACTCATCAATCCTAGGCAAGGGATACTTGTTCTTCACCGTAACACGATTTAGCTGTCGATAATCCACACATAACCTGAGAGTCCCATCGTGCTTCTTAGCAAACAAAACCGGTGCTCCCCACAGAGATGTGCTATTCTGAATATATCCTTTATCAGCAAGCTCCTGAAGTTGCTTCCTCAATTCTTACATTTCTACCGGTGCCATCCAATAAGGTGCCATAGAAATCGATGATGTCCCTGGAAACAACTCGATACCAAACTCAATTTCCCGATGCGGTGGTAACCCTAGCAACTCATCAGGGAAGACATCCTCGAACTCATCAACCACCGGAATCGCTACACTGCCACTCGAAACATAGGGCTCGCAATCTAGATTGGCAAAAAAAGCACAACAACCTAGATTCCTTCACCCTCCTAGACACGACTTTATGAGACGCTCACTCATTAACCAATCACCACCACCCTGGTAAGTGATCACCGTCCCCCTATCAGACACTAGGGTCACTTTTCTAAGTTGGCAGTCCACGACTGCATTATACCTGGACAACCCGTCCATCCCTAGAATCACATCATAGGAGCTCATGGGGAGTATAATCAAATCACTTTTCAAAATCTCATCCCCAATCTTTATTTGACAGGGTTTACACATACAATTTACGCACACCCGCCCCAAGGGAGAAGTTATGACTAGGGGTTCATTAAAATCTTCTATCTCTAATCCCAAGGCATGTACAAAAGAACTCGAAATGAGAGAATGAGAGGCACCGGTATCAAATAAAGCGCGAGCTAAAGATCTGGAAACCAAGATCATACCATTAACAACCGCGTTACCAACATGAGAATCTGATCCTCCAGATGCCATCGCATGAACCTGCACTGGCGCCTTTCCATTTCCTCTACCGACATTGCTGGGTCCTGGATTACTCGGCTGATGCTGCTGAGATGGAGACGACTATACACTACCTGTACTCGACGCTCGATACTGTGGAACACTACGCTAAAAATGTTGCGGCTGCTGCCCCCGTGCCAGATATGAGAATTACTGAGGAGAGAACTGGGGATACTGCAACTGCGGGTACTGCAGAGGCGGAGGTAAGGTCTGAGGCTGAGACGAACAACTGGCATCCTCCCCGGTCTGAGATCCAAGATGAGCACTCCTAATCAGGCAATTCCTCTTGATGTGTCCGGGTTGCTGACAGAAATGACAATGGAAGCTGTAGGGATTTTTACGCCCGCTGCTAGACGAACTGCTGCTACCACTGGTCGCGCCACCTTGCTTGCCTTTCCCGGAGCTGGACGAATACTGGTGCTCTTCCTGCCACTCCTCTGCGGTCCTCCTGAAGCCTTGGCTCGGTCCTCACAATACTGCACATAATCATTCTCCACGGAGATCGCCGACGATACAAGCTCTCCAAAACTCCTAAGCCGTAGAGCAACCAGCTGTCGCCGAATAGGAGCCTTGAGCCCTTCCTAAAACTTAATACATTTCTCATGCTCCGATGCCACCGCTGATGGAGCAAACCTAGCCAACTCATTAAACTTTGCCTCATACTCCTGAACTTACAGATCACCCTGCTGCAATCTATAGAACTCAGCTGCCTTCTGATCTCTATACCCCTGTGGAAAATATCGATCATAGAACAGCTCCTCAAACCTGTCCCATCTGATATCACCACCACGCTCCAGACGCTTAGCCTGTTTCCACCAAGTGTTAGCGCCACCCTCGAGCTTATACGCAGTAAACTCCACATGATACTCCTCAGGCACACCAAGGGTATCCAAATGCTTCAAGATCGAATCCAACCAATACTCTGCTAACTGCGGATCCCCATTACCATCAAAAGTTGGAACAGACGCTTGCAAAAATTCCTTAAAGTATGCATGCCGACTACCAACATCAGAATCTCCCAGTCTAGCCCTGGCTGCCATCTGTCAGAAAGCCGCAAACATAGACCTCATTATGCTCTCATCATTCTCGAACTCAGCGTCAGCTATCGAACGACGTCTAGGTGCCATTCTCTCACTTCTGAAAATGAAATTTGGACTGTCAAAAATATTTCACTGGCAAACCTATGTGTGCACAATTTCCAAGGTTCATAACCTTGGGCTCTGATACCATTCTATCACGCTCCAGAGTACGGGAGGTGACGCGGCGGATTAAATAAGTTAATTAAAAGAGAAATTAATTAAAATCCATAGTTTAAGGGGTTGAATTAAGTCGTAAAAAATGAGGTTTCCAAACAACACCTTATAAAAGAGTTCATATACATTAAGCAGTTGAAATCATTAAACGAAAAAAATATTAAAATAATAAAGCCGCGAGTATGGGTCCCACAGACCCACAACTTGTGCACACACATGGTACTGACAATATCATAAATACAATTACAGTCCAAGATACAAATAAGTTAAGATTCTTACATGCCATGATTTAAATAATACAAATAAATTAAATAATCCTTCTATTGCTCCTGAGTTCAGTCTGAAGAATCCTCTCCAAACCTAAATGGGAAACCACCCAGAGGGGGGAAATTTAAAACAAATAAAACGTGAGCGAAAGGCTCAGTAGGACTATGTTTTATTAAAATAATTTAATTCAGAGAAATATTTCCTTGTTTAGGAGTACTCAAGAAAAACCGTAATAAATAAATAAATAAACAATTTTGAGTAAAACCGTCCTGACCCAGAATCATCTACTCGCACAATCAGAAATATCATTTTTCTTTTCTTAGGCAAACCATAATATCACCACCGTAGTGGCCCAGCTGGGTTTCAGGACCTGCCCCCAAGGTCGATCGCTACACGACCCGATCTCTGATATGGCATCATGCCTATATGTTTATTATCATCATCATTCAAAACCCAATTACCAAGTGTTGTCATTTATATTCATTATGAAGTTCATTTCAGTTCACGGTATATTAAAATATAACCGATAAATTCATTTTTCAAACAACCGTTGAAAACATTTTAATAGAAATCCTTTTCAAATCCAAATCATTTCTAAACCAGGCTACCTAAGAAGTGGGGTAGAAGTCCTACCTCAATGCTCGTGCCGGTGCCCCACACCGTAATCCCGGTCCGCTATACGTTAGCTCCGCGGAACCCCGAACTATCCTAGATACCAACTAAGTCGATCAATATCTAGTTTGAGACATTCTATGTTACTAAACCATTTCATGATGTCCTAGTGTGCCATTTGTACCTTTAAAATCATTCTATAAGGTTGGAATTTAAATCAGGGTTCAAAACAGTGAAAACGGGTGAAAAATAACAAAATTTTCATGCCTCGGTCGGCCTGCCGGACTCCCTGCTTCGGCCTGCCGAACTGCACAGTTCGGCCTACCGGACTGAAGAACACCGGCCTGTCGATCCCTATTTCGGCCTATCGAACACGCACTTTGCCCTGTCGAATTGGGAAAACCTAGAAATCCCAGCCACGGGTTTCTCAATCCCCAAAATTCAAATCTTGATTTTAACCTATTTTTCTCAAATCTCAGGCATGGAAAACATTCATAGATGATAGAAAAACATATTTAGACACTTTAAAACTCATTTAAACAAGATTCAAACACAAAATCCCAAAAATCCGAAAATAGGAAAAATTGAGGAAAAATGAAAAATCTTGAATCCAATCCGTTTTTCTTCAATCTAAGCTTAGATTCTAGGTGTTCTAAGTCGATTTAACTCAAATCCAAGGTTTTCTAAGCTTAAACAAACCTAGATTTCAAAAATGCACAAAATTGAAAATTTTGAAAAAAGTTTAGAAATTTCAAATCTAACGTTGAATCGAAGCTTCAATCCACATTCTCGGTTGCCAAATCACGTCCCCGAGCTTCCTCCTTGCTAACCCAAAGCTTGGATTCGAAATTGGGTTTCAAAATTTTGAGAGAGATAGAGAGAGAGAGAGTAAAGAGAGTGAAGAGAGAAAGGGAATAAATAGAGAAAATCGGTGGGCGGTTTTACTGTGCGAAAACCATGTGCCGCCCATGGTTTTGTAAAACGGAGTATTTTTAACATTTTACAAATTGTTGTGTTTTAAAACTCAAAACATTATTTTTAAAATAATATGAAATCATTTGAATTCATCAAATTAACAAAACAACCAAAAATTCAAAATCCAACCCATTAATCAAATTAATGTTAAAACATTAATTATGGCACACTAATTCATCATTTATATTACATTAGCATTAAATAAATTTCGGGGCGATACAACTCTCCACCCCTAAAAGAAATTTCACCCTCGAAATTTACAACTCATTTCAGAAACAAAACAAATGCGGATACAATTCCCGCATGCTCGACTCTAGTTCCCAGGTGGCTTCATCAACCCCATGATGCTACCACACGACTTTTACCAACGGTATTTCATGATGACGCAAACTAATCACTTTTCGATCGATAATCTGAATTGGCACTTCTTCGTACGTCGTATCTTCCTGAACCTGCACATCGCAGAATGAAACTACCTTACCTTGCTCAGGCGGACACTTCCTAAGCATCGACACATGAAACACATCATGAACATGAGAAAGTTCGGTCGAAAGATCAAGCCGATAAGCGACCACACCAACACGCTGGGTGATCTCGAACGGCCCAATATATCTCGGCGCGAGCTTCCCACTCACTCCAAACTGCATAGTTCCCTTATAAGGCGATACCATCAAGAGAACGAAATCTCCAACCGCAAACTCTAAGGGTCTACGTCTCCTATCCGCGTAACTCTTCTGATGACTCTGAGCTGCCCTCAACCGATATCGAATCACCGTGACTTTCTCATTGCTATCACGAATCTCATCCGGCCCAAGAATAACCCTATCTTTTGGCTCGGCCCAACACATAGGTGACCGACACGGTCACCCATACAACGCCTCAAACGGTGTCATGCCAAAACTCGCCTGATAACTATTGTTGTACACAAATGTCGCCAAATGCAAACATTGCTTCCAATTTTTGTCGAAGTCCAACGCACAGGCACGTAACATATCCTCGAGAATCTGAATAACCCGCTCAGACTTCCCATCAGTCTGAGGATGAAACGCCGTACTGAAGTTTAAATCCGTACCTAAAGCCTCCTGAAAACTCCTCCAGTACTTAGCGTTAAACCTGGTGTCTTGATCAAAGGTGATAGACAAAGGAACTCCATGCAACATCACAATGTTTTGCAGATACAAATCCTCGAGAACCTTCCTAGAACACGTCAACCTAAAAGGAATGAAATGTGCCAATTTCATCAACCTGTCGACCACAACCCAAACTGCATCATGACGCTGCTCCGTCCTCGGCAAACATGTGAGGAAATCCATCATCACATGCTCCCATTTCCACCCTGGAATAGGAAGCGGCTGAAGCTGACCTGCAGGCTTATGATGCTCGACTTTCACCTAAAGACACGTCAAACACTTGGCCACATACTCTCGAACATCTTTCTTCATGCCTCTCCACCAATACTGCCTCTTTAAATCGCGATACATCTTTGCGCTCCCCGGATGAATAGCAAACTGAGACCTATGAGCTTCGTCCAAAATGGCTTTCGTCACTTCGACGATAGCTGAAACTGCAAGACGCTCCTGAAAGTACAACGATCCATCTACATGCACGCTCCATTCCTCAAACTGCTCCCCGTTCTGAATCTGCGACCGAATCCCCTGCAAATGCCGATCCTGCCACTGACCTTGCTTTACCATCCGAACAAGAGCTGGAGTCGCTTCCACGTGATATACCAAAACTCGATCACAGTCTTCATGATACCGTAGCCTAAACTCGCTCACCGTCGTATCCCTGCTCTAGTCCTCAAAAGCCAAACAAGCAAGAATCCCTGAAGACTTCCTACTAAGCGTGTCCGCGACCACATTAGCTTTCCCGAGATGATACTGTAATGTAAAATCATAATCCTCCTTATACTCGATCCATCTGTGCAGCCTCAGATTAAGATCCCTCTGAGTGAACAAATATCTCAAACTCTTGTGATCGGAGAAGACCTGAAATGATGCTCCATACAAGTAACACCTCCAAATCTTTAGCGCGTAAATCACCGCCGCAAGCTCTAAATCATGAGTAGGATAACTCTGCTCGTGAGGTCGTAGCTGTCTCGATCCCTACGCAACCACACGTCCATGCTGCATCAACACGCATCCAAGTCCGCGCCCTGAAGCATCTGCATAAACCTCATATGGCTCGTCACTGCTAGGAATAACCAGCACTGGAGCTGAAGTCAACCGATTCTTCAATTCCTGAAAAGCAAGCTCACAATCTTCGTTCCACTCAAACCTGACATTTTTCTTGATCAATCTCGTCAACGGAGCTACAATCTTCGAAAAATCCTTTACGAATTTCCTGTAATATCCAGCGAGACCCAAGAAGCTGTGAATTTTTGCTACATTCCTTGGTCGTTCCTACTCCAATATAGCTTCAATCTTAGACAGATCCACAGAAATACCATGCTCCAAGATAACATGACCCAGAAACTTGATCTCAGTCAACCAGTACTCACACTTTTCCCTCTTAGCATACAACTGGTGCTCCTGCAGAGTCTGAAGCACGATCCGAAGATGCTGCTCATTCTCCTCCCAAGTCTTAGAATACACAAGAATATCATCGATGAACACGATCATGAACTGATCCAGATACGGCCTAAATATCCTGCTCATCAGATCCATAAAAGCTGCTAGAGCATTCGTCAACCCAAACGACATAACCAGAAACTCAAAGTGCCCATATTGAGTCCTATAAGCTGTCTTCGGAATATCCTCTTCCTTGATCCTGAGCTGATGATAACCCGACCGCAAATCAATCTTTGAGAAGTACCGCGAACCTCCCAACTGATCAAACAATTCATCAATCCTAGGCAAGGGATACTTGTTCTTCACCGTAACACGATTTAGCTGCCGATAATCCACACATAACCTGAGAGTCCCATCGTGCTTCTTAGCAAACAAAACCGGTGCTCCCCATGGAGATGTGCTATTTTGAATATATCCTTTATCAGCAAGCTCCTGAAGTTTCTTCCTCAATTCTTTCATTTCTGTCGGCGCCATCCGATAAGGTGCCATAGAAATCGGTGATGTCCCTGGAAACAACTCGATACCAAACTCAATTTCCCGATGCGGTGGTAACCCTGGCAACTCATCCGGGAAGACATCCTTGAACTCATCAACCACCGAAATCGCTACACTGCCATTCGAAACATAGGGCTCGCAATCTAGATTGGCAAAAAAAGCACAACAACCTAGATTCCTTCGCCCTCCTAGACACGACTTTATGAGACGCTCACTCATTAACCAATCACCACCACCCTGGTAAGTGATCACCGTCCCCCTATCAGACACTAGGTTCACTTTTCTAAGTTAGCAGTCCACGACTGCATTATACCTGGACAACCAGTCCATCCCTAAAATCACATCATAGGAGCTCATGGGGAGTATAATCAAATCACTTTTCAAAATCTCATCCCCAATCTTTATTTCACAGGATTTACACATACAATTTACGCACACCCGCCCCAAGGGAGAAGTTACGACTAGGGGTTCATTAAAATCTTCTATCTCTAATCCCAAGGCATGTACAAAAGAACTCGAAATGAGAGAATGAGAGGCATCGGTATCAAATAAAGCATGAGCTAAAGATCTGGAAACCAAGATCATACCATTGACAACCACGTTACCAACATGAGAATCTGATCCTCCAGATGCCATCGCATGAACCTGCACTAGCGCCTTTCTTTTTCCTCTACCGACATTGCTGGGTCCTGGATTACTCGATCGATGCTGCTAAGATGGAGACGACTGTAAACTACCTGTACTCGGCGCTCGATACTGAGGAACACTGCGCTAAAAATGCTGCGGCTGCTGCCCTTGTGCCAGATATGAGAATTACTGAGGAGAGAACTGGGGATACTGTAACTGCAGGTACTACGGAGGCGGAGGTAAGGTCTAAGGCTGAGACGAATGACTGGCATCCTCCTCGGTCTGAGATCTAAGATGAGCACTCCTGATTGGGCAATTCCTCTTGATGTGTCTGGGCTGCAGACAGAAATGACAATGGAAGCTGTAGGGATTGCTACGCCCGCTGCTAGACGAACTGCTGCTACCACTAGTCACGCCACCTTGCTTGCCTTTCCCCGGAGCTGGACGACTACTGGTTCTCTTCCTGCCTCTCCTCTACGGTCCTCCTAAAGCCTTGGCTCGATCCTCACAATACTGCACATAATCATTCTCCACGGAGATCGCCGATGACACAAGCTCTCCAAAACTCCTAAGCCGTAGAGCAACCAACTACCGCAGAATAGGAGCCTTTAGCCCTTCCTGAAACTTAATACATTTCTCACGCTCCGATGCCACCGCTGATGGAGCAAACCTAACCAACTCATTAAACTTTGCCTCATACTCCCGAACTTACTGATCACCCTGCTGCAATCTATAGAACTTAGCTGCCTTCTGATCTCTATACCCCTGTGGAAAATATCAATCATAGAATAGCTCCTCGAACCTGTCCCAACTGATATCACCACCACGCTCCAGACGCTTAGCCTGTTTCCACCAAGTGTTAGCGCCACCCTCGAGCTTATACGCAGCAAACGCCACACGATACTCCTCAGGCACACCAAGGGTATCCAAATGCTTCAAGATCGAATCCAACCAATACTCTGCTAACTTTGGATCCCCGTTGCCATCAAAAGTCAAAACAGACGCCCGTCAGAATTCCTTAAAGTATGCATGCCAACTACCAACATCAGAATCTCCCGGTCTAGCCCTGGCTGCCATTTGTCGAAAAGCCGCAAACATAGACCTCATTATGCTCTCATCATTCCCGAACTCGGCGTCAGCTGTCCAACGACGTCTAGGTGCCATTCTCTCACTTCTAAAAATTAAATTTGGACTGTCAGAGGTATTTCATTGGCAAACCTTGTGTGCACAATTTCCAAGGTTCATAACCTTGGGCTCTGATACCATTCTGTCACGTCCCATAGTACGGGAGGTGACGTGGCAGATTAATTAAGTTAATTAAAATCCAGAGTTTAAGGGGTTGAATTAAGTCGTAAAATATGAGGTTTTCAAACAACACCTTATAAAAGAGTTCATATACATTAAGCAGTTGAAATCATTAAACGAATAAATATTAAAATAATAAAGCCACGAGTTTGGGTCCCACAGACCCACAACTTGTGCACACACATGGTACTGACAATATCATAAATACAATTACAGTCCAAGATACAAATAAAGTTAAGATTCTTACATGCCTTGATTTAAATAATACAAATAAATTAAATAATCCTTCTATTGCTCCTGAGTTCGGTCTGAAGAATCCTCTCCAAACCTAAATGGGAAATCACTTAGAGGGGGGAAATTTAAAACAAATAAAATGTGAGCGAAAGCTCAGTAGGACTATGTTTTATTAAAATAATTTAATTCAAAGAAATATTTCCTTGTTTAGGAGTACTCAAGAGAAACCTTAATAAATAAATAAATAAACAATTTTGTGTAGAACCGTCCTGACCCAGAACCGTCTACTCGCACAATCAGAAATATCATTTTTCTTTTCTTAGGCAAACCATAATATCACCACCGTAGTGGCCCAGCTGGGTTTCGGGACCTGCCCCTAAGGTCGATCGCTACACGACCCGATCTCTGATATGTCATCATGCCTATATGTTTATTATCATCATCATTCAAAACCCAATTACCGAGTGTTGTCATTTATATTCATTATGAAGTTCATTTCAATTCACAGTATATCAAAATATAACCAATAAATTCATTTTTCAAACAACTGTTGAAAACATTTTAATAGAAATCCTTTTCAAATCCAAACCATTTCTAAACCAGGCTACCAAAGAAGTGGGGTAGAAGTCCTACCTCAATGCTCGTGTCGGTGCTCCACACCGTAATCCCAGTTCGCTATACGTTAGCTCCGCGAAACCACGAACGATCCTAGATACCAACTAAGTCGATCAATATCTAGTTTGAGACATTCTATGTTACTAAACCATTTCATGATGTCCTAGTGTGCCATTTGTACCTTTAAAATCATTCTATAAGGTTGGAATTTAAATCAGGGTTCAAAATAGTGAAAACGGGTGAAAAATCACAAAATTTTCATGCCTCGATCGGCCTGCCGGACTCCTTGCTTCGGCCTGCCGGAAGCAAAGTTTGGTCGGCCAAAAAATTTCCGTGTTCGACCTGCTGGACTGAAGAGCACCGGCCTACCGATCCCTATTCTGGCCTGCCGAACACGCACTTCGGCCTGCCGAACTGGGAAAACCTAGAAATCCCAGCCACGGGTTTCTCGATCCCCAAAATTCAAATCTTGATTCTAACCTGTTTTTCTAAAATCTCAGGCATGAAAAACATTCATAGATGATAGAAAAACATATTTAGACACTTTAAAACTCATTTAAACAAGATTCAAACCCAAAATCCTGAAAATCCAAAAATAGGGAAAATTGAGGAAAAATGAAAAATCTTGAATCCAATCCGTTTTTCTTCAAGCTAAGCTTAGATTCTAGGTGTTCTAAGTCCATTTAACTCAAATCCAAGGTTTTCTAAGCTTAAACAAACCTAGATTTCAAAAATGCACAAAATTGAAAATTTTGAAAAAAGTTTAGAAATTTCAAATCTAACCTCGAATCGAAGCTTCAATCCGCGTTCTCGGTTGCCAAATCACGTCCCCGAGCTTCCTCCTTGCTAACCCGGAGCTTGGATTCGAAATTGGGTTTCAAAATTTTGAGAGAGATAGAGAGTTGCCGAGAGAGATCAAGAAAGAGAGAGAGAGAGAGTCGTGAGAGTGAAGAGAGAAAGAGGGAGAGAAAGAGAATAAATTGAGAAAATCGATGGGCGGTTTTATTGTGCGAAAACCATGTGCCGCCCACGGTTTTGTAAAATGGAGTATTTTTAACATTTCACAAATTGTTGTGTTTTAAAACTCAAAACATTATTTTTAAAACAATATGAAATCATTTGAATTCATCAAATTAACAAAACAACCGAAAATTCAAAATCCAACCCATTAATCAAATTAATGTTAAAACATTAATTATGGCACACTAATTCATCATTTATATTACATTAACATTAAATAAATTTCGGGGCGCTACACCTAGAGCCAAGGTTCGTGATTGTGAATAATAGCTCTCAGGGAGTTCCAAAGTATCTCACAGTAGAGTACTCACTCTGAACCCATCAATTGATCTAAATTAACTGAGAAAACTTATTCCCTACTTATAAACATCGGACCTAGGGTTAGTCATTATTAGACAAAGGTTCAAAAATTTGAATCTAGATCAACTTTTGACAAAATCGCATCCAGAAACGCCTAATCAATTATCGTTAGATTGGTAGGCCGAACTTCCAGATCGGCTCGCCAGGCTTACTCTATCGGTAGACCAAACTAACAGATCGGCCTGCCGAACTTGCAATAATATGATCCTAGAGAATCTTTTATTTCCCACCTGAGATTCTTTAGATAGAGCCTCAGTTTTAATTCAAATAACCCGTTAGAGAAGTTACCTAATCAAAACAGTCATATTTGGATAATCTCATAAAAAATAAAATATTTCGAATAATTTAATAAGTTTATCTTGAATTCATTTTACAAAATTAATTCAACCGATAAATAGACATGAATTATTTAATTCTATTGAATTATAGCCAATTTAATAATTTAACATAACTCACCAATTTATTGGAAAAGCACACCGTATTGTTGTAGGATTTATTATAAGCTAGCAAAAGGGATCTAATTGACCTATATAGTTCAAGCTTCGATAATTATAAAATATATTCTAGATATATATTTTATAATTATCAACTATTTTATAATTATCAACTCTAATGCTACTCCATTAAAAGCTTAGAATTGCACTCTCGAACTATATACATTTACTATGCTTCAAATTAGCTAAGTGTTCATGATATATCATAATGTGTCGTATTCACATAAAATATTCATAATCGACTTAAAGATAAATTCCATCTTGCCTTCTCAATTATTTTTTATCTTATGTTTCATTATCTCACCAGAGCACTCCAGTTTTCCAATTATAGGATAACGCATATAAGAGAATATCATTGACTCCATGAATGGAGCTATGGATTCCATATCTATGAATAACAGGTCTATACTATCAAGAGTCATGTTTCTAACATACCAGTATGCGTACCATCACAAAGTCAAGATATCACCCTTTGGTACATCAAAAGACATAAGACCAGATAATAGGTCCATTAGTCATTTTAGGATTACGATACAACACATATGATTGTCTAAAGTGAATTGATTTGTACAGATGAAATTATTAATCCAAATCAATTCCACTTTATGTCTGAATCCAACACATCATGACCTATGACAATGTACCAATGTTTATACTTATGGAGTCCAACTTAGATGGCCAAGACAAGCCATCTCATATAAAGGATGTAGACAACACAACAATCTTAGCATGAATAAAGTGCTCAACTTTGTTCCCTCAATTGTGGATCTTACGATTTAGACTATCACCTTTAGAATCATGTCTTCCGCATAATCTGCTCATCATATGCTTGGTTCTTAAAGGTTTAGACTAACAGTCTCAGACTTTTGTTTGCTTAACATACATTCAACAAATATGAAAGTACAGAGGACAACATTTGGTATATAAACAATAAATAAAATCTTTATTGATAAAAAGTCTCCAAAAACATATTACGACATTTTACTCCTTATGGCATACATGTCCAACATTCCTTGCTTTAACCTTTGACACTATAAATTTTTTAAGGCAAGCCTCCACTCAAATAGATTGATGAATGGGTGTCAAACAGTAACAAATATTAATCTTACACTTTTTCTGAATCCGTTATGTGCTTGAGATAGTGTGATTTTTCTGGAGAATAACTACAATAGTTTTTCTCTCTAGCATAGGAACTCTTCCTTAGTCAATGGGCTATCAGACTTCCTTTCTCTTTCGTAACCCTAATTTTCATCCAAGACACACTTATTTATGACTTGAACCAGGTGTAGAAAGAGTGGGATTATTTTTGGAAGAAAGAAAAAAAAATATTAAAACGAGAAAATCCACCGAATTCCACACGAGGATGGAATTCCATCTGACGCGCAAATCCATTATGATAACAAGACAACAAAACTACCACGAATACTTTCTCAAAAGCTGCTAAAAGTGGTCAGTAAGATCCAACCCAAGTGTACAAAGTTAATAAATACACCTCAACATGCACGTCCACTATTACATTTCTTTATTATTGTTATAATATATCCACTCATCCCTGTTGCATGCACCTTATGGTATATATAAGGTGGGCAATTATAGTAGCAGGCAATGAGATAAAAGATCTAGAAATATGTGGATTCATAACCATTTTCTTCTTCCTTTTTTATAATATTAAACAAATCAAATTTATATAAATGTTTTTAAATTAGTTAATTAATTAATTTTATGTTTGCCACTAGGAGTTTCTCTTCGGTGGTAGACTGAACATAGTGTAGTAACACCACACTATGTTTCACAAAATTAAAATATATATTTAATTATTCTTATTAATTAAATAAAACTAATCAATTCAAAATAAACATCAACTCTTGCCTAGTCAATATGACAACATTTGTCATTTTCATCTTATTGCCATAGAGAGCATTTTTCTATGTTGCATCAATATTTATAGCGTGAGAAATTTCATTCAAAATTCAACAATTCCAAATGCAATACCTTGCTATATACTTGATCCAATATAGTGTTTAAAGAGTCCGCATTGGGGTCCTATGGACCTATAATTCAAGCTCTAATAAATTTGACAATTAATTAAACTTTCAATCAATGTGTCAAATTTTTTAGTTTCAGAGCTACTCCACTAAAAACCTGAAACCGTACTCTTGCAATTATAAAAATAATTACTCAAAACAAATACCAATGGTCCATTGATATAATCATTACACATACATCAATCTTTCCTAAATAGTTCATAATAAGAGCTTGGTTCAATTTTTGTTTACCTCTCTTATTAAATCCTTATATTTATGTTCTAATGATTCTCTAATGAAGAGTTAATTCATAATCTTATCATGAATGAACGCTATACTATTCAAGAGTAATTATAAAAATAATTACTCAAAACAAATACCAATGGTCCATTGATATAATCATTACACATACATCAATCTTTCCTAAATAGTTCATAATAAGAGCTTAGTTCAATTTTTGTTTACCTCTCTTATTAAATCCTTATATTTATGTTCTAATGATTCTCTAATGAAGAGTTAATTTATAATCTTATCATGAATGAACGCTATACTATTCAAGTCTGAAATCACCGCTCAAGAGAACTATTTTTCTAATTTCCAATAGGAAGGAATGGATTTCAATTTTGTGTTCTCATTCCCAGCCACTTATTCTATTATGTTTCCAAGATACAAAGTTGTGATCTGTCTATAGACAAATTTTATCAAGTAAGTTAAAAAACATAATATCATAAATAGGAGTCTAATAAATACTCAAGATTAACACTATCATATATATGATTTTTTATAGTGATAAATTTGAACACTCTATGTGTAGGAATATTATTAGGGGTTCATAATTTGTATAGTCTAGCCCTAAATAATCACATTATATAAAGTACTTTCAATTTAATGTCTCCACATTAATAGTCTAGATAAAACTATTTCATTCTAAATGAGACTGAACTGTACTTTTAATATTTAATTAAAGATCTCCACTTTAATTAATTTACTATGGGTTATTTGCATTTTTTTCTATAAATTCAAGCCTTATACATATAACAATTTTATGCAAAATTTATAGTCATATTAATAATCATTGGATTTTGTAGATGTTTATTTAAGTATCATATACAAGTAACCAAAATAAATAAATGTCATTTTATTCAAATTAACTAGCAATATGTACAATGTCTGTGTTTGTAGGGCATCAATCCAAATATGTTGTTGGTGTAGTGAATGTGGATTCAGTACCTAGTAGAATTAATAGAGTGTTTCGTTAAAGGATTTTGTAATGTTGGTTTGGGTTCTTGTAGTTTCAGTTAGGTACTTGTTTATTTGGATTTGTATTTTTTCTTCAAAAGAAGGCGGTTGTGTTTTTTTTTTTGTTTTGGGGTTCAGTTATAATGTTAGTGTTTGTCTTTTAAAATCAAAGTTTGAGATTAAAAGTTTTATAAGATTAATGGTTAAGATTTATTTAGTATAAAATCTAATATAAAAAGAAGTATGATCAGATGTGGTTGGATTTATTTTTGTTTATATGGGTAACAAAATTTTAAGTCATTTATGGATAATCCAGTGGTCCAAAATTCAAACTCCACTCGTGGAGAATTTTGATGCACTCCACCCTCGCTATAATTTTAATCTAAGTTAGAAGGGTGAAGATTATCCAATCTTATATTTTCAAATAACAAATGTGAAGATTATTGTTAAATGATCTTGCCAAAACATTCACGCAAAAAGACATTATTACTTAACATAAAAAGATATTATGGTTCTTTGAGAAAAACCTTAATCAAGCATCAATTTTAATTTTAATCTTTAATCATTTGAGAGTAATTAATTTTGATTTTTTTCCCAAAAAATTGATATTTTTTGAATACTTGACAAACCTTTAAAATAAAACTCATCATAAGAAACTTGAAAAGTCTTTCAAAAAAACGAGAATAAACTTTGTACGAGCTTCAGTCTCTGTCTAGTTTTTTATCTGTTAGGGTTTTTAATTTCCTCCTTAGCATCATCTCCTTCTTCTTTCTAGGGCTAAAGCCTAGAGTTGGCCTTTGGTTGCTCGTTAGAGCTCTAGCCTTAGGGTGGGGCAGAACCTCGATGTTGTGGTGTTCTGTTGTGGGAGGGCTTCAAACAAGACAGGGTCCACGAAGGCTTGGAGGAATGCTCAACAAGATGTTGGTTTGGGCTGTTGGTGTGGTAGGGTTGGGAAAATAGGTGACAATCTTGGGTTTGGTGATCATTGGTTGGTACATGACTTAGGTTATCAACTTTCTTGAGGCATAGATCTAGGTGGTAAGTTTGGTTGGGTTGGTTTTGGTGCATGAGGTAGAGGATTGGTGGTGGTAGACGGGGTGAGGTATGGGAAATGGCTAGAGGGATGGTGCTGTAGAGGGTTCTTTCCTGATGATCTTATCCCCCCTCTAATTTGTTGATGTTTCATTTCTTTATGGCTAGTTGTGCTTCACCCTTAATGGTCTTGCATAAAGTTAGGGTTCGTGTCATGGTGGTGGCTGTCAAGCCGTCGGTTGGTGTTCTTGATTGTTGAGGCTACTAATGTTTTTGCTCTTATTTTATTAATATGTCTATGTCTTTTAGTAAAGGCGTGATGTTTTTGCTTAGTAAGTGTACTGACTGAAAAATTCATTAGTCTAAATCTATAATTTAATTTGGATTTAAACAGTGAATTTTCTTGATAATTCATATTTTTGTTAAATATAACATAATATGAATTAACTATGATAAATTCTTATATAAAATTTTGTACAATACGGACTATTTTAAAATGTGCAAATTTTATGAGTTTAAATACTTAAAATTTTGTAAAAATACTCTTAAAATGAAATTTGTGTCACATTAAGGTATATTTTTTGTGATATAAATTTATAAATTATAATTTATTAGTAAAAGTAAGAAAAATTATGCCATAGTTTAAAACAGTGTAAAAATTGCCTATTTGCCAATTAATTAAACTAGTAAAGATTTTTGTGTTTACATTCCGACTGTTGTTTGAACACATAATGCAGATGTAATTATACAAATAAAGTGCAAACATAGATAGATAAAATACTATGTTAAGATTAGGCAATATGGATAAAAAGTAAGATAGTATAAGTTTAGACTGTTTAAGGAAATATCTCCATAATTTTACATTGATAGTATAGGAAAAATTTAGTGTAGTATAGATTTGGATAGTTTAAAAAGGTTGTAGGTGTTGGAAAAGTCAAGTACGCAGTGGAATTTGAAAATTTTTAAAAAGACTATTTTTCAAAAGACAAGTTTGACATGCTATATACATAAATTGACCAGATACTAACCTTTGTATGTCGGAGAACTCCTGCAATCAATGAAGAGAAAATCTTCCATAAGAGCCTCAATCAACTGGTCTTCTTAGCTATTCTCTATCTATAATCAGAATGTGTGTGGGCACATTTCGTATCACTCTTCCCTAGTGATTCTCCTTCCAACCAATTGAGAAGACTTAGAGCAAAAGTTCGTGATTGTGAACAAAAGCTCTTAAGGAGTTTCAGAGTATCTAACAATATAGTACTCACTCTTAACTTCTCAACTGATTTGAATAACTCAAAAAACTCTCTCCCTATTTATAGAGGTTAGACCTACGGTTAGTTATTATCAAATAAGGCCTCAAAAATTTGAATCTAGATCAACTTTTGATAAAATCGCATCAAAAAAGCATAATCAGATTATCGTTAGATCGGCAGGCCGAACAAATAGATCGGCCTATCGAATATAACACATTGGTAGGCCAATTTGTTAAGCTCGGCCTGCTGAACTTACGCCATTAGTAGGTCAAACTTGTGATAATATGATCCTTGAGACTCTTTTATTTTCCACCTAAGATTCTTTGAATAGAGCCTCAATTTTGATTCAAATAACTTAATAGAGAAGTTACCTCATCAAAACAGTCATATTTGGATAATCTCATAAAAAATAAAATATTCCCAATAATTCAACAAGTTTATCTTGAATTAATTTACAAAATTATTTCAATTGATAAATAGACATGAATTATCTGATCCTATCAAATTTCAGCCAATCTAATAATTTAAAATAAGTCGCTAATTTATTAGAAAAGCACACCGTATCATTACAAGATTTATTATGAGCTAGCAAAGAGGACCTAATAGACCTATATAGTTCAAGCTCCGATAATTACAATGTATAATATCCCAGATATATATTTTATAATTTTTAACTTTAACACTACTCTACTAAAAGCTTAGAGTTGCATTCTCTAACTATATAAAATTACGAAGCTACAAATCAGCTAAGTGTCTATGACATATCATAATGTGTCTGTCCCTATAGGATATTCATAATCGGCTTAAGGATGAATTCTATCTCACCTTCCTGATTATTTTCTATCTTACGTTCTGTTATCTCACTATTGGGAAACTTATTATCTAAAGATAGTATACCATTTGGTTACAACTATGCATCTGAATGGTAGAGTGCTCCAGTTTTCCAATTACAAGATAACACATATAAAAGAATATCATTGACTCCACCAATGGAGCTATGGATTCCATATCTATGAATAACAAGCCTATGCTATCAAGAGTCATGTCTCCAACATACAGGTATGCGTACCATCACAAAGTCAAAATATCACTCTTTGGTATATCAAAAGACATAAGTCAAAACAATAGGCCTATTAGTCATTTCAGGATTAAGATACAACACATATGATTGTTTAAAGTGCATTGATTTGCATAGATTGAATTGTTAATCCAAATAAATTCAACTTTATTTCTCAATCTAAGACATCATCACCTATGACAATGTACCAATGTTTCTACTCACAAAGTCCAACTCTGATGGCCAAGACAAGCCATCTCATGTTAGGGATCTAGACAACATAATAATCATAGCATGAATAAAGTGCCCAACTTTATTCCCTTGATTGCAGATCTTATGATTTAGACCATCACTTTTAGAAACATGTCTTCCGCATAATCTGTCAATCATATGCTTGATTCTTAAAGGTTTAGACTAACAGTCTTAGACTTTTGTTTGCTTAATTTACATTCAACAATTACGAACGTAAAGGGGACAACATTTGGTATATGAACATCTAATGAAATCTTTACTGATAAAATGTCTCCAAAAACATATTACAACATTTTGCTCCTTAGGGCATACATGTCTAATAATCTCCCACTTACTAAGTGAATAAATATGACATATCACATATCCCCATAGCTTTCACATGCCTCTCGAAGACCTCGCAATTAGTGTCTTCTTGAATGGATTAGCTAAATTGTCCTTAGATACAATTTTGCATACAGCAACATGCCTGCCCTCAACAAAGTCTTTTATCCCAGATACTTTCGATGAATATGCATACTCTTCTCATGAAATATTGGTTCCTTAGCATTGGCTATTGCTGTAGTGTTATATACAGCGATACCACCTTATCTATGCCAGGAACTACCTCAAGATCACCAAGGAACTTGCGAAGCCACACTAATTCTTTCGAAGAATCACTAACTGACACATACTTTGCTTCCATTGTTGAATCCAAAGTGCAATCTTGCTTGAAACTTCTCTAAACAATGGCACCACCACCCGAAGTAAACACAAAATCAGAAGTTGATCTCCTTGAATATACAAGTATATGTCCTTGAGTCCTCCTTAGGTACTTGAAAATATGCTTGACCGTAAACCGGTTGTTCGATCCTACATCCGACTAAAACTAACTTACTTTCTCGACCACATATCAAATATCCAGTCTTGTGCAAAGCATGGCATATATGAGACTACCCATTATCGAAGCATAAGGCACCTTCATGTATTCTCTTTCTTCATTAGACTTTAGTGAGTCTTTCTTAGAAAGAGTAATTCTAGTCCTTAATGGTTGTCCACCTCTCTTGGAATCTTTCATTACAAACCTTTTGAGAATTTTAGAAGTTAAGGTTTTATGTTAGCATGCATGAACAAGTTTTAATGAGCGACACTCCCCATTCTACATGGCATGTTATCAACATATATGGTAAATCATATTATAATACAGACAAGAAAAGCAATATGCAAGGCTACAAGTGTTGACGCTTGCCAGGAAACGGCGGTGGATCAACACCACATGCGGTTGCACATGGTGGATAGACGGCTCTTCCCTGCTTATCTCTGCCTTCTCAGACGAACCTACAACAAGAGGAGGGACACTTCAAAGGTGGGGAGGAAACCAATTATGTACTAAACAAGGGCTCTTCGATGCTCAAGGCAAGTGCTACTCGGCAAAGAACAGGAGCTGGTTAGTTAGGAAGGAGCATGCTTGCCTAAATGCAATAAATGCACTCCATTTATAGGCTACCACTTGAACTGGGTGTTTGGTGGGTTTTTCCCATAGCCCATGTGTCACACAAGGCCTATCAGGTGGTAGGGGACAAGTGTCATGACCTCCGTCGGTATAGTAGTCTCCATTTGATAGTGGGTTGTCCGCCATCTATTAGCCAATGATGGTGAGTAGCAGCTTGTTTGCAAGTTATGGAAATCAAACTTGAGCTGGTGTTTGACTTGAGGAGGTGTGGTTATATGCTCCTAAAAGCTCCTACCAAGTAGGTTTGTTGACCACTTGGAATAGGGTTCCTCAACAGTGGCACCGAGCTCACCTCCAACAATTATGCCCCAATTCACTTGGTCGATGCTCGGCCAGGTGGACTATGCCAAGAGGGTGAGGTCGGCTCAGGATGGAGCTCAAGCGGCATCTTGGGGCGACAGGAGATGGAAGGTCATGTGATGAAGCTTGGAGGGACACGTGTTGACACGCAATTGGCTGTTTCACTAATGGGCATAATCATCGCACCTCTTCATTTTTTGTACTTGATTTTTGCGCCTCAGGCAGCTATAAATAGGGCTTCATTTCTCGTCATTTTCACATGTAACCAACACCACACTTTGTGACTTTGAGTTTTAGCTGCCGAGCTATAGTTGACAACCTGAGGACTTTATTTTCCTGAGCTTCCATAACCCGATCAGGTAATTTCTCAACAAGCGCACAAAAAATGAGTGACCTTTTCAACTTCCAGAACGTAGATATTTCTTGGTCAGACAACAGCATCGAAATTGAGAGGTTGACCTTCGAGTAGGTTGACATTAAAGGATTATACCCCGAGGCAAGACAGAGCAGGCTGACTAGCTGAAATCTTGAGGCTTGACGCTAGGACAGTACCCGAATAGGAGTTTTTAGAATTATTGGATAGGAGATGCCTAGTGAGACCATGCAAGGGCGAGAATCCCTACATTGGTGCCGCGAGTGCTGGCACATCCCAAGTTACAGCCTAGGAGCTACCAGTCTAGAGGCAACTACTAATGAGCCAATCACCTTTAGTCAAGAAAGTGAGGTCTCGGTCTAGGTTGTGGGTCAAGGAACCGTCGAGATCTCTGACAAGGAGCGGGTAGCCAAGGAAGTGGAGCCCAAAGGGAGTGCTACCAAGGAAGACGAGGATGCCAGGAGACTCGTCGTCACTAGAGTCCAGGGAGTGACTGCTTATAGGGTATCTCTGCCTGGCCAAAAGTTCGTAGTGGGCTACTCAAGTGCAATGACCGAGTCCCAACTGGAGGACCTACACCGAGAATTCAGCATCTCAAACAATGTTGACCTCGTTATGCCCATGGAGGACGATTCACCCCTGACGCCACCCGAAGGGTACATAACATTGTACATCGAGTTTTTTAGGGCCAGGTTTCGCCTGCCATTCCTCTTGTTCCTTCACTAGGCATTCAACGACTTGAATGTCTTCCCTGCCCAGCTTAACCCGAATAGCTACAGATCGATGTTCGGGATGTACATTCCATGGAGGTACCATTAGGCTACCGAGATGCCATGGGAGGCCTTTAAGTAAGCGTATAAAATGAAGATGCTTCCTTGACAGTCTGACCAGTACTACGTCACCAGCTTCAAGAAAGACTTCATCCTGGGCAACCCTGACTCAGATAAGCTTTAGAAGTTTAAGTGGTTCTATGTCAAGGGAAAATATCTAGCCCAAGCCGATGAAGTTGTGCCCAAGGACCAGCGTGTTCTGAGGACATTTGAATAGGGGCACGTCTGGTCGAAGAGACCATGGGTGCTGGGCGACATTATCAGGGCAGTGAAGGACTAGTATACTAAGCTAGAGTCCACAGGGTAGCAGTTTTTCCTACTCAAGAAGGAAAACCTTTCCCGTTACAGTTGGTTTGAGGAGTCCAGCAGAACCAATACCCCTTCAAATATCTAGCCTACTCGGTTGGCTGGACAAGTGATAGTGGCGAGGCCGAGTGTAGAAGATATCCTGGGGCCAAGCACCATCAAATCTAGGTGGCCAACGAAGCAGCCATCATCATCCAGTTTTGAGGACTCGTCTAGTGGCTCCTTCGACGCAAGGCCACTCATAGCAGATGAGGACCTTGAGGACATGATCTGACAACTTTATCCGTCAGGCCAGCTCTGGATCGGTGGTAAGCTTCAAATTTTTTTTGGGCTCCGTCGAGCTCCCCTTAACTCTTTGATAAGTATGGTAAGTATACAATTTAAACCGCTCACCATGTTAAGATGGGCAATCAGAACTAGGAAAGGGCTTCTAGTTGAGGGCCTAATTGTGTTTTATTGAGTTCTCAGTTGCCTAGCAAAATCAAGATTTATATATGGTGGTCCTTCAATGAGCCTATCCTAACTTTGGTGTCCTTGGCTTGTCATTAGGTGAATCTGGATAAAGTTTGAACTTTTTTCCATGAGGATTTGAAGACCACCAGCCATATCTTCTAGTCACGTTCTTTGGTTCAGGAGGTATGGCAAGCGATGATGTTATGGCCGGTTTTAAAAAAGTTCAATTTGAGGCTTTATGCCTAGTGACGGCTAAGTAGTGTGGAAAGTTAACTTCGACATGTTTTGCATGGTGGTTTGGTGTATCGAGCAATCTAGAAATAAGGAGTTTTAATAGGTAGGAGTTTACCTCCTCTAAGGTTGTGACTTGGGCATGTAGATATTAGAGGGACTTCCTCCTATGTGATGGGTTGGAACAAATGGTGAAGAGGAAGGTATCTACACCCAAATAAGGTTAGAAGCCTCCAGATCATCGAGTGACTAAAGTTAATGACTATGCAGCAATGCATGATTCCTTACACTCTATTGGGATTGTTGTGGTCATGAAGGATGACTTTGGGGGTCGTGATAGATGCATTCTCAAGATAGATTTCTGGTAGGTTCTATCCCTACATTAGTGAATGCTTGATAGTTTAGGAAGGGGCAGACTTCAAAAAATTTGGTGGCTTTAAAGGTTGGCTGATTGAATCGGATGCTTAGAATGTGATTGATGGGATCCCAACGAACTCGTGAATGTTAAAACCTTAAAGAGTTGTAGCATAGTAGTTATTGAGTAAACTTGTGAGCAAGGGTCATTCGTATAGGAGAACTGGATCTAATTGATTAATTTCAAATTTAATAACCAAAATTAACTAAATAAAAAATGGGGAATTTGGATTTTTTAACTAATTTAATAATTAAAATAGAAATAAATAAATGAAAGATTACAAAACAACTACAATAAAAATTGGTTATAGGATCATTCACCATCACTAAACATTAATTATGCAAATTATTACATAATGTATTTCTAATTTTTCTATTGAAACTAACAACCGTAGATAATGAGAAACTCTACTACCCTAATCCTTCCTTATAGTATAGATTTAATAAGACAAGCACTCTATTAAACCCTTTTTCATCAAACAACCAAGGAGAAAGCTCACTAACTTCAATCTAACAGAAATATTATGCTGAGAAAGATAGGTCGATCTAGGCAATAAACACGCAAAAGCTAGGTTCATTCAGCCTATATTGTATTCCATATCACAACCATACCAAAACCTCACCGCAACAGTGTGTCATAATTTGCTACTAATATATAAAAATTCAAGACAAGTATGGATCAAGATTTTTAACCTAGCAATAGGCAATTTTCAAATCATAATTAGTTGTACACATAAATATAACAAGAAAATCATCATAAAGATTAATTCTAGTGAAACACAAACGATTTCAAGTAGGAAAACTAGAAATAATTTATATAATTTCTACATAATCAAGTTTAAGTTTCAAAAGTACCCATAATCAAAATACAAACTAAAATAACATATTACAAAGGAAAATAGAGAAAGAGTGAGAGAAAAGAATGGATTTGGCATAAGAAAGCTACCATAGCCTCCACCGGAGCTCTCTCCCATGGTTTCCTCCTACTTTTCCTCCTTATTCTCCCCAAAACAAATGCAAAAATCCACTCTAAAAATGTCCTTCATCTTATCTATAGGGAGGATAATATAGTCTAGGTTTTATATACAATGAAAAATAGTGATTTTTGGTCCAAAATGAGTCAAATATGCATTAGAGGCGTAATAGAGCAATAGGGACTACCTGCAGACTAGGGTAGCTGCGTGGGGCATATTGTGGGGCTGCGCTGGGCATGCATGCTACTTGTGCTGGTGGCTTGTTGCGCATGCTTGACACTGTTAAAAATGTATGCCCCAAGGAGTAAAATGTTCTAATATATTTTTGAGGACATTTTATCAATAAATAATTTATTCATTGTTCATATACGCAATAATATCCTCTTTATGTTCATATTTGTTGAATGTATGATAAGCAAACAAAAGCCTAAGACTGTCAGTCTAAACCTTTAAGAATCAAACCTATGATGGACAGATTATGAGGGAGATATGATTTTAAAGGTGATGGTATAAATCATAAGATCTACAATTGAGGGAATAAAGTTTGACACCTTATTCATGCTAAGATTGTTATGTTGTCTATATCCCTAATGGAAGATGGCTTGTCTTGGCCATCAGAGTTGGACTCCGCGAGTAGAGACATTGGTGCATTGTCATAGGTGACAATGTACTGGATTAAGACATAAAGTTGAATTGATTGGGATTAATGATTCTATCTATGCAAATCAATTCACTTTAAATGATCATATATGTTGTATCTTAATCCTAAAATAACTAATAGGCTTGTTATTTTGACTTGTGTCTTTTGATGTACCAAAGGGTGACATCCTGACTTTGTGATGGTGTGCCTACAGGTATGTTGGAGACATGACTCTTGGTAGCATAGATGTAATATTCATAGATATGGATAGCTACGTTAGTGGAGTCAATGATATTCTCTTTTTTGCATTATCCTGTAATTGAAAAACTAGAGCGCTCAACCATTTGGATGCATAGGTTTAACCGAATGATATACTGTCCTTAAATGGTAATTTTTCCAATGGTGAAATAATGAAACATAAGATAAAAATAATCGAGAAGGTAAGATGGAATTTATTCGTTAGCCGATTATGAATATCCTCTTGAGATATGACACATCATGATATATCATGGACACTTAGCTAATTTAAAGCTTCATAATTTTATATAGTTCGAGAATGAAGCTCTAAGCTTTTAATGGAGTAACGTTAGACTTGATAATTATAAAATGTGTATCTGAAATATTATATTTTATAATTATTGGAGCTTGAACTATATAGGTCCATCAGGTTCCCTTTGTTAGCTCATAATAAATCCTATAACGATACGACGTGCTTTCCAAAAAATTAGTGACTTATGTTAAAATTATTATATTGGTTGAAATTTGATAGGATCAAATAAATCATGTCTGTTTATCGGTTAAATTAGTTTTGATTCGATAACTTCTCTATTTGGTTATTCAAATTAAAACCGAGACTCTATCCAAAGAATCTCAGGTGAAAAATAAAAGATTCTTAAGGATCATATTATCGCAAGTGCGGTAGGCCGACTTGTTAGTTCGGCCTGTCGATAGACTAAGTTTGGTAGGCCGATTAGGAAATTCAGCCTACCAATCTAACGATAATCTGATTACATATTTTTTACACTATTTTATAAGAAGTTGATGTAGATTCAAATTTTTGAGGGCATATTTATTAATGGCTAACCCTGGCTCCGACCTCTATACATAGGGAGCGAGTTTTCTTAGTTATTTAGATTAGTTGAGAAATTAAGAGTGAGTATTTTAGTGTTAGATACTCTAAAGCTCTCTGAGGGCTATTGTTTGTTAGTGATGTGCCCTAGGGCAATTATGTAATGACCATATTTTGATTTTGTTACATTTGCATTTGATTAATAAAGAGGCATTTTCATTATTTTTTTTTATTCTAATTCCATGAATAGTTAATTCTGCCTAAGGTCATCAAGTATGTGACTTGATAGTAAAACTCTTAGGTGAAAATTGAATTCTATTCTAAATTATCCCTAGTTGGTCATTATTATTAGGATAATAATGAATGAAGACTAGTATGAAGTTTGACTAATGATTATGTTTTACTAATCATGTGTATGAGGCACTAAGTCAACTCATAGATACATATTTGAGAAATGATGTATTGGATCGACGGCTATGAGAATACTACATGGATAATTGTCATAAGTGATTCTCATCATAATAGTATTATCCTAGTCCTCTGACTTGAAATCACCATTGTTTCCTACATGCAAGTTCTATATTTTGACACATTCTAATATTATCTTTAACAGGATGATGGAATAGATTGTTATTGGATATAGAGTGAATCATGTGAGGAATGTGAGTGATTAAGAAGGAATTTATCCCTTATTTATTTTGAGAAAGATATTTATGGGCCCCTTGATAATTTAGACTGAAGAAAAATGTATGGCCATACTGGAATGAATTGATAAGGGTTATCAATATCAGTCTACTTAAGATCGAGAAATAATATGACTAAATAATATAAGGATGACATAAACCATGTCTTATGTTCAATCAAGGTATCTAGTGATAAAAGGACTTTAATACTTATTGTATATTAGGTTATGTCGGATTATTGACATTCACATAACTTGGGTAATCATAATGCCTTGCTAGAGGCCGCTTATGATTTATGGGCTAGAAATAGAATTTTAAGCCCACTACCTACGTTATGTGAACCTATAGGGTCGCATACTTAGAACAGACGAAAAACAAATTTTAGGTTGACTATATCTAGGTTCAATGAACCTGATAATGTCCAGATTCGATATAGTCTAGGTTCATTAAATATAACATTATCCAGATTCTATTAATCATATTTGAATTACAATTTACCCTAGTTAAAATTTGACTCTATCTTGAAGTCAATATGTATATATATATATATGTTTTAGGGTTTCTAGCCGAATTAAGAAGAGAAAAGGTGTTCTTTCATTCAAAAAGGCAAAAACATTAAAAAACCCTAAAATTAGAGAGAGTCATTTAACGCAAGGAGAAGGTGCTAGCACACCAATTTGGTTTTGAGAGAGTCTGTTCATGTGGATACCTGCAAAGGGCGTTGCTCTTGGTAACAACGTCTAAATTCGATCCCGAATACAAAAAGCTCAAGTTAGGGTGTCACCGGAGTGAACCCCCTCTCTTCCTTCTAACAATCTTGCCCTTTTTGTCATCTTGGTAAGATTCTATGACTTTTTTATCAATCCTGCGAGGGTTTTTTTGACTTTTTTGCTGCTTATTTGAATCACAAAATCCAACAAAACCCAACATTATTCACAATCACAAACTTTGGCTTAAGGTCTTCTCAATCGATTGGAAAGAGAGTCACCAAGGAAGAGTTGTATTACGTGTACCCACATACACTCTGATCGTGGATATAGAATAACAAAGAAGACCAGCTGGTTAAGGATCTTCCAGAACGTTCTTCTCTTTGCTCAGTGCAAAAGCTCTTCGGCACACAAAGGTTAGTAAGATCTGATTAATTTATGTATATAGCATGCCAAATTTGTGTTTTGAAAAATACTCTGATTTAAAATTTTTTAAAATTCTACTGTGTACTTGTTTTTCCAACAATTGGTATCGAAGCCAAGGTTTTTACATAAATTATGAGTTTGTGATCATGCTATATATATATAACTTATGTGATCTTGATCTATCATATGCTTGAATATAATTTTTTAGAGAGTTGACACTCTAGGTTTTTTATATATTTAAAAGTTGTCATAAGATTAAATGATGAATGTCTGTTAATTAATTAATTTATGTTGACTATAGTTTCTTAGAGGTTAGAATGTGTATCTAGGTTTTACATATAATTAGATGGCGGTCTATCATCACTGTCTAAGAATTATTATTTTTATTTTAAATTTGTAAAAATTTTATAATTAAATAATCATTCAGAGTGAAGATGGATCTAAAAGATATATGATAGCAGTTCCACTGTTTTTTCTTGAGTCTCTAAATTTTTATATTTTTTAATTTTTGAAAATAAGATTGAAAAACTACATAAAAGCTATTTTTCTTGAAAATGTGAATTCAACTCAATCAGCTGGTCAAACCCTAAGGTTTGGCTGGCCGATGGTCATAGACCAGTAGGCTAAACTTCCAATTTGGTAGGCTGTTCGTGGGGCAGGATTTAGCCAGCTCTGGTGGCAAGAGGCAGGCCGATGGGTTATGACCGGTAGGCGGGCCACACAGATCAGTAGGCCAGTAGAGAGCTGTGGGTTTTTTCAGAAAAGGTGCCTCTTTCGGTGTAGTTTTTGATTTTATTTTTGAGACAATTCTGATAAACATGACATTTTATGATGACCGAAAAAGTGGAGTATTTGATCTATGTGGGATTAAAGACTTGAAGATGGATGCCACATGAAGACGGATACAACTTGAAGATATAAGAATGAAGAATCGATAGTATGTTTTGATTATTTAGATGGATGCCACATGAAGACGGAACCATATAATTATTGTTGTTTATTATTATGTTGCTTATGGCTTTACATGATTGCTTTTCTTGTCTACATTATAATATGATTTGCTATGTATATTGATAACATGTCATATAGAGTAGAGAGTGCCGCTCATTAAAAATTGCTCATACATGTTTTAAAATAAAACCTTTTTTTTTTTTCGAAAAGATTCAGTGCAACAAAGTTTTCAAAGAAAGGACCAACGGCCTCCACCTTTGGTCTATAGGCAACACATGGTGGTCCCAACCCTTAGGAAGGGATTTCATAATGTATTGGGTTGGATCTCTGAAAGGATAATTCATTTTAGCATGATCTATTGTTGCACACCCCTTAGTGGCGATTATAGATCATGGATGAAATAGTTGAAATGATGGTTGTACACTCAAGTTAATTTTATTATTAACCTCCCTTAAGAGCTCTGTTAAGAAAATTGATGGCCAAAGAAAATGATTATTAATATATGCTGAATCAGACGGGTCCTGGATGGCATATATTAATCGGAGGGGATCCATGTTCCTAATTGAATTTGACAAGTCTCCCCTAGGCGGCTTGTTGAATTCTGAGTTAGGAATTATTATTATAATGTTGTGATTTTTCCAAGATTTTGACTTATAAACACAATTGCTTGTGTACTTGATTGTGTTATCTTACTAAACTGTTATGGAATTTTGCCTATTTTTGGTAGATGAATCTTAATTGTATATCAAAATGTCTAAAAATGCTTTATCTTTGATACTTGATAAAAACCAATTAACTGGTGAGAATTACAATGATTGGAAGAGAAACCTAAACATCGTCCTTTCCTTTGAGAAACTAAAATTTGTGCTCACTACACTATGCCCTCCCAAACCTACTAGGGAATCCACTAATGAGCAAATCCAAGCGCATGATTGCTGGAAAGATGCTAACAATTAGGCTCGCTGTTATGTTATGGCTAGCATTAATAACATGCTGTAGGCTCAACATGAAGATTATGAGACTACGAAGTAGATCATGGATAATCTTGAAGATATGTTTGGAGGCCAAGCGATAACAAAATGGCAAGGGGCACTTCGAAAACTTTTGAACTGCAAACAAAAATCAAGGACTCCTATGAAGGAGCATATGATGTTAGTCATGGGTTACCTCACTAAGGCTCAAGCCCATAGAGCTGATGTCAATGCCGAGTCATAGATGACTATAGTTTTTAAGACTCTATCAAAGGAGTTCATTCTATTTAGAGCCTCATTCAATTTGAGCAATAAACAGGATGCATCCTTAAAGGAGTTGATGAAATAATTACAAGGTTTGAAAATCTGATCAAGAAACTCCTACGGATGGCAAGGTTAACTTGGCGGCTGCATCCTATTCCAATCCTAATTCAGGGAATGGAAGGAAGCAGAAGGCTAAGAATGGGAAATCTTCTATTCTTGCAAACAGCAAAAATAAGTAGAAGAAAAAGAAGAACCCAAAAAAGCTCAAGTGCTTTTACTATGGGAAGGTCGGGCATATAAAGTAGAATTGCAAAGACTTCATTTTTTTGAGGAAGTAGGTGTGATCTTTTGGTTATCGAAACTTGTTTGGTTGAGGAATCAAGTGACACTTTGGTCATAGATTCCAGTGCAACTAATCATGTTTGTGTTTCTTTGCAAGGGTGGGTTCAAAGAAATAAGAAGTCTGTTGTAAGAAGACTTCACACTTCGGATGGGCGCTAGATCCTTACTGTTGGCTGAAGCAGTAGGAGGCGTCCATCTTTATTTTGATAATTATAGGATTTTAGTTTTGTGATATTGCTTTTATGGTCCTAGGGTTAAAAGGAATTTAATATCTGTAGCTTGTTTATTTAAAGATTCTTATTAAGTTTATTTTAATAATAAAGTGGTGATTCATAAAAATAAATCTTTGATCTAATCATGTTTGTGTTTCTATGCAAGGGTGGGTTCAAAGAAATGAGAAGTCTACTGTAAGAAGACTTCATACTTCAGATGGGCGATAGATCCTTAGTATTGGCTGAAGCAGTAGGAGGCGTCTATCTTTATTTTGATAATTATAGGATTTTAGTTTTGTGAGATTTTTTTATGTTCATAGAGTTAAAAGGAATTTAATATCTGCAGCTTGTTTTTTTAAAGATTCTTATTAAGTGTATTTTAATAATAAAGTGGTGATTCGTAAAAACAAATCTTTGATCTATAATGGATAGATACAAAACAATCTATATTTTATCAAACCTAAGATGGACTTATTGCTTAACACTAAGGTTAATGATAATAACTCTAAAAGACTTAAGACTTCTCACTGTAATAAGACCTATCTTTGGCATTTGCCATTAGGTCATATTAGCCTGAATAGGATTCAAATGTTGGTAAGGGATGGATCTTTAAGTCACTTAAAGGTAGAATCTATACCACAATGTGAATCTTGTTTGGAGGGCAAAATGACCAAAAGACCATTGGGTCTAAGGACAATAGGGCTAAAGGGGTTGTAAAACTCGTGCATAGTAATGTTTGTGGTCGCATGAACATCCAAGCACGAGGAGGGTATGAGTACCTTGTCACTTTTATTGATGAGTACTTAACATATGGGTATGTCTATCAATGCATCATAAAAGCAAAACTTTTGACAAGTTTAGGGATTCTCACACTAAAGCAGAACAACAATTTTGTCCCATAAAGGCACTTCGATCCCATCGAGTTAATGAATACCTCTACAATGAGTTCTTAGAACACTTATTAGAGAATGAGATTTTATCCCATTTGACTACGTCGTGGACTCCGCAACAAAATGGCGCAACTAAGAGAAAGAATAGGATATTGTTGGACATGGTCGGGTCCATGATGAGTTATTCATCATTTCCTTCATCCTTTTGGGGATATTTACTATAAACCGTATGTTATCATTCAAACAATGTGCCTTCAAAATTAGTTCCTAAAACTTTTCACGAGTTGTGAATAGGAAAAAAGACATCCTTAAACCATATTCACATATAGGGATGCCCATCTCATGTCCTATAGAAGGAAGAGAATAAGTTGGAAGCATGTTTGAAAGTTTTTATGTTTGTAGGATATCCAAAAAGGACTAAAGGGGGTTATTTCTATAACCCAAAAAGGAAATAAAGTCGTGGTTTCTACAAATGTAACTTTCCTTAAGGAAAGTTACTTGAACGATTTTAAGCCTTGAAGTAAAGATGTACTCAAGGAGTTGGGGAATGATTTAATCACTCTGGGGGTTCTTGTTGAAACCAATCCAATCAATGTAGAAAAACTAACTGAGCAACAACCTAAAGGGTTTTGGCATAGTGGAAGGATCAGATGTCAACCCGAGGGGTATATATTCAATGATGAAGCTGTCTTGGCTGACCCGGTTGAACATGACAAAAATCTTTACACTTATGAAGAGGCTATAGAGGGTGTTAATTCAAAACTCTAGCATAAGCCATGAACACTGAGATGAAGTCTATGGAGACAAATCAGGTTTGGGAACTTATGGATCTTTCCGAAGGGGTAAAACCTATAAGGTGTAAGTGGATCTACAAGAGAAAAAGAGGAACATATGGGAAAGTCAAAACCAATAAGGCTAGACTAGTGGCTAAGGGATACATGCAAAGGAAAGAAGCAATTATGAGGAAACCTTTTCACCTATAGCCATGCTTAAGTCCATGCACATTCTCTTATCCATAACTACCACTCTCGACTATGAGATTTGACAGATGGATGTCAAGACAACCTTTCTGAATGGCTATCTTGATAAGTCCATATATATGGTACAACCAAACAGGTTCAAGGCTAAGGGTCAGGAAGTTAAGGTTTGCAAGCTGCTAGAGTCAATTTATAGACTTAAGCAGACTTCCCGTTCTTGGAATATAAGATTTAATCAGGTGATTAAGACTTATGGGTTCAGACAGAGCATGGACGAGCCATGTGTTTACAAGCATATTAAGGATGAAAAGGTGGTTTTTTTATTGCTCTATGTAGATGATATTCTGCTAATTGGCAATGATGTTGGGGCATTATCATATGTTAAATTATCGTTGACCAAGCCATTTGACATGAAAGACTTTGGTGAAGCTAATTATGTTCTCGGTATCCAGATCTTTGGGGATAGGAACAATAGAATGATGGTTTTATCCTGAGTGGGCTACATAGAAAAAATTCTCGAGAGGTATGTAACGTAGAATTTTAAGAAATGTGAGCAACCATCTAAGTTTGGAATTACTCTTTCTAAGAAAGACTCACCAAAGTCTGATGAATAAAGAAAAGACATGAAGAAAGTGCCTTATGCTTTGGCAGTGGGTTGTCTCATGTATGCCATGCTTTGTGCACGACCGGATATTTGTTATGCGGTCGAGCTAGTAAGTTGGTTTCAGTCGGATCTAGGACCGAACCATTGGGTTGTGGTCAAGCATATTTTCAAGCACCTGAAAAGGACTCGAAGGAATGTGCTTGTGTATTTAGGTGAGGATTCAAAACCTCTAAGATATATTGATTCAGATTTCCAATCCTATCCAAATTTGAGGAGATCAACTTCTGGTTTTATGTTTACTCTAGGCAGCGGTGCCATTGTTTGGAGAAGTGTCAAATAAGATTACACTTCGAATTCAATAATGGAAGCCAAGTTTGTGGCAGCTAGTGATGCTTTAAAAGAAGCAGTGTGGCTCTGCAAGTTCCTTAGGTAGCTTAAGGTAATTCATGGCATGGATAAAGCGGTATCGCCATATTGTGATAACACTACAGCGATAGCTAATGCTAAGGAACCAAGATTTCACAAGAAGAGTAGCATATTTATCGAAAGTATTATGTGATAGCATATTTATCAGAAGTAGGAGATGTGCTATTCTGAATATACCCTTTATCAGCAAGCTCCTGAAGTTGCTTCCTCAATTCCTTCATTTCCACCGGCGCCATCCGATAAGGTGCCATAGAAATCGGTGCTGTTCTCGAAAACAACTCGATACCAAACTCAATTTCCCGATGTGGTGGTAATCCTGGCAACTCATCGGGGAAGATATCCTCGAACTCATCAACCACTGAAATCGCTACACTGCCACTCGAAACATAGGGCTTGCAATCTAGGTTGGCAAGAAAAACACAACAACCTAGATTCCCTCGCCCTCTTAGACACAACTTCATGAGACGCTCACTCATTAACTAATCACCACCACCCTGGTAAGTGATCATCGTCCCCCTATCAGACACTAGGATCACTTTTCTAAGTTGGCAGTCCACAACTGCATTATACCTAGACAACCAGTCCATCCCTAGAATTACATCATAGGAGCTCATGGGAAGTATAATCAAATCACTTTTCAAAATCTCATCCCCAATCTTTATTTTACAAGATTTACACATACAATTTACACACACCTGCCCCAAGGGAGAAGTTATGATTAGGGGTTCATTAAACTCTTCTATCTCTAATCCCAAGGCATGTACAAAGGAACTCGAAATGAGAGAATGAGAGGCACCGATATCAAATAAAACGCGAGCTAAAGATCTAGAAACCAAGATCGTACCATCGACAACCGCGTTACCAGTCTGAGAATCTGAACCTCCATATGACATTGCATGAACCTGCACTAGAGCCTTTTCTTTCCCTCTACCAACATTGTTGGGTCCTGGATTATTCTGCCGATGCTGCTGAGATGGAGACGACTGCACACTACCTGCACTCGGCGCTCGATACTAAGGGACGCTACGCTGAAAATGCTATGGCTGCTGCGCCCGTGCCGGATATGAGAACTGCTGAGGAGAGAACTGGGGATACTGCAACTGTAGATACTGCTGAGGCAGAGGTAGGGTCTGAGGCTGAGACTGATGACTGGCATCCTCCCCGGTCTGAGATCTAAGACGAGCACTCCTGATCGGGCAATTCCTCTTGATGTGTCCGTGCTACTGACAAAAATGACAATGGAAGCTGTAGGGATTGTTGCGCCCGTTGCCAGACGAACTGCTGCTACCACTGGTCGCGCCACCTTGCTTGCTCTTCCCCAGAGTTGGACGGCTACTGGTGCTCTTCCTACCGCTCCTCTGCGGTCCTCCTGAAGCCTTGGCTCGATCCTCACAATACTACACATAATCATTCTCCACAGATATCACCGACGACACAAGCTCTCCAAAACTCCTAAGCCGTAGAGCAACCAACTATCGTCGAATAGGAGCCTTGAGCCCTTCCTGAAACTTAATACACTTCTCACGCTCTGATGCCACCGTTGATGGAGCAAACTGGCCAACTCATTAAACCTTGCCTCATATTCTCGAACTGATAAATCACCCTGCTGCAACCTGTAGAACTCAGCTGCCTTATGGTCTTTGTACCCCTGCAGAAAATATCGATCATAGAACAGCTCCTCGAACCTGTCCCAACTGATATCACCACCGCACTCCAAACGTTTAGCTTGTTTCCACCAAGTGTTAGCGCCACCCTCGAACTTATACGCAACAAACTCCACACGATACTCCTCAGGCACACCAAGGGTATCCAAATGCTTCAAGATCGAATCCAGCCAATACTCTGCCAACTACGGATCCCCATTACCATCAAAAGTCAGAATAGACGCACGCCAAAATTCCTTAAAGTACGCATGCTGACGACCAACATCAGAATCTTCCAGTCTAGCCCTGGCTGCCATCTACCGAAAAGCCGCAAACATAGACCTCATCATGCCCTCATCGTTTCTAAACTCGGCGTCAGCTGTCGAACGATGTCTAGGTGCCATTCTCTCACTTTTGAAAACAAAATTTGGACTGTCAGAGGTATTTCATTGTCAAACCTATGTGTGCACAATTCCCAAGGTTCATAACCTTGAGCTCTGATACCATTCTATCACGCCCCGGAGTACGGGAGGTGACGTGGTGGAAAATTTAAATTAATTAAAGGAAAATTTAATTAAAATCAAGCATTTAAGAATTTGAGTTAAATATAAAATGTGAAAATTTAAAGAAAGCCATAGCATGAATAATTAGTATTAAAGAGTAAACATAGCGAGTATGGGTCCTATAGACCCACAACTTATGCACACACATGGTACTGACAATATCATAAATACAATCACAGTCCGAGTACAAATAAAGTTAAAATCTTACATGCCTTGATTTAAATAATACAAATTAATCTACTAGTCCCTCTATTGCTCCTGGGTCCTGTCCGTTGAATCTTCTCCAAACCTAAATGGAAAACCACCTAGAAGGGGGGGAATTTAAAATAAATAAAACGTGAGCGAAAGGCTCAGTAGGACTACGTTTTATAAAATAATTTAATTTAAAGAAACATTTTATTATTCAGGAATATTTAAAAGAAACCCTAAACAAACAAATAAATAAATAAATAAATTTGAATAAAACCGTTCTTACCCAGAACAGTTTACTTGTACAACCAGAAATATCATTTTCTTTTTCCTAGGCAAACCATAAGGATATCACCACCGTAGTGGCCCAGCTGGGTTTCAGGACCTGCCCCCAAGGTCGATCACTACATGACCCGATCTCTGATATGGCATCATGCCTATATGTTTATTAGCATCATCATCCAAAACCCAATTATCGAGTGTTGCCATTTACATTTATTATAAAGTCCATTTCAGTTCACGGTATATTAAAATATAACCGATAAATTCATTTTCAAACAACCGTTGAAAACATTTTAATAGAAATCCTTTTTAAAGCCAAATCATTTTGAAACTAGGCTACCAAGGAAATGGGGTAGAAGTCCTACCTCAATACTCGTGCCGGTGCCCACACCGTTGTTAGACATATATGCCCTAAGGAGTAAAAATGTAATACGTTTTTTGGAGACATTTTTATCAATAAAGAATTTATTCATTTATATATACCAAATCTTGTCCTCTTTGCGTTCATATTCGTTCAATGTATGATAAGCAAACAATAGTCTGAGACTGTCAATCTAAACCTTAAGAATTCGGCATATGATGGGATGATTATGCGGTAGACACGATTCTTAAGGTGATGGTCTAAAACATATGATCCGCAATCGAAGGAATAAAGTTGGGCGCTTTATTCATGTAAAGATTGTTATGTTGTCTATATCCCTTTTGAGAGATGGTTTGTCTTGGCCATCGGAGTTGGACTCCGTGAATAAAAACATTGGCACGTTGTCATTGGTGACGATGTGTTGGATCGAGACATAAAGTGAATTGATTTGGATTAATAATTTTATCTTGGCAAATCGATTCAGTTTAGATAGTCATTTGTTTTGTATCTTAATCCTGAGATGAATAGTGGGCCCGTTGTCTCGACTTGTGTCTTTTGATGTACCAATGGGTGACTCCCACATCTCTATAGTGGTATGCATGCCGGTACGTTAGAGGCATGACTCTTGATAGTGTAGACTTGTTATTCATAGATATGGAATCCATAGCTCCTCTTTCGGAGTAATGATATCCTCTTATATGCGTTGTCCTGTAATTGGAAAACTGGAGCGCTCAACCATTTGGATACATAGGTGTAACCGAATGGTATACTATCTTTGGATGGTAAGTTTTCTAATGGTGAGACAATGGAACGTAAGATAAAAATAATCGGGAAGGTAAGACAAAACTTGTCCTTAAGCTGATTATGGATAATCATATGGAGCTGCGATGCACTATGATATGTCATGGAGACTTAGCTACACAAGCTTCGTAATTCTATAAAGTTCGAGAGTGCAGCTCCAAGCTTTTAGTGGAGTAGCGTTGGAATTGATAATTGTGAAATGTATATCTGAGATATTGGGTTTCATAATTATCATGAGCTTGAACTTTATAGGTCCATTTTGGTCCCCTTTGCTAGCTCACAAAGTCCTGTAACGACACGGCGTGCTTTTTCAATAATTGGTGACTTATGTCGAATTTATCAGATTGGTTTAAAATTTGTAAGAATCAAATAATTCATGTCTGTTTATCGGTTGAATTAATTTTGTAAGAAATTAGTTTAAGATAAACTTGTTGAATTATTGCGATCAGATAATTCTTGTCTGTTTATTGGTTGATTTAATTTTGGATAAATTAGATCAAGATAAACTTGTAGAATTATTGTGAATTGATTTATTTTCTTAGAGATTATCTTGATAAAGTTTGTTTTGATCAGATATCTTCTCTATTGGGTTATTTGAATTAAAACTGAGACTTTATCCTTTCGAATCTCGGGTGGAAAATAAAAGATTCGCGGAAATTTTTTCTCGGGAGTTCGGCCTGCCGAATGACTTGTTCGGCCTGCCGAACTGGCTTGTTCGGCCTGCCGAACTGGCTTGTTCGGCCCGCCGATCAGAATGTTCGGCTTGCCGATCAGCGGAGATAAGATTACGCGTTTTCACGCGGATCTTATTAGATATTGATCTGAACTTGATTCTGTTTCGAGTTTTTGAGACCTAATCTGATATGGACTTACCCCAGGACCAATAGGTATAAAAAGGGAGTGAGTCTCATGATTTACTCAGATGAATACAGATCAACACAGATCAATAGAGATTAATTTGAGAGATTAAGAGTGATACTCTTCTAGTGAGCATCTGAAAACTCCCTGAGAGCTTTTGTTCACAAATCACGAACACTAGCTTTGGGTTCTCTCTATTGGTTGGAAGGAGAGTCACCGGTGGAAGAGCTGTACGTGTGAGCCCACACTCACTCTGGTTGTGGATAGAAAATAGCAAAGAAGACCAGTTGGTTGAGGCTCTTCTGCAACGTTACTTCTCTACACGGATTGCGGAGGTTCTTCGGCACACTGAGGTTAGTAAGATCTATTTAATTTATACATATAACATGTCAAACTTGTGTTTTGGAAATTACTCTGATGAAAAAATTTTAAAAAAAAATTCCGTTGCGCACTTTGTTTCCAACAACCGTAATCCCGGTCCGCTATACGTTAACTCCGCGGAACCATGAACGATCCTAGATACCAACTAAGTCGATCAATATCTAGTTCAAGACAAACTATGTTACTAAATCATTTCATGATGTCCTAGTGTGCCATTTGTATCTTTAAAATCATTATATAAGGTTAGAATTTAAATCGGCATTCAAAACAGTGAAAACGGGTGAAAAATCACAAAATTTTCCATACTCGGCCGGCTTGCCGGATTCCCTGCTTCGGCCGGCCGAACTGCGCAGTTCGGCTTGCCGAAAGCCAAGTTCGGCCGGCCGAACATTCCCAGGTTCGGCCTGCCAGAGAGATGAACACCGGCCAGCCAATCCCTTGATCTGGCCTGTCGAACACATAGTTCGGACTGTCGAACTGGGAAAACCCAGAAATCTAGCCACGGGTTTTCGATTCCCCCAACTCCAAATCTTGATTTTAATCTGTTTTTCTCAAATCCCAGGCATGAAAAACGATCATAGTTGATAGAAAAACATACCAGAACACATTTGGACTCATTTAAATAAGATTTAAACTCAAAAATCTCAAAAATCCAAAAATGAGAAAATGGGGAGAAAAATGAAAAATCTTGAATCCAATCCGTTTTTCTTCAATCTAAGCTTAGATTCGAGTTGTTCTAAGTTCATTTAACTCAAATCCAAGGTTTTCTAAGCTCAAGCAAACCTATATTTCAAAAATGCACAAAATTGAAAATTTTGGAAAAAGTTTAGAAATTTCAAAACTAACCTCGAATCGAAGCTTCAATCTGCGTTCTCGGTTGCCAAATCACATTCTTGAGCTTCCTCCTTGCTAACCCGAAGCTTGGATCTGAATTTGATTCAAAAATTTGAGAGAGAATTTGAGAGAGAATAAGAGAAAACAAGTGGGAGAGGAAGAGAGGGGCTCACGGCAGAGAAGAGAGAGGGAGAAATTTGAGAGAGTGAGGAGAGAGGAGGAAGAGAGAGAGAATAAATAGAGAGAAACGGTGGACGGTTTTACTGTGCGAAAACCATGTGCCGCCTACGGTTTTGTAAAACGTAATATTTTTAACATTTTATAAATTGTTGTGTTTTAAAACCTAAAACATCATTTTAAAACAATAAGAAATCATTTGAATTTACCAAATTAACAAAACAACCAAAATTCAAAATCCAACCAAGTAATCAAATTAATGTTGAAACAATAATTATGGCACACTAATTCATCACTTATATTACAATAATATTAAATAAATCGGGGCGTTACACGTCTCAACATTAGGAATTACACGATAGACAAGTAAGGCTTGTTGCCCTTCCAATCGCGATAGAACTGATAGGATTTGCCATTTGACGAGTTGGAATATATTGTTAATATATATATATAGCTATATTAACCAAACCTAAGATTAGAGTGATACGGATTAACACATTAGAATTATTATGATACAGTAAGACACATACCTCGAGTAAGGTCATAAGAATAGGTGTCTAGCCCAAATTGTTCATCTAAAAGATAGATGAACATTAATAAAAAAAAATCGATAGATTTCTTTCTGATAAAATATTGTAGCCATCAAAATTAATGACCTATAAGTATACCCTTTTTTAGTTAATTTGATGTAAAATTACAACTTACGTTTTTTTCCAACGAATACACTAACTACAAGCCATTTTTATAATTTTCATGAGTATAATATGAACTCTCTTGTTGTCATGAACCAATCAAGTTAATGAATGTAATGGTCAAATCCTTGAGGAAGAAGTAAGTTCCAAGATAGGGACCATCCATGTTAAGTAAAAGGTTCTGACAGCTTGAGATTAATATTATACTAAAAATACCTATGGATTAAATAGGACCCATAAACAGCTTTTTCTATTATTATAAACATGTTTGGGTCCTTACTCATGAAGCACAAAATTTTGTCAAGTTTAAAATTTGATTTAAATTGTCAAAAAAATAAATAAATAAATGTGTTTAACAAATTATTACTACTATTTTCAATAAGTAAATAGAAGTTTATGAAATGTTTTATTGAGACAAAAAAAATGATTTTTATTAAAACAAAAATGACTGTCGTATTTTAGAAAGTTATAAATAATATGTATAAACACACACATAGAGACTTTCATAGAAACAGTAAGGAAGCATTAGAACGATATAAGACACTAATTAGAACGATATACGACACTAAAGTGGCCTAAAAAGAAGGAACACATAGTCAACCATAGACACGAAATTCACATGTAGAGAAAGTTAAGATACATCATGAATGTTTCCACAGCGGAAACAAGGTTGATTAGAACCCCGAATAAGAGATAAGCTTTATGAATTTTAAAATACAGTAAGACGACATATACATGATTATGCCACTGAACAAGTTGGGACAGTTAAGTCTAGAATGACACGATTTTCTATGAAAATAGGTGTTCAAAAGAGTAGAATTTCAATCCCAAGGTGGGTAGAACGTATACTAGACTCTAATGAATCTTTTATAAGTTAAAGGAGACAATATAGTTTTGCTCTTCTAGAAAGGTATACCTCACTCAATAGCATGAGATTTTGACCTAGAATGATTTCTTACCCGTAAATGGGTCGTGGAAATCCATAAAACTACCTAAGTTCTTATGATATGCCATAGTAGCATGTCCTATATTCTAGGGTAAGTATAAGTAAAAGGGAATCGATAGTACGATTTCATACACTATAAGAATCTATTACCCCAATATGTCGCGATAGTATGTTAAAATGTCTAGAATAAGCCCAATGAAGGAGAATCTATGATACGATCTCCATATGTTCGGGGATATAATGCACCCCATTTAAATAGTATCACCATGAGATTTTCTATTGGCAGAAAGATAAAATCTCCAGTTTGCCTTTAAGAGACTAGAAAAAATTGCTAAAAGACACTAGATTTAATTAGAAATCATCAGAACGATTTAAATAACCAAGTAGAATTTTGCAAATTTCTCATGATCAACATAAAGGTCATGCGAGCAAAACCAAGAGAGACCCTACGAATATGAAAAATGGGAATGAATTTCCTTTTTCTCAAACCTCGAGGAGAGGCAGGACAAGTTCAAGAGAGATACTAAAGGATAAGCTTAAACGTTATGAACCCTTAGAAGTTTTAAAACAAATAGATGAACATGTTTTAGACAGTCATTATCACTAGTCAGGGATGACTAGGTAATAAAGACTTATAGATTAAGCAATAAAAAGATAAATTTTCAGGCCAGACCCTATGTACTAGATCATGATCTGGAGGCAAATACGCAACCTAAGATGCGAAATAGGATAAGTACAAGTCTTGAAACAAGAGAAAGAATAGCTTCAAGGAAGCAAGGACAAACTTCCATATCAAAATTTTGAGGCAAAGTTGCCAAAAGAAAGAAAAACCCTATGAGATTAGGATACGAAGCCATAGGATACTCCTAGTTTATCTCAATTTTTAAGGACGAAAATTTTATAAGGTGGGTAGATTCTAATAACCGAAAAAATCTAAAAATTAATAAGTATGATTAATAAAAGATTTTTCCATAATTATTCAGCAATTACTTGAAAAGTTACAAGTTTAGCATTTATTAACACGTAAATTTGAAGGTTTTACTAGCCATAAGACCTTAGAAATAAATAATATTGTGAATGCACAAATTTATGTGCTTTATTTATGAAACATGTAACAATATAATGTTATGATAGTACATTAAAATAATTAAAAATAATTATTTAATGTGCTAAATTAAAAGTTTATGATTTATTGATTTCATGTACGGGCCAAAGAAGTGATTGTTATAAGAATCTCAATTAGAATATTTAAATTGGGATTACTTGACAAAAAGTGGAATTTTCAACTTACTAAGATTATGTGAAAATTTTCTATATATTATCAGTTTAGTAAAAGAAACCTAGATCAATGGTGATCATGAGCTCCATGCCATAATTTAAAAAATGGTGAGCACCAAGTTTAAGTGTGCAAGATTTATGACATGTTTTACTATAATCGATCTCGAAATTTAAGAAGATTATAAAGATAAGAATTTCAAGCAAGTTATATGAATCATTGAAAATTCAAGAATTCCAATATTTTGAATGTGTATGGTTAATTATTATACACATTAATAATAATGTAAAGTTTATTATTATTATTGTAAAGACAATAATAATAATAACAATTGTCACAGTAATAGTAAAGAAGAAAAAGGGCGTTGATGGGGTCCACAAATGTTGATTTATTGCTAAGACGTGGACCCATAAATGGCTCTTTATGAGAAGTAATTCGTGTTATATCCATAAAGCATGAGATTGTGCTAAGTTTGAAATTTTAAATTAAATTGACTTAGATAGTCAATTTAATTTACAAAACTTTTACAAAATTACAACTATTGTTTTCATAATGAAATTTGAAGTTTACAATATGAAAATTTTTAATGAGAAGTATATGTTATAAATTTTAAAGTTTTAAAAGTAAAATAATAAAAATAATAATAATAATTATAATAATAAAATAATTATATTGAGCAAAGTTTTAAATACATAATATCTTTCTTAAAATTCATATACATATACACATATATATGTATATAGTAGTGAAAAAAGGTTAACCATCAGTTTTGAAGACAAATGTCTCAAAGTTTACTGTTTCAAAATTTAAATTACAAAATCCATACAGTATGGATAAATTTTATGAAAATAATTTTATGACAGTATAAAGATGTTTATACGGCAATGATACAACAAGAAAATTAGAATTTATGTAATATTTAAAAGAATGAGAATATTACAATTTTAAAAAGTATAGTTATGTCTATGAAAATTTTAAGTTTACGGATTAAATTTGATCAACCCGACACAACATGTATTTGACTGTGTGGACCACATGAGGGCTTATAAATACATGACACAAAAAAAAATCTGACTAATGAAATCAGCTCTATTTCTCTCTCTACTTCTCTCTCTACTCTCTCTCTCCTCAAACTCAATCCAAGAATCCGGCCTCCATTTTCGACACCTCCTACACCATCGGAAAGATCTCGAGATGCTGAGTCCAACGGTGTGCCGTGCCACCCACAACTCTAGTCGGAGAAGGCCACACGCGCTGGCCAAAGGGGCAGAAAAGCCCAATCTTTCTGACATGATTTCTTCGCTGTTCACGCACCGATCGACACGATCTTGGTGTCTATAGACTCAGCTCAACGAGTAGAACAAAATGTGGTAGGTGATGCCCCTCGATTTTGGCCGGAGAAGCATCATCGGAGCTGCCCCATTTCTGCCGTCGTGCCGACCCGCGATCTTGCCATTACTAGTGACAGTGATCAACACCGCCCATGCCATTCGATTCAAAACTCTATGGCAACGAAAATGCCTAGTTCAATTCCGTCGTAGCCCAGCCCAATGCTGGAGTTCCAAAGCGGCCGTCACCGACCGTCGTGGGTGAGATGGGCTTCGCCATTTTTGGCAAAGTTGAAGCAAATTGAGGGCACGATCATGTTCAGATGGTTGAGAGGAGCAAAATACCTAACTCAATTGGTCAAAATTATCACCAGCCGCCGGAGATCGCAGACCATCATTTAGCGTAGTAGCGGTAGCCACCGTCGTCGCCGTTCCTGGCCACTAAGCCTCGAATTGGTTGGGGGAAAATGCTTAGAGGACCACGATGAAGCAATTTCCCCATCCAATTTCATGGAATCTCCGTCAAAGAACCATGATCGATCTCCACTACCATGCACCGTCGACGTGAGCTCGACCCCAGCCATAGAGTGGATGTTGAAGAATGCCTTTGACACCGTCACAGTCAGAGGATGTTGGGGAAGAAAAGCCCCAACTCAATTGTGCAGTAGCTTCGTCGGAGAGCCATGACCAAAGTCTCCACTTTTGCCGCCGACTTTGAGATTCGATCTGCATGGTTAGAGGCCGAATTGGGTAAAATTGACACCACCATTAGACTTAGAAGGGTCAAATTAAGGGAGGTTGGCTCGAGCTCAACCACCAACGGAGCCCAACGGGTGCCAGTCAACGTCGGTCAACAGCGGTCAACCATCGATCAATGCAGTCAACTATTGGTCAACGCCCACTTCGGGTTTTTGTGATCCAGACTTCCGATCGATGATCTGAGACAGCCTCCTGACTCATTTCGACACTCTGAACATAATGGTATCCTCCGTTCGTGTTAATTCCACTTTGATAAAAATTGTCTAGTACTGACTACACGCGAATTGAGCGACTCGGACTGCAGTAACAGAGTCCAGAATAATGTTTAAGCAGTAATAAATCCCATGGAGCATTCCTAGCCATCCATAGCCACTCGAGGACCATTGTTGAGGATGCTGCACAAATTGTAGATACAACGAGATACAACTGGACCCGCTGAGCTTGGAGTCTAGGTTAGTAGGAATCTCGCCTACAATATGAATAGTTTTAAAATAAATTAATTTTAAATATTTTCATAAAATTTATGAAAATGCATGATCAGTGATTTATTATACTGTTATATGTTATGATGTGATGTTATGTTATGACATGATGTGAAATGCTATGATGCTGATGATATGATTAATGTGTGATGTATGCAATATATAAATTATATTGTTTAATCACCTTCAAGTCAAGTATGATAATGATTTACGATTCATGTATGATTATGATTTACGATTCATGAATTACGAAATTGTAATGTCATATAGTGATAAGTCATACTACACACACACAATAAGACAAGTGAAACTTATAAGACAAGTTAAGGGTGTCGTATCAATCTCCCGACCCACAGGGAGGCTCCATGCTAAAGTAATGAATGATCTTGGTGTCATTTGGACCTCGTGAACCCTAACTTCCCAAGACTTGCGCGTAACCGGTACGATCACTCGGCCCAAAGTAAGAAGATAAATAACTAAAATAATTAAGCATAAATCAAGTTGATAAGCAAGCATAAAATGCTCATGCATATTTTTATTAAAAATGATTTTTAATCATGTTTTGCGTGACTAATTTCCTGCTTGCTGAGCGAAAGCTCATTTAAGTATGTTCATGCTGTAGATAAGAAAAACCTGTCAGCGGCACTTGATGGGCAGTGGTGAGCGACGGACGAATGGTGAAGATAGGAATGGATATCGTTCACGCAATGTAATATTTTTGCATTATTATTTTACGAATTTATGCATGTTTTATTTTACGAAATTTCGTATGCTTACACTTTACGAAAATTATGTGCATATGAATAAGTAAATAATTTATGTAATTATGTTTTAAAAACCGAGCTTATGATTACGCAACCTTGGTCTATAGGATTTTAAAGTTTAAAAATGTTGCAATAGATAATGCAACAAATGCATGAAATTTGTAAGAAAGAAAATTATAAGTTCGTTTAGAATTACAAAGGATTATTGAAGTTTTACACTAAGTTAAGAAATGAATTTTATGAAAGTTTAAAAGAAAAGCTTTAAGAAATTAGTATCTTAAACTTAAAAGTTAAGTTATAAGAAATTATGTTTTGTTTAGTTAAGAAGGTTTACTTTAAGAAAATAATATGATATTTTTAAGACGTTAAAATTATAAGCAAAAAAATATATAATAATTGCTAAGAAAGTTTTAGAGAGCATTTAAATGGGATTTTATTTTAATATTTAATTTAAAATTATCTTGAAAATAGTTTTATTTAAATTGAGAAATGTCTTTAAAGTAATACTTGCTAAATAATCATTCTTATATTTAAAAAGAAAAGCTCAAGAAAATTACTATGGTTATGTTTCAAGAAATTAACGTTATGAGTTATGTGAAGGATCATGAGCTTTTAGAAATTATGATTATGTTAAAACATAATGATTATTATATCTTCTAAGGTTATATGTTAAGAATTCTTTATTACTAAGAATTCATTTGTTATTAAGTTTTGGAAACAGTTATTACCTCCTTTTAGATTTCATGTCAAGGATTCCACAGCAAGAATCCAATTAAAAAAAAATTATCCAGAATTTCTCTACCTTATTTGTAAGTAAGTTTAAGTTTATGATCATGGTTAAGTTAAGTGACGGCCACGTAAGGACGGGTCGTTACAATGCCGATGAAAGGAGTTATGAGGTTTGGAAGCAAAGGCAAGCTAAGCTCGAGATTCATCGGACCATATAAAATCGTGAAGCGGATCGGCAAAGTAACTTATTAGTTGAGATTGCCATAAGTGATGTCATCTATGCACAACGTGTTCTATGTTTCAATACTCAAGAAGTATGTCCCAGACCCTAGGCACGAGATTAATGTTGGACATATATAACCTAAAGAGTAAAAATATAATATGTTTTTGGAGACATTTTTATCAATAAAGAATTTATTTATTATTTATATACCAAATCTTGTCCTTTTTGCGTTCATATTTGTTAAATGTATGTTAAGCAAATAATAGTAAAAGACTATCGGTCTAAACCTTAAGAATTGGGAGTATGATGGATAGATTATGCAGAAGACACGATTCTTAACGTGACAATCTAAATTATGAGATCTGCAATCGAGGGAATAAAGTTGGGCACTTTATTCATGTAAATATTGTTATGTTGTCTATATCTTTATTGGGAGATGATTTGTCTTGGCCATCAGAGATGGACTTCATGAATAGAAACATTGGCACATTGTCAAAAGTGACAATGTGTTGGATCAGGACATAAAGTGAATTGATTTGGATCAAAAATTCTGTCTCGGTAAATCGATTCACTTTAGACAATCAAATTTATTGTATCTTAATCCTAAAATGAATAGTGGGCCTGTTGTCTTGACTTATGTCTTTTGATATACTAAAGGGTGACATGCACATTTTATAGTGGTATGCATGCTGGTATATTAGAGACATGACTCTTGATAGCGTAGACCTGTTATTCATAGATATGGAATCCATAGCTCCTCTTTAGGAGTAGTTGATATCCTCTTATAAGCGTTATCCTATAATTAGAAAACTGGAGCGCTCAACCATTTGGATACATTTGTGTAACCGAATGGTATACTATCTTGGGATGGTAAGTTTTATGATGGTAAGATAATGGAACGTAAGATAAAAATAATTGAGAAGGCAAGACAGAACTTGTCCTTAAGCTGATTATGGATAATCTTATGGAGATACGATACACTATAATATGTCATGGAGACTTAGCTATACGGGCTTCGTAATTCTATATAGTTTGAGAGTGTAGCTCTAAGCTTTTAGTGGAGTAACGTTGGAGTCGATAATTATAAAATGTATATCTAGGATATTGGGTTTCATAATTATCTACAGGTTGAACTATATAGGTCTATTTGGTAGGTGAAATTCGATAAAATTAGATTATTCATTATTGTTTATCTGTTGAATTAATTTTATGATAAAATTAATTCAAGATAAACTTGTTGAATTATCAGGATTAAATAATTCATGTCTGTTTATTGGTTGGATTAATTTAGAATAAATAAATTGAAGAAACACTTGTTGAATTATCAAGAATATTTATTTTCCTAGAGATTATACAGACACTACTATAAACTGAGGATTCCACGACGGTTTATAACCGTGGTGGAAAAATTTCACTACGGTTAAAAAACCATCATAAAAACTTCAGTTGTGGTACAAAATGGAGTTTTCATGATGGTTTTTTACCGTCATGTAATAGAAAAAATGGCGCAGAAAGGGGCTTATAAGTAATATTATTCCACGATGGCTTTTTGAAAAACTGTCGTAGTCTTATTATTCCACAACGGTTTTTTGAAAAACCGTCATGGAAGCCTCCTGATTCCACGACGGTTTTTCAAAAAACCGTTGTAGAAAATTAGTATCGCCACAAAAAAATCTACAAAAATTTTTTATTTCCCACAAGATGGCCAGTTCCATGTGTTATCCATTACAGCAAGGCCCTAATTGCATACAAAATTAGTGTATATTGAAATTACAAGGTATTTATAAGATCATTTACATTTGAGCTATTTGGAGCAATTGTTTATCTACTATCTCCATCTATCTATCTAAAGAGCACATACCTATTTACAAATTGTATCCACTCTAATCTAACTTCATGTATATTCGTATGTATATAAAATTCTTTTTTTCCTAAGGCTTGTATACCACTTGTAATTATATCCCGCATGAAACGTAGAATAAAAAAACCACATTCTATGTTTCTTTGTTGTCTTGGACACTTACGTTTGGAATATAGCATTTTGTTCGGTCAGTTTGTGACACCGCTTCCCGCTTTAAGCTTCCCACCGTTAAGCGCCCTAACAATGTGTCATGTTTAAATGAATTAATAGACGATACAATTATGTGAGACTAAAAAAGTTGATTTTATAAGAGAACATTAATACTTACAATCTCGTGACTGATATGAAATCCTCACATGGTGGGTGTCCGAAGGGGTCAAACCAATATATTTGGTCCTCCCATGGCGAAATAAGTGCCAACATCCAATGTTCTCTAACATTGTATGGCAGGAAGAATAATTTCCCCCTCGGTGCTTGAGCTAATAGGTGGAGGAGTGATATGACGCGCTCTCTACGATCTCTCTATAGGCCTCTTGTAGCACTTGAAACAATGGCCAAAGATATGAAGCTGAAATTTTGCGCCAAGCCTTGAAGTTCACAATATTCCGCCAAAAAACTACAATGAAAAACAATACAATCATTTATTTGAAAGCACCTTACAACTTTACCTATATTTTAAAAATATGAAATGAGGATGGAGTTATTACTTGAGGTATACCAGGATATAGTTCGCCCCGATTTTATCAAAATTGATGAAGTAATAAATGTCTTCATACGCCACATAGATAGGCAATTCATTGCTAGTGACATTTACCGGTATTGGGCACTAAATCGTCAACCCATCGCGCATGAAAGGATGTGCGTATAGAGCCAACTGCATAAATTCTTTAGGTACTAAAGCGAAGTTAAATGCGAGCAGTTGCTCATTAGCAATGGCTTGTTCTTGTTCTTGTTCTACCTCAAGTTGTGATTATCTTGCTTTTGTAGAGCTTTTCTTTTTTTAGCGTTTCTTTCTGCTTAGATCTTGTGGAACGTGGCTAGGCACTCGATTCGTCTTTATCAATGTGATGACTTCAACTAAGCTCTTCGGCCATGCGATGAAGCTTCCGACTGCTTCACCCACAGTTGTTGCTTCAAGTGTTGGAACAAGCAATTCAGCTGTTCTAACTTTGATGCTAGTGATGCTAACGTGCATGTTCTATCGTATACCTTGTAACTACCGACAACGGTCCTCTAGCTAGGTTCTTCAACTCTTGTGCATGCCTCCATCTTGTGATGTAGAGCACTTACCATAGATGTGTGCTCTAATCCACAACCGAAAGGTCCGGTTGTATTCATCTTGCAACTACTTCTCATTTCTTGCTCTTTTTGGATATGCTTTTTTTAATTTGTTCATGTGCACCTCAATGAAATGCTCTACTTCATTAGCATTGTGCAAGACATAAAGACAAGCTTGCTCTCACTCCTCACGATTTATTGATGAAGGATTACCTGTAGATAGTCCCATAGCCTCAATGTTGATAGTCTTTGGCACCCCAATTGTGTCCGTATTAGATAGGTACTCAGAGCACAATTCAACCGATTCCTTAACTATGTAACTTTCTACAATGCATCCCTCCAGCCTATTTCGATTCTTCTCATAGCCCTTCAAAACCTTCATATATCTTTCAAATGGGTATATCCATCTCAAATACACTGGTCCGTATAACTTAACTTCACATACTAAGTGCACCGTTAAATGAATCATGATGTCAAAAAAGCCGATGGAAAATACTTTTCAAGCATGCATAAGGTTTACACCAACTCCAATTGCAGTGAATCTAGCGTAAGTTGATCAATGACCTTCGAGCATATTGAATTGAAGAACAAGCACAACTTGAAAATTGCAAATCTCACATCCTTTGTTAGAATTCTCCGCAAAGCAAGTGGTAGTAATGGCTGCATCAACACATGAAAATCGTGTGTTTTCATGCCAATAAGTTTCAAATCCTTCACCGACACCAACTTTTTGAAGTTCTAAGAATACCTGTCTGGCAGTTTTAATAAAGCAAGCCATTCACAAAGCTTTCTCTTTTCCACTCTAGATAACGTGTGCTTTGTCGGAGGTAAGTACGGTTCTCTCTTTTCTCGGGAAATAAATTAGACCTAATCTCCATTTCCATGAGATCCAACTGAGCTTTTTCACCATCCTTAATCTTACCCAGAATGTCAAGCAACGTGCAGACTACGAATTCACAAACATTTTTCTCAATATGCATAACATTCAAGCAATGACGAACAAAAAGTGTCTTCCAAGTATGGAAGATCAAAGAAGATTGATATTTTTTTCCAAGTCCATCAATTAGCAGCTCGTCCTTACCTCACTTTCTCTTACGGAATACGACTCTTATATATTTTATCATTTCAAATATTTGTTCACCCGTCAAAGGGCGAGGAGGGTCTCTTTCTTCACTGCTGCCATCAAAGGCTTTTTTTTGTTTGTAGTAGCAATGATCTCTTGGCAACCATCTTCTATGACGAAGAAAAATGGTTTTCTTACCATTCTTCAACCGTTTGTGAGATGTTTCCATCATGCAAATAAGACAACCAATAGAACTCTTCATCGAATAACCAGATAAATTGCCATATGCGGGAAAGTCGTTAATTATCCATATCAACATTGCACGGAGTGTGAACGTCTCTTTTCGATAAGCATCTCTAACTTCAACTTTATTTTCCCATAACATTTTTAGGTCATCGATTAACAGTGCTAAGTATACATCGATGTCATTGCCTGGTTGGTGAGGACTCGAAATCAATAAAGACAACATTAAAAACTTCTGCTTCATGCACATCTTTAAAGGGAAATTATAGTTAACAAGTATTGCGGGCCAAGTGCTATGCCTACTACTCATGTTACCATGTAGGTTCATTCCATCCATCGACAAAGCAAAATGTATGTTTCTTGGATCTGCACTAAAGTTGGGATGATCGACTTCAAAGTCTTCCATTATGGTGAATCCGCCGGGTGTCTAAGCACACCATCTTCCACCCGTTTTTCATGATGCCATGTCAAATTCTTGGCATGTTCTGGGTTTCCAAATAAACGCCTTAAATGTGATACCTGTGGGATGTACCATAGCACTTTCTTTGGCACTCTAATCTTACTGTCTTTTGGCTCCTTTCCTTTCTTTCACCTTACTTATTGACAAACTGGACAATAATTCTCGTCTTCATACTCATTCCTCTAGAGAACACAATCATTTCACAAGCATGAATTTTCTCATAATCCATTTCCAAAGTGCTCAAAGTCTTCTTAGCCTCATACATACTAGCTGGTAATTTATTACCTTCTGGTAGAAGCCTTCCTAAACATTCCAACAGCTTTGTGAAACTAGAATTTGGCCACCTACCCAATGCTTTCAAATTCTATAATCCGACTAAAGTAGACAATTTAGTGAAATTAGTACACCCCTCATACATGGGTGTCTCCGCATCATTCATTATTGTCATAAATAAATCCAGACGGTGGACAAAGTATTCTTCTAAATCATTGACCATGTCAATCATATTGTCTGGATCATCCATATTATCCTCCACAATAGCTTCCTTTTCTTTACTTAGTAAACTTGGATTGAAATTAGACTCGTCATGAAAATGCCACATTTGATAACTACTTATAATTCCATTTCAAAATAAATGTCCTCCAACAATTGGAATTGGATGCAATCTATGGTTTTCACATTGAACACAAGGACACCGAAGTTTATCACCATTGACATGCCTTTTGGCAAAACCAAGAACTCTTCCACACCATTCACATACTCTCTAGACAATTTAAAATCCCACATCCATTTCCTATCCATTTTGCAATTTCCTAAATCGAAATAATAAATAGCAAATATTCAATTAAAATTAATTTCACAATTTATATATATACCCACCTATATATATATTAATTAATCATAAAACAAAAACATCACCCACCATAAAACAAATTGCACATACTCATTATAAAACAAATAAATCATACCCATGATCCACAAAGCAAATTTCATGGAATAAACAACAAAATCAACAACTATTTATCAATTTCGAATTAATTATACAACACAATCAACAACAATTTATCAATTTCTAACAAAAACTTACAATTTGGGCTGAGATTAAGGAGTGTGGAGGCAGAGAGGGACGGTGGTAGCTGATTTGGATGGGTCTGTGTTTATATTTGAAAAGTGAGTTTTTGAATTATGTCTGAATGTCGAGATGGGAAAAAGGGGTTTCAAGTAAGCTACTATGACAGTTTTATTAAAAAACCATCGTGGAATGCACTATAGCTACCACGACAGTTTTTTATCGTGTTATTTCTCTATTCCACGACAGTTTTTTAAAAAACCATCATGAATAGGAAAGCTACCATGACGATTTTTTAAAAAACCGTTGTGATAACCCGTCAATTCCACGACGGTTTTTTAATGAAACTGTCATGGTAGCTAAAGCTCCATTCCATGACTATTTTTCGTCTTCACGAGTGTAACTCGCCGCTCTTTTTCCTCCTTACCATGATGGTTTTTGAGAAACGGTCGTTAAATAAAGGTGGTATAATCAAGAATTTCTTGTAGTGAGATATGACTATGTTAATTAGATAACTGCTCTATTGGGTTATTTGAATTAAAACTGAGGCTTTATCCCAAGAATCTAGAGTAGGAAATAAAGATTCATAGGGAATTTTTTATCGTAAGTTTGGCAGGCTGATCTTTAAGTTTGGCTTGTTGATTAAAGGGTTTGGTAGGCCGATCCACCAGATCGTCCTACTGATCGGGCGATAAAAGGATCACGCAGTTTTCACATGGATTTTATGGATCAGCCTGCTGATCGGGCAATAAAAGGATCACGTATTTTCACATGGATTTTATCAGATATTGATTCTGATTCGAAGTTTTAAGTCCTTATCTGATAAGGACTTGACTCCTGGGCCCAACCTCTATAAAAGGGGAATGAGTCTCATTATTATTTAGATTAGGGGAGAAATCTAGAGTGAGACTCTGACAGTGAGACTTTGAAACTCCTCGGAGAGCTATCATTCACAAATCATGAATTATAGCTTTGAGTATTTCTCAATTGGTTGGAAGGAGAGCCACCTAGGGAAAAGCTAAAAAATATGAGCCCACACTCACTCCGATCGTGGATAGGGAATATCAAAAAAGGCCAGTTAGTTGAGGTCCTTCTAGAACGTTACTTCTCTTCATTGATTATTGGAGCTTTTTGGCATACAAAGGTTAGTAAGATCTAGTTAATTTATGCATACTACATATCAAACTTGTGTTTTAAAAAATACTTTGATATAAAAAATTTTAAAATACCACTGCATGCTATTTTTCTAACTATTGGTATTAGAGCCATGGTTTTTACATAAATTTACAAGTTTGTGATCATGCTATATAAATAAATTATGTGATTTTGGTCTCTCATATGTTTGAATTTAATTTTTTAGTGAGTTGGCACTCTAGGATTTCTATATTTTTTTATGTTGTCATGAATTATATGGTGAATATTTATTCATTAATTATGGTTAATTAAATTATTATTTAATTATTTATTAATTAATTAATTTATACCGATTATGGTTCTTTAGAGGTTATAATGTGTATCTAAGTTTTTTATGTAATTAGATGGCGGACTATCATCTTCGTCTAGGAATTATTATTTAATTTTAAATTTGTAAGAATTTGGTAATTAAATAATCATTCAGAGGAGACGGATCTAAAAGACGGATCTAGAAAATGGATGATAGCGTTTCCAGGTATATCTTGAGTCTCTAATTTTATGTTTTTGAATTGTTAAAAATAAAATTGATAAATTGTATTAGAAACTATATTTTCTGAAAAGTATGATTTCTGCTCGGTCGGCATGTCAAACACTCCAGTTCGACAGGCTGATGGACGCAGAATCGGTACGCCAGACTTTGGGTTCGGCAGGCCATTAGCGGGGCAGAAATTAGATGGCTCTCGTGGCAAGCCAAACTCCAAGATCGGTAGGCTGATGGGTCATGACTAGTAGGCCGATTATATAGATCGGCTTGCTAGCAGAGAGCTAGAATTTTTTTTTTTGAAAAGGTGTAGTTTTTGATGTAGTTTTAATTTTATTTTTGGGACAATTCTGAGAAACATTGAATTTGGATAAGATTGGAAATATGGAGTATTCGATCTATGCAGGATTGAACACTTAAAGAAGGGCATTACATAAACAATGATACAGCTTGAGGATTCAAGGATGAAGAATCGATAATATGTTTCAATTATTCTCTTGTAATCTTTATTTTTTATTTTCTAAGTTTGAACCATAATATTACAGTTATTTATTATTATTTTGCTTGTAGCTTTGCTTGATTGCTTTGCTTGTTTGCGTTATAATATAATTTGCCATGTATATTGATAACATGCCATATAGAATAGAGAGTGCCACTCAATTAAAAATTGTTCATGCATGTTTTTAAAATAAAGCCTTGATTTCAAAAGATTGAGTGGGAGAAGGTTTTCGAAGAGAGGACCTAAGGCCTCCATCAGTATGTCCATAGGTAGCACATGATGGTTCCGACTCATAGGAGGGACTTCATCATGTATCGGGTTGGATCTCTAATAGGATAAGATATTTTAGCATGATTTATGTCTACACACCCCTAGGTAGTGATTATAAATCATGGATAAAATATTGAAATGATAGTTATACACTAATGTTAATTTTATTATTAACCTCCCCTAGGAGCTATGTTAATAAAATTAATGGCCAAAGAAATGATTATTAATATATGCTGGATCATACGGATCCTGGATGGCATATATTAATCAAGAGGGAATCCGTGTTCCTCATTGAATTTGGCATGACTCCTATAAGAGCTTATTAAATTCTGAGTTGGGAATTATCGTTGTAAGGTTGTGATATTTTCAAGGTTTTGACACATAAATACATTTGTATGATTTTATATAATTGTGTTATCTTACTAAATTATTATGCTATGTTTGCTTGTGTTTGATATATGATTCTTTATTATAGATTAAAAATATCTAAAAACGCTTTATCATTGATACTTTACAAAAACCAATTAACCAGTGAGAATTATAATGATTGGAAACGGAACCTGAATATCGTCCTCTCTTTTGAAAAACTAAAATTTGTGCTGACGACACCTTTTCCTCCAAAGCCTATGGGATTTTCCACCAATGATCAAATCCAAGCATATGATCATTGGAAAGATACAAATGATCATGCCCGCTGCTATGTTATGGCCAGCATGAATAACATGCTGCAGGCTCAACATGAGGATTATGAGACTGCTAGATAGATCTTGGATAATCTGGAAGACATGTTTGGAGGCCAGGCCTTAACTAAGCAGCAAAGGACACTTTGAAAACTTCTTAATTATAAATAGAGACCGAGGACGTCTATAAAGGAGCACATGATGTTGGTCATAGGTTAACTTGTTGAGGCATAAACCAATGGAGCCAACATTGATACTAAAACTTAGATGACTATGGCCTTTGAGATTTTGTCTAGGAATTCATTCCGTTTAGAGCTATATTCAATTTAAGCAATAGGTGAGATATGACCTTAACAGAATTAATGAAATAGTTACAAGAGTTTGAACTACTGATCAAGGAGTCTCCTGTTGGTGGCGAGGCCAATTTGGCGGCTGCTTCTGGTTCCAATCCCAACCCTGGGAATGGAAAGAATCAACGGGCCAAGAATGGGAAGTCTTCTATTCTTAATAATAACAAGAGCAAGAAGACGAAGAAGAAGAAGAACTCAAAGAAGCTAAAGTGCTTCTTTTGCGGAAAGGTTGGGCATAACAAGAAGAATTGCAAGAACTTCCTTTCCTAATGAGGTAGGTGTGATCTTCTATATTTAGAAACTTGTTTGGTTGAGGAATCCAGTGACATTTAGGTCATAGACTCTGGTGCGACTAATGATGTTTGTGTTTCTCTACAGGGGTTCAAAAAAACGAGAAGTCTGCTTCGTGAAGACTTCACGCTTTGGATGGGCAATGGATCCCTGGTCTTAGCTGAAGCAGCGGGAGACGTCCATCTACATTTTAATAATTATAGGAATTAATTCTGTGAGATTGTTTTTATGTTCCTAAATTTAAGAGGAATTTAATTTCTATAGCTTGTTTATTTAAAGACTCCTATTTGGTTTCTTTTAATAATAAAGTGGTGATTTGTAAAAATAAATCTGTAATCTATTCAAGATGGATGGAAAATAATCTATATTTTATTAAACCTAAGATGGACTTACTGCTTAATGCTAAGATGAATGATAATAACTCTAAAAGACTTAAAACTTCTTACTCTAATAAGACTTATTTTTGGCATTTACACCTTGGCATATGAACCTAAATCGGATTCAAAGATTGGTAAGGGATAGACCTTTAAGTCACTTAAAGGTGAAATCTATACCACAAAGTGAATCTTGTTTGGAGGGAAAGTGACCTAAAGACCATTCAAGTCTAAGGGCAATAAGGCCGAAGTGTTAGACATGTATGCCCTAAGGAGTAAAAATGTATTATGTTTTTGGAGATATTTTTATCAATAAAGAATTTATTCATTTATATATACCAAATCTTGTCCTCTTTACGTTCATATTTGTTGAATGTATGATAAGCAAACAGTAGTCTGAGACTGTCAGTCTAAACCTTAAGAATTGGGTATATGATGGACTGATTATGCGGAAGACACGATTCTTAACGTGATGGTCTAAAACATATGATCTGCAATCGAGGGAATAAAGTTGGGCGCTTTATTCATGTAAAGATTGTTATGTTGTCTATATCCCTTTTGGGAGATGGTTTGTCTTGACCATCAGAGTTGGACTCCGTGAATAGAAAAGTTGGCACGTTGTCATAGGTAACGACGTGTTGGATTGGGACATAAAGTGAATTGATTTAGATTAACAATTTTGTCTTGGCAAATCGATTCACTTTAGACAGTCATTTGTATTGTATCTTAATCCTGAGATGAATAGTGGGCCTGTTGTCTCGACTTATGTTTTTTGATGTACCAATGGGTGACTCTCACATCTCTATAGTGGTATGCATGCCGGTACGTTGGAGGCATAACTCTTGATAGCGTAGACTTGTTATTCATAGATATGGAATCCATAGCTCCTCTTTAGGAGTAATGATATCCTCTTATATGCGTTGTCCTGTAATTGGAAAACTGGAGCGCTCAACCATTTGGATACATAGGTGTAACCGAATGGTATACTATCTTTAGATGGTAAGTTTTCTAATGGTGAGACAATGGAACGTAAGATAAAAATAATTGAAAAGGTAAGACAGAACTTGTCCTTAAGCCGATTATGGATGATCATATGGGGATACGATACACTATGATATGTCATGGAGACTTAGCCACATGAGCTTCGTAATTCTATAAAGTTCGAGAGTGCAGCTCCAAGCTTTTAGTGGAGTAGCGTTGGAGTTGATAATTGTGAAATGTATATCTGGGACATTGGGTTTCATAATTATCATGAGCTTGAACTTTATAGGTCTATTTTGGTCCCCTTTGCTAGGTCACAAAATCCTGTAACGACACGGCGTGCTTTTCCAATAATTGGTGACTTATGTCAGATTTATCAGATTGGTTTAAAATTTGTAAGAATCAAATAATTCATGTCTGTTTATCGGTTGAATTAATTTTGTAAGAAATTAGTTCAAGATAAACTTGTTGAATTATTGCGATCAGATAATTCTTGTTTGTTTATCGGTTGTTTTAATTTTGGACAAATTAGAACAAGATAAACTTGTAGAATTATTGTGAATTGATTTATTTTTTTTTAGAGATTATCTTGATAAAGTTTGTTTTGATCAGATAACTTCTCTATTGGGTTATTTGAATCAAAACTGAGACTTTATCCTTTAGAATCTCAGGGTGGAAAATAAAAGATTCGCCAAGATTTTTTCTCGGGAGTTCGGCCTGCCGAATGACGTGGTCGGCCTATCGATCAGCGGGAGATAAGATTACTGCGTTTTCACGCAGATCTTATCAGATATTGATTCGAACTTGATTCTGTTTCGAGTTTTTGAGACCTAATTTGATATGGACTGACCCCATGACCAATAGCTATATAAAGGGAGTGAGTCTCATGATTTACAGAGATCAATTAAGAGATTAAGAGTGATACTCTTCTAGTGAGCATCTGAAAAACTCCTTGAGAGCTTTTGTTCACAAATCACAAACACTAGCTTTGGGTTCTCTCTCTTGGTTGGAAGGAGAGTCACCGACGGAAGAGCTGTACGTGTGAGCCCACACTCACTCCGGTTGTGGAGAGAGAATAGCAAAGAAGAGTAGTTGGTTGAGGCTCTTTTGAAACGTTACTTCTCTACACAGGTTGCGGAGGTTCTTCGGCACACTGAGGTTGGTAAGATCTGTCTAATTTATACATATAACATGTCAAACTTGTGTTTTGGAAATTACTCTGATGAAAAATTTTTAAAATTCCGTTGCGCACTTTGTTTCCAACACGAAGGGGTTTTAGGACTTATGCATAGTGATGTTTGCAGACCTATGAACATTCAGGCATGAGGAGGGTATGAGTACTTCATCACTTTTATTGACGATTACTCAAGGTATGGGTATGTGTACCTGATGCACCACAAAAGTGAAACTTTTAACAAGTTCAAGGAGTTTCGAGCTAAAGTGAAAAAGTAATTGGGTAGACCCATAAAGGCACTTCGATCCAATCAAGGTGGAGAATACTTTTCTGATGAGTTCTTATGACACTTATTAGTGAACGAGATTTTATCCCATTTGACTACGCTGGGGACTCTGCAGGAGAATGGCCTAGTAGAAAGAAGAAATAGGACTTTATTGGACATGGTTAGGTCCATGATGAGTTATTCATCATTGCCTTTATCCTTTTGGGGATATGCACTACAAACCGCATGCTATCTTTTGAACAACGTGCCTTCAAAATCAGTCTCTAAAATTCCTCACAAGTTATGAATGGGCAAGAAGACAACCTTAAACCATATTTGCATATGGGGAAGTCCAGCTCATGTCCTATTTAAGGATTCGAATAAGTTGAAAGCACGTTTAGAAGTTTGCGTGTTTGTAGGATATCCAAGCGGGACTAAAGGGGGATATTTTTATAACCCAAAGGAAAATAAAGTCATGGTTTCAACTCTTGCAACTTTCCTTAAGGAGAGTTACATGGACAACTTTAAGCCTCGAAGCAAAGTGGTGCTTAAGGAGTTAAGGAGTGATCTAATCACTCCGGAGGTTCCGGTAGAAACCACTCCAATTGGTGTAGAAAAACCACACGAACCTGAACAACAATCTAAAGGGCTTCGGCGTAGTGGGAGGATCGGGCGTCAACCCGAGAGACATATGTTCAATGTTGAGGCCTTCTTGGCTGAACCAAATGATTATGATAAGTATCCTTATACTTACGTAGAGGCTATGAAGGATGTTGATTCAAAACTCTGGACAGAGGCTATGAACACAGAGATGAAGTCTATGGAGACTAATCGAGTCTAGGAACTTGTGATCTTCCTAATGGAGTAAAACCCATAGGGTCTAAATGGATCTACAAGAGGAAAAGAAGAGTCGATGGGAAGGTCAAAACCTTTCAGGCTAGACTTGTAGCTAAGGGTTACACGCAAAATGAAGGAATCGATTACAAGGAAACCTTTTTGCCTATAACCATGCTTAAGTCCATCTGGATTCTCTTGTCCATAGCTGCCGCTCTCGACTACTGAGATTTGGCAGATGGATGTTAAGAAGGCTTTTCTAAATAGCTATCTTGATGAGTCCATTTATATGGAACAACCAGACAGGTTCAAGGCTAAGGGTCAGGAAGGTAAGGTTTGTAAGCTGTTAAAGTCAATTTATGGACTTAAGCAGGCTTCTCGTTCTTGGAACATAAGATTTGATCAAGCGATCAAGACTTATGGGTTCTCACAAAATGTGGATGAGCCATGTGTTTAAAAACACATTAACTGATGGGAATGTGGTTTTTCTACTACTCTATATAGATGACATTATGTTAATTGGCAATGGTGTTGGAGCATTGTCATCGGTCAAATTATGGTCAGCCAAGTAATTTGATATGAAGGACATGGGTGAGGCTAATTTTGTTCTCAGTATCCAAATTTTTTAGGATAGGAAGAACAAAATCATAGCTTTGTCATAAGCTGGCTACATAGATAAAATTCTTATGAGGTTTGCAATGTGGGATTCTAATAAAGGTGGGCAAGTTGAATTACTCTTTCTAAAAAAGACTCTCCAAAGTCTAAGGAAGAAAGAGAATACATGAAGAAAGTGCCTTATGCTTCGTCAGTGGGTAGTCTCATGTATGCCATGCTTTGCATAAGACCGGATATTTGTTATGCAGTCGAAATTGTGAGTTGATTTCAAGCGGATCCAGGGCCAAACCACTAGGTTGCGATAAAGCATATTTTCAAGTACCTAAGAAGGACTCGAGAGTATATGCTTGTGTCTTCCGTTGATTACTTAACTCCTTTAGGATATATTGACTCAAATTTCTAATCCTGTCTGGATTCAAGGAGATCGACTTAGGGTTTTGGGTTTACTCTGGTTGGTAATGCCATTAGTTAGAGAAATATGAAGCAAGATTGTTTCTTAGAGATCTTGAGGTTGTTCCTAGCATAAATAAGGTAGTATCATTATACTGTGATAACAGTGTGACGGTAGCTAATGCTAAGGAACCAAGATTTCATAAGAAGAGTAAGCATATTGATTGAAAGTATCATGTGATAAAGGACTTCATTGAGGGGGGGCATGTCATGGTGTGCAAAATCGCGTTAGATGACAATTTAGCTTATCCATTCATAAAGACACTTACAAGAAAAGTATTCGAGAAGCATGTAAAAGCTATGAAGATGCGAGATTTGTCATATTTACTCACTTGGTGCAAGTGGGGGATTGTTGGACATGTATGCCCTAAAGAGTAAAAATGTAATATGTTGAGACATTTTTATCAATAAAGAATTTATTTATTATATTTATATACCAAATCTTGTCCACTTTACGTTCATATTTGTTGAATGTATGTTAAGCAAATTATAGTCTAAGACTGTTGATCTAAACCTTAAGAATTAGGCATATGATAGACAGATTATGCAAAAGACACGATTCTTAATGTAACGATCTAAATTATGAGATCCACAATCGAGGAAATATAGTTGGACACTTTATTCATGTAAAGATTGTTATGTTGTCTACATCCCTATTGGGAAATGGTTTGTTTTGGCCATCGAAGGTGGACTTCGAGAATAGAAATATTGGCACATTATCATAGGTGATGATATGTTGAATCGGGACATAAAGTGAATTGATTTGAATCAATAATTCTGTCTTGGCAAATCGATTCACTTTAGACAATCATTTGTATTGTATATTAATCTTAAGATGAATAGTAGGCTTGTTGTCTTGACTTATGTCTTTTGATGTACCAAAGGGTGACATCCACATTTTATAATGGTATGCATGCCAGTTCGTTAGAGGCATGATTCTTGATAGCGTAGACCTGCTATTCATAGATATGGAATCCATAGCTCCTTTTTAGAAGTAGTTGATATCCTCTTATTTTTGTTATCCTATAATTGGAAAGTATTGGAGCTCTTAACTATTTGGATACATAGGTGTAACCGAATGGTATACTATCTTTGAATGGTAAGCTTTCTGATTGTGAGATAATGGAACGTAAGATAAAAATAGTTGGGAAGGTAAGACAGAACTTGTCCTTAAGTCGATTATGGATAATCCTATGGGGATACGATATACTATGATATGTCATAGAGACTTAGCTATACGGGCTTTGTAATTCTATATACTTTGAGAGTGCAGCTCTAAGCTTTTAGTGGAGTAGCGTTGGAGTTAATAATTATGAAACGTATATCTAGAATATTGGGTTTCATAATTATCGAGAGCTTGAACTATATAGGTCTATTTGGTTCCCTTTGCTAGCTCACAAAAATCCTGTAACGATATGGCGTGCTTTTTCAATATTAGTGAGTTATGTCAGATTTATCAAATTAGCTAAAATTCAATAAAATCAGATAATGCATGTTTGTTTATTGGTTGAATTAATTTTGTGTTAAAATTGATTCAAGATAAACTTATTGAATTATCAAGATTAGATAATTCATGTCTGTTTATCGGTTGGATTAATTTTGAATAAATAAATTTAAGATACACTTGTTATATTATCAGAAATATTTATTTTCCTAGAGATTATCTAGATATGACTGTTTTAATCAGATAACTTCTTTGTTGGGTTATTTGAATTATAACTGAGGCTCTATCCCCAGAATCTAGGGTGGGAAATAAATATTCGTAGGGAACTTTTTATTGCCAGTTTGGTAGGCTGATCTTTAATTTTAGCCTGCCGATTAAGGAGGTTCGACAGCCCAAGCCGCCAGTTCGGCCTACCGACTGGGCGATAAAAGGATCACGTATTTTCACACAGGTTTTATCAGATATCGATTCTGATTCGAATTTTTAAGGCCTTATCTAATAAGGACTGACTCCTAGGCCCAACCTCTATAAAAGGGGAGTGAGTCTCATTATTATTTAGATTAGTTGAGAGATCTAGAGTGAGACTCTATCAGTTAGTCTCTGAAACTCCCCAGAAAGCTATCATTCACAAATCACGAATTATAGCTTTGGGTATTTCTCAATTGGTTGGAAGGAGAGCTACCAGGGGAAAAGCTGAATGACATGAGCCCACACTCACTCCTATCGTGGATAGAGAATAGCAAAGAAGACCAGTTGGTTGAGGTCTTTTTGAAACGTTACTTCTCTTCATTGATTACAAGTGCTTTTCGGCACACAAAGGTTGGTAAGATCTGGTTAATTTATGCATATAGCATGTCAAACTTGTATTTTAGAAAATTCTTTGATATAAAAAATTTTAAATTTCAATGCATACTATTTTTCCAACAAGTAAGCCACAGGTGATTGAAATATGAGAAGACCTCAGTTACGAAGAAAAGCCAATGGAGATTTTAGATCGGAAGACTAAACTCTTGAGGAATAAAGAGATTCCTTTGGTCAAGGTGTTATGGCAAAATCACTAAGTGGAAGAAGTTAAAGTTATATGGGAATGTGAAGACAACATGAGGGTTAGATACCCGTAACTATTTTGAGTTTCGAGGATGAAACTCTTATAAGGTGGGGGGGAATTGTAACCCCTGCCATTTTTCACATAACGGTTAATAATAGACATTTAACAATGTTAAGTATTTTTCCTTATGAAATAATGTTACTGACCATTTATTTGAGTATTATGATAGGTGACAGTCACGTGAAATTGATGTGCTTAAGGTGTTCATGTCACTTATAATGTATGCATGATAAATATATAATATTTTATTTTTGGTATCTTTAAAGTGGCACTTTCGAATTTATTTTCCAAAACGGCATGCCGAAAGATTTAATCGGCAGGCCGAATTAAGTCATTAGTAGGCCAAATGCAACTGACGATAAATCAGCAAATAATTCTAAAATTTTGTGGCATTTATGATTAATTTAATTAGTTGGGAAAATTCTGAACAATTGATATATTTTATCTCTTTTCTTATCCATGATTAGGGAAGGTTTGACTTTTTAAAAGGGAAGATTTGATTTTTGTGATAAGGTTTCCTAATTTGAAAAGATAAGATTTGGTTATTATAGCAAAACTTAGACTTTTTTCTTATCTCACCCCACCCTACATGCATACCTCATCTTTTTAAAAGAAAATCTACTTCAAATATAGAGAAGATTACTTTCTTTTCACACCAGTTCTCCATTTACACGCATGTCACCCTCCCTCTCTCTCTAAAATTTTCTTAGAAACTCTCTTCCTCTCTATGTGTTTTCTTCCCCTTTTCTGCCTTCTATTCCTACAAATATTTGAATGAAATATTAGGTTTTCACTTAGACTAATTCAAAGAAAGCTTGAGAAGAATTGTTTTGACGTAAGAAACTTATTCTAGACTATTTCTAAAATTGTATTCTCTCTCTAATCAGACCCCCATAACTTTATTTACAAATTTCTGTTTGCTTTGAAATTTTAGTATAATATTTAAGTATATGTTATATGATATTCCTCAAAATTTCACCCTATTTGGAATTTTCTATGTTAAGATATTAATTTTTTAATCTTTGTCACTCATGGTGTAATTGTTGTTGATCGGTAATGTTTCACAAAAAGGTAGTCATGTTCAAGGGGCAAACGAATTGTGATTTGAATGAAATTTTGTAGAGATATTCATACATATGTTAGGTTATGATCTACAAAATTTCGTGGTGATTTGATGAATATTGGATGAGTTCTTGAACTTTATTTAATATTAGGTTTTATGACTGCTTATGTAGTAAATTCTAGACTTCTTGTTTGTGTGACCTATTTGTATGATCAAATGAATTTATTTATTAATGAAACTTTTTGTGGTACTGTATTTATATGTTCATAGGTTGTCATAAAAATTTTAATGTCAAAGTAATTTTATTTTAATTGTTTGAGTATGATGATCGTGCGTTGCTCATTGCCTTTTGTGTTTAAGGTCTATTTTGTCTCTAAATTCTAATTCATGTTTCGAATTTTTTTGAATTTATTTGAAGTTAAATTTTGGATATGTTATAGTTTTAGGTGTCTATTGTGTGCAATATTTTTATGAAATTATTTTAGGATATAAATAATTTATTTTATGAGCATTTGTTAGGGCTGCTCACTGTTTTGTTGTTGCTAGTAGTTTTTGTGTTGTGTGTTGTGTGACTTATTTTAATTGTCTATTGAAATTTTTATGGCTAAAGAAAAAATTGAATAATTCATATATATGTTAATTATGATCTTGCAAAATCTCATGCCTTAATTGTATATGAGTTGTGTGTTATTAAACTATGAATACATAAGGCAGGTATTAGTATTGCAATTTTTGCATGAATATTTATAAGTTAGTAAAGTGTATTTATGCTCTTGTATTTCTTGAGACAGAAGTATGAATAATGTCATATGGTTTTGGATGATTTCATAAGAATGAAATTTATTTTTTATTTGTATATGGATGTATGACATGAACACACCAAGAAGTGGGTACATCAAGACCGCAACGACGTCATCTAAAATAAGTTTTAAGTAAGTAAGTGAAGTAAGTACATTCTCACCTGCAACATAATAAAAGTTTACGAAAAAGTTTTGAGAACATGTTTTATGATAATTTTTAAGTATGTTTTTACATGTTGTTTTCTTATGAAAACTCTTGTTGCAATAAGAAGGTTTAACAAATGTTTCAATGATGAGGTATGTAAAAGTATATCTATATATGTATCACTTAATTAAGTGTTGCACACCCTATGTTTATGTTTATATCTATGTTTATGATGTCTAAAGTTGGACTTGTCATGTTTGGTTTGGAATTAGCTACCTCTCTCCTCTCATGACGGCGCGTATATAATGATGATAATTGTACAACACTTGGGTCCTAAAGATAAAATGAATGAAGTTTTAATATGGATAATAATAATGAAAGATATGTTTTTATGAAACTGTGCCAAGTGCACTATTATGTTAATAATGATTATGATTATGATGTTTCGTAAAGGTGTTCATAAAATGTTTTAAATTATGAGATAGAAAAGTATACTTACTAAGCTTTTGCTTACTTAGTTTATGGTCATGTTGTAGATAAAGGCAAGAGAACTATGGAATAGGTGGAGGGCAAGGACAGGCGTGTGAGCAAGGAACGATGGATTGAAACAGAAAAACGCCAAGGTAGAAATTTTTCATTTTAAAAAAAGTTTCTGAACTATGTTTTTATTTCTTTGTATGTTAAATTTCTGCCCTATTAAGTAAAAAGATTTGTTTTACATTTATATTGATTTTGTAGATGATCGGCCAGCCAATTACCCTATAACGGCCTGCCGATCTAAGTGTTTTAAAACCCCTGTGTTGTAGTGTCTCGGACGGCCTACTGGTAGTTAAAGTTCGAACTGCCAGTCATATTCGGCCTGTCAATGTTTGAAGTTCGGTCTACCGAACTATTTGAACAGATTTTAAACTTGTTTCAAATTTTATTTAAATATGGTCTCATTGTTTTGAAATTGGTAAATTATTTAAAAATTATATATATGAGTAGTTTTAATATATGATTGTATATTTATAAATGTTATAAAAAATATATATGTATAGATCTTGGGGATACGTTCATCAAATCATGTTTTCAAATTTAAATAGTTTATCTTAATTAACGATAACAATGATGAACGTAACGACATCTATGACGTCCGTGAGGGGGCATTACACTTCCACCCACCAACGAGCCTAGTCGTGAGCTTCCATCCACCTAGGAGCCCACCCTTGAGCTTCCACCCACCGGCAAGCCTAACTCCGATGATCAGCCACCGTGGCTTTATTTTTGTAAGGGTAAGATTAAAAGTTCTATTAAATTAGTGATTGAAATTTAATTTGAGTTGTTGACTTCCCTACATTCAAAACTATGTGTAGTTACAAGCTCATTTCCTCATAACCCTTGGATGACAATCTAGTGGTTAATATCTTCCATCTCCGTCGGTGTCCATCGGTGGATGACAATTACATTTTTCATCGAAACTTTTCTCAAAAAAAAAAAAAAAGGAAAGAAAACAGCGATGTTACAGGAAGGGGAGAGAGGGACTTCTGTGCCGTGACTGTACAAAAAAAGCCTGCCACTCCGTAATTAAATCCAGAAAGCAAGGGTAATCTCCCGTCATGTACGACATCATTACGACAGCAACACGCACTACATGTGTTCGGACCCAAAAGAGTGCCATACTAGCTGCAATCTTTCTTTTGTATTCGTCCTCTCTCTCCTCTCGCTCCACTCAACTGACTCGGAACACTTCCGCAACCCAACAAAACTATCAACCAAGTGGCAGCTCTCGTAATTTTTCAACAAATCCAGGCCCTTTTTCCAAACTGCCATCCCCTTTAGTCGTGCCTTGACATGGCGCACTTCAGCACACTCCAACACTCTTTCAGACTTAGGCACAGAGAGAGAAAGAAGAGATAGAATTTCCGCAGCCATTAGTGAGAGAGCCTGAACCAGAAACCAGGAACCAGAAGACCAGAAAACCAGAGAGAGCAGAACCAGCTTCAGCGTCGTTCCAGAGGTTGAAGACGACTTCACCAGAGAGAGCAACCAAACAACATGGTGTCCCACACGGGGAATCAAAATCAATCGCCTCAATTTACCCTCTTCTGCGATTTTTAGCTCATTTCTTCTTCTTCTTCTTCTTCTTCTTCTTTTGGAAAGAGGAAGCGATTTTTCTGGGCTGAAAATGAAGCAAATCATGGCCTTTTCAAGCTCGAAGCTTGTGGAATAGTGTAGGTTCTTGTAGCCTTTTTTTCCTCTCTCCTTTCGCGAAGAAAGGTTTGTTCTTTCTTTCTTTTGAGCTCTTCAGAGCTTTTTTTTCCCTTCTTTATTTGGCGAGCTTTGAGCATATGGCTTGCCGGAGATATATGGTCATCGCTGGGAACTTGGATCCGGAGAGAAAGAGAAGTGGTGGTTTGAGAACGAAGCAGGCGGGGAGAGGATCGTGCCGTGGAAGTTAGTGCTTAGTCACCGATAAATGTACGGTCTCGGGCACTGAGCTCTTGTTGCCTTTGCTTTTTGTCTCCTCTCTCTCTCTCTCTCTCTCGCTCGCACGTCTTCGCTCTCTCTCAGTTTCTCTCTCTACCCTCTTTCTGCGTCTCGAGCTCTGAAGCCATGGGATTTCTGCTAAAAGAGGCGCTCAAGACTCTTTGCTGTTCGAATCAGTGGTCTTATGCTGTTTTCTGGAAGATCGGCTGCCAAAACCCTAAGTAAGTTTCTCTCTCTATGATGTAAAATGAGAGAGCCAAATTTTTGGCTTGATAATTTGCTGTTTTGTTTTTATGTGGGTTGTTTTTCTCTGCATTTCGTCTGTTTATTGGCTATAGAAGCTGGAGGAGAAGATGTGGGAATACCAGAAAGGGAAAATGAGAAGCTTAGCAAATGAGTTCTGACTCGATTGAGTTGAATTTTTAACTTTCTTAAGTTCTCCTAGTGACAAATATTGACGAATTAGAGTCTGTTCATATTTATATACTTTTTCCCATGTTTTCTCGGCGGCCAAACGGGTGGATCTGTTGAATTATGTTAACATTGCATTAGTATTGTTATATTAATATTGCATTAGTATTCATAATTTTTTCCTCCTTTTTTGGCGACTAGGGTTTGTGATACCTTTGTGGTCCCAAGGTGTTATTTACATTCTTACGTGTTGCTGTTTTCTCGAGCTTGTTCCGCAGTCTGATTTTTTTTTTTCCCAACGTTTGGAATGTTGTGTTTTGGTATGTTTTATTAAGATTCTTAGTGAAAAGCATGTTTGTATTAGTTTTACAAACGACTCTGTGTTTGACTCATCAAAATTCTATGAATCTATTGGTCGGGTTTTTGTCTTCCATGTTTGGATACTATTCTGTTTTGCTTTCTTGTTCCCAGTGGGAGAAAAGTTGATACTTCTCCTCTACAGGTTACTCTGCTGATCAAACCAGCTATTTGTGTCATTCTCTGTTTGGCTTTTAAGAAATGCTATCTAACAACATTATCTTAAAATTACTAGAAGATATTATCATTCTCGAACTACTTTAAGTTGAGTGTAAAATGCTATTTATGCTGTTTAAAGCTGGAGATGTGTCGCTTTAAGTTTGAAGAATTTGAATTGTGGCAGGCTGCTGATCTGGGAAGAATTCCACTATGAACCCTCAAAATCTTCTCTGCCAACACAAATGTTTGCAGCTGGAAAGGGGGAACTACCTTTCGTAGAGTGGGAAAGATTATGGATGTCTTCTGAAACCTGCTCCTCTCAGCTTCAAAGCCAATTAGGGGATAGAGTCTCGACATTGATTAGCAAAATGATGATTAATAGTCAGTTTAATATAGTTGGAGAAGGGTATGGATTTTTCCATATTGTAATCATTCTGCTTTGATTAGATGTAATTTCCATGCTTCTTTGTGTATATTTTTATTTTTAGTTTTTTTAATGGATTTCAGAATGGTTGGGCGAGCTGCATTTACCGGAAACCATCAATGGATTCTTTCAAACAGTTATACAAAATGTGCCCATCCGCCAGAGGTATAGATTAAAATTTCTGATTCCAATACAGTTCAATTGCGAAGAAGGATTAAAGAGCTTTGATGTCTCCTTTATATTATTTCTGTAACACTGATGATTTTTGTCATGTTGCTGATTCTATAAAAACATAGGGATCAGTTAATGTACTCTATGTAACCACCATATTGCGTTAAAACCTTGTATATAATGTTGTTTTCCTGGATTCTTTCAGGTCCTAAATGAGATGCATCACCAATTTTCAGCTGGCATGCAGGTCTGTTATGTTTCTATGCTATTTGCTTCCTCTTTTTTTTTTTTCTTTTCCGCCCCTAATGTGCATCTTGCTCTTTTGGTTATGTTAGTTTGGGTTTGTTATGCAGACAGTTGCTGTTATTCCTGTTCTTCCTCATGGTGTTATTCAATTCGGTTCTTCCGTGGCTGTAAGTCCTTTATCATTCTGCTCCTTCCAATAGTCTTGCAATTGATGTGACACTTGGCACCAATTTAACATACGTTTAGTGATATATTGAGAAGCATATACTGTCAAGCAATCAAGAACGTGTTTGTGACTGCATAGAAGTTCGTATATATTTCTTTTGTTAGAAATAGTCCTTATATTTCATTCTATTAGCCACTGGCTAGTTTCTTATTCTATCTTTAGAAAAACTCATTTTCCATCTCTGTCTTTATTTACACAATCAGATCCAATCGATAATAGCCAACCTTTTGGTTCAGGATTGTAAAACTATCCTTCCGTGTTCCTGGGTCATTGTGATTCCTAAAGTAGGGTGCGTGATGTTACCTTTCCCCTTTTGAAATTTGTCTTTTTCTGGGGGGAAGTTACTTCTGTATTTGGGAACTATTATGGATGAGATTTAGAGACATTCTTAAATTTGTCATTGGTTCCACAATTATGGTGTTGCAAGCAGCGTCACTACTTGTTTCAAGATGTTAACTTCTTGCAATATATTTTATTCGCCAATTCTTGTGGGTCGTAATTGGTAGCCTTTGGACTTAAAATTATTATGATGATGCTTGCTTCCTTTACTAGTATCCTTTAAATGATGGCAACTTGATTAGTGAGTTTTTGTTATAAATTTTTAGTTCTCTCCTTGGTTACTGAATTGATTGTTGCTTCTCTTCAGATTATGGAGGACATAGGATTTGTAGATGATGTAAAGAGTTTGATCCTTCAACTGGGATGTGTTCCGGGCGGTCTTTTATCTGATAACTATGTGGCAAAGGATGCTGTTGGGATTATTGGAGTTCCTGTTACTGCAGGAGTTCTTGTACCTATGGATCCATTGGGAATACATAAGATGGAAAAATCTTCTGCTTATATGATAGACAGCTACAACCCACGAAACAACTCATCCCAAGGGTCAAGCCTTGCACAACTGGCTGATTCACTTTCAAAAGAGGTTCAAAATAATCAAGACACTACTGCTTTGCCAAATGAAACTGCTGCTACCGTGAACCTGCTGCCTCAATCCCATGGTAATCCTTGCCAAGCAATCTTTTCTTCCAGAGTGAAGCGGAATGCTCTTTTTGGTAGCCAGACAAAGGATGGAGTTGAGGGAGCTGAAATGACCCCGTCGAGTTCCAATGTATGGCCAAACCGAGAGGCTTCAGCAAGATCTAGACTTGATAACCAATGTGGTTTTAGCCAGTCTGGTTCAAGTCACGGCACCTTAATGTCAATGGAGGGAAGGATCCGTAATCAATCTGTTGAAAATAGAAGTGTATCAAATATCTTTGACACGTCTCAACTGAAAACAAGTGGAAGCTTATTTCTTGATGGGAACATGAATTCTTCTAGCATTCCATTACTTGAAGGAAAAGGAATAAGTGGTGGAATAAATAGACACCCAGGGCCAGTTTTGGTTCCTTGCTCTCATTCAAGCACACACATGGCAGCTGATGTCCATCTTTCTGGTGTTCTTCTAGCTGGGATTGAGGTTCAAAAGGCTGAAACGCTAAAAACTGAGGAGATTTCTTTTTCTTGTGTGGCAGATCAATTAGTTATTGAACCCATGGTCTCAAAGGGCTTTGATGCTGGACAATTGTCCAAAGATTTGAAGATAATTCGAAATGAGTTGATTCCAAGTGAACAATGGATAGATAATGAACTGTTTCAAGCCCTTAATTTCCCATTGCTCCATGCTGATGAGCATATGTCTCTTAGTGACGATATCCCTGATTTTGTTCTTGACTGTCAAAATCTTGATGATAAACCTGTGTGTTCAGGAGCCACAAATGCTAAACTTGAAGATCAATGTACTAGACTTTCAGCAGGAGATGACTTGTTCGCTGTGTTGGGAATGGATTTTAAGAATAAGCTGCTTAATTGCATTCGGCTGGATGGAAATGCAGAAGGTATGCCTGATAATACTTCAACATTTACAAGTATGGATATGGATTCTAGTTTCTATTCAGTAAAAGAAGGAATAGCAGACAGTGGTATCTTCTCAGGGACGGGCACAGACCATCTTTTGGATGCAGTGGTATCTAAGGCACACATTGCTGCGATGCTGAGCTCAGAAGATAACGTATCTTGCAGAACAACGTTGACGAAGATCAGTAGCTCTTCTGTTCCCAGTAGTTCACCAACATATGGACGTGTTAATTTGCCTAATTGTGTGCGAGGGCAAAAACTTCAGCTTCCTGATTCTTTGGATAAAGCAGGGACGGTAAAATCGAGTTCCTTTAAATCTGGCTGTAGCAGGGATGACACAGGAAACCGTTCCCAGACAACTTCCATTTATGGATCTCAAATCAGTTCTTGGGTTGAGCAAGGCAACTGTGTCAAACATGACAATAGTGTTTCAACTGCATATTCTAAGAGGCCCGATGAAATTGGAAAATTAAACCGCAAAAGGCTTAAACCTGGAGAAAATCCTAGACCCAGGCCAAAAGATCGCCAAATGATCCAAGATCGCGTAAAAGAGCTGCGAGAGATTGTCCCAAATGGGGCAAAAGTAATGCCTTTTCTCTTCCTATCTATTCTTTCCGTACTTTGGGCATTTAGAATAGAGTTGGGTATTGATACTAGTTTTCTATGTGCAATGTGATTTTCAGTGTAGCATAGATGCACTGCTTGAACGGACTATCAAGCATATGCTTTTCCTGCAAAGTGTCACAAAGCATGCTGACAAGCTAAAACAAACAGGAGAGTCCAAGGTACAGATGTTCTCAAACATATCATGCTATTTATTTTGACCACATATTTGGCGTGTGCATTATGAGTAGGGAAAGAGGATGTCTAAAATAGTGTTTCTGGATAATGAATGTAAAAATTTGTGCATTATGATCACTCGCGCTGTAATATAGTATAAATATTCCAGGCCTGCCAGCCAAAACAGATGGCAAATGCACATTCTTTTTAAATTCTTGAAAAAAAAATAAAGGAAAAGTATTAAATCATAGAAGTAGATGGGACACTTTTGCTGTGGTGGTATGGTAGTTTCCAATTTATGCCTTGAGATGCAACAGTGGGTAACTTCTGTAAATATTTAAGTATTTTGCTGGTTATGTAGGTTTTTAATAAAGAGGGTGGACTGCTTTTGAAAGACACCTTTGAAGGAGGGGCAACATGGGCTTTTGAAGTTGGCTCACAGTCTATGGTCTGTCCTATCATTGTTGAGGACTTGAATCCCCCTCGTCAGATGCTTGTGGAGGTGCTTTCATTTTTTGAACATCAAAATTGCAGCTTTTGGATGTACATATGTAAACTCATCAATTCCGTTCTTAATTCCGTGCAGATGCTTTGTGAAGAACGAGGTTTCTTCTTAGAAATAGCTGATTTGATAAGATGTATGGGCTTGACCATTTTAAAAGGAGTGATGGAAGCTCGGAATGATAAGATATGGGCTCGCTTTGCAATAGAGGTAACATGCTTATAAGATTCCTCTTTTATTCAGTTTATCCTCTATTCAGGAACCTGCAATGTCCATTAACTTTCTTATGCTGTGCCATTATTTTGCTGCTCATTTACGTAAGTTTCTCATGCAGGCAAATAGGGATGTTACAAGGATGGAAATATTTATGTCGCTGGTCCACCTTTTGGAGCAAACTGTAAAAGGTGGTGCATCGTCATCTAATGCCATCGAGAACAACACTTTGATGGTACATGACCCATACCCTCAACCTGCCCAATAGCCGCAACTGGTAGGTCCGGTAGTTTACAGTGAACCATCTGCTCTGTCAATTCTTGGTCTGGATATGTTGAGAGCAAGACCGGTTTTTGCTTGCCATGACTAACATTCCTTTCAGTCCAAGCTCTTGCGTGGTTCTAACTTTGGACTAACCTTGTCTTCCACAAACCAATTCATTGCTGACCTCACTTCTAGTGTGCGGTGTTAGATTAGGAAAAAAGCTCCTCAAGAACTTTCAATTGGGTGTTTGTTTGTTCATTCTCTAGATATGCATCTGAATGCTTTGATCATCTACCTTGTAGACAAATTTAGTTCTAGTTTGCAGTTTTTATGGAGGTTACTGATCAAGAATTTTTTTCCCCTTTTTTCCCACCTGTTTTAGACGGTATAGATGAGAGGGTTGCTGGGTGGTGGGTTCTGTTAAAACTGTATAGAGTGGGATATGAAGTATGGGGGTGCAAATGTAATTTAACCTCTCCAAAAAAATGTGAATTAACAAGACTGACACCGTCTGCCTTTTTTTTTTTTTTTTTTGTGGATTCTGTTGGTATTTTGGTCTTCATTTATAGAAACTACTCGAGTGAAATGCTGAATGCCTCTTCTCAATTCTTTCTTTTCGTTGCTTCGCTGATGGATAATGAATTAGTTAAGAATGCCTAGAATTTCACTGTTCTCCTTTCTTTTACGTGCGATGATGGGGATGTGAATTTTCCGCGTATTATGGATCACATTTTGTGAAAAATATATATGTTTTTTGAAAAAATTCAGTGTTTCTGATAAATTTCGTTTAAAACTGTTTCATGATGTTTTTTGAAAATAAAAAATCTGTTATTTTATTTTTCTATTTTTTATTTAAATGGTCCGCAATTTAAAAAAAAAATAGACCAAAAGTATAACGGAATAGAATCTTTGCAAAAAAAAAAAATATATAAAAGAAGTTTAGACAATTTAAATAAAAGCATAAAGTCAATAAAAAGGGTAAAAATTGAATAACAGACTTATCATGTTCATTAAGTTGATTTCAAGCATAAAAATTGGTGATGGTAGAATTTAATATTATAAAAGAAGAATGTTATCAAAATTATGTTTTTAAAGGGGGAGTCTATGGTAGTGCACCCTCCAGGTGGTTACCGATTCTAAATAGGGGTGGCAAAATCGTATAATGTGTCGTGTTTGTGTTAATACGTTTACAACACGATATGATAAGGTCGAACACGAACACGATACGATTAATACACGTGCCAGAAATACAAACACGAATATGACTCGTTTATGACACGTGTAACATGACACGACACGATTAACACGATTACTAAACGGGTTGTAACATGTTGACATGATAACAATACGTCTCTAGCACGTTTATGATCAAGTTAACTAAAAATTTAAAAATTAAAAAAAAACCAAAAAATAAAATTAACAAAAAACACTATCAAATTAATATTAATCTATTACAAATATTTTTATTTTTAAGTTTAAATGTGTTATAAATAGACGAGTCATGTAATAGCTAGCATTTTTCATGTAACGGTTAATGATAGATATTTAACGACATTAAGTATTTTCTTTATGAAATAATGTTACCGACCTTTTATTTTGAGTATTACGACAGGTGACAGTTATATGGAATTAATGTGTTCGAGGTGTTCATGTCACTTATAATGTGTGTATGATAAATATATAATGTTTTAATTGCGTGTAATATTGAATGTGGTACTTCGGCAGGCCTATCCTGAGTAATCGGTAGGCCAAAGGCTGCTAACGAGAAATTAGCAGATAATTCCAAAAATTGTGGCATTGATAATTAATTTGTTGAGAAAATTTTAAATAATTGATATATTTTATATTTTTCCTTATCTATGATTAGGGAAGGTTGGACTTTTTAAAAGAGAAGGTTTGATTTTTGTGATAAGGTTTCTTAATTTGAAAAGATAAGATTTGGTAGTTAGAGCTAATCTTGGACTTTTTCCTTATCTTTCCCCATCCTACATGCATATCCCTTATTTTTAAAGAAAATCTGCTTCAAATATAGAGAAGATTATTTTCTTTTCACATCATTCTCAGTTTTCACGAATATATTTCTCTCTCAAAAATCGTTTTCTCTCCTCCCTCCCTCAAAAATTTCTTAGACACTTTCTTCCTCTCTACACGTTTTTCTTCCCCTTTTCTCCCTTATTTTTCCTACAAATAATTGAATGAAATATTGGGTTTTAACTTAGACAAATTCAAGGAAAGCTTGAGAAAAATTATTTTGAGGTAAGAAATTCATTCTAGATTGTTTTTGAAATTGTATTCTCCTTTTAATCTGACTCCCATAACTTTGTCTATGAATGTCCATTTGTTGTGAAATTTTAGTATGATATTTATACATGTGTTATATAATATTCCTCAAAATTTCATGCCATTTGGAGATTTTTTATGCTGAGATATTGAATTTTTATTCTCTGCCACTCATGATCAGACTGTTGCTGATCGGTTAGGTTTTACAAAAATATAGTCTATGTTCAAGGGGCAAACCAATTGTGATTTGAATAAAATTTTGTAGAATATTCATACATATGTTAGGTTATGATTTGGAAATTTTGTAGTGATTTGATGAATATTTGATGAGTTCTTAAATTTTCTTTAAGATAGGTCTTTATGGCTGTTAAATCAATGAATTTTGGACTTCTTGCTTGTGTAACCTATTTGCATGACCAAACGAATTTATTTGACAATGCACTAAGGTTGAGTTAAGGCATTATTATTTTCCCATAGTTTTAGTCATGCAAGCCCGAACTAGCTTGTCATAAAGTAGGCTCGCATGAACAACAAACGACGAGTTGTGGCGGCTTCTCCTCCCTTTCGCTTATGGGAGGGGGTAGTCGTTACAGGTTATGGCGTGTCGTGTCGTGTCAACGCGTTTACGGCTCGTTTAATTAAACGTGCTAAGACATGCTTGACGTGTTAGCATGAATCCAACCTATTTATTTTTGTGTTATTTATATCAACCCATTTATGGCTCAATTAATAAACCTACAGTCCAAACCCGTTTATTTCGTGTCATTTTTTTATCATGTCATTATGTTATGTCCGAAATTGCTGGTCTTAATTCTAAACCAACAAAATTAGATCACATGTGTTAAATGCTTGGTTGTATGAAATGGTAAATGGATAGTACCATATAGGATAACATTAAGGGTCTGTTTAGTAAATGGATTCAAATTAGTGATTTAATTTAAGTTAATGTGTTATTTATACCAACCCATTTATGGCTCAATTAATAAACCTACAGTCCAAACCTGTTTATTTCGTGTCGTTTTTTTATCATGTCATTATGTTATGTCCGAAATTGCTGGTCTTAATTCTAAACCAACAAAATTAGATCACATGTGTTAAATGCTTGGTTGTATGAAATGGTAAATGGATAGTACCATATAGGATAACATTAAGGGTCTGTTTAGTAAATGGATTCAAATTAGTGATTTAATTTAAGTTAATGTGATTTGAATTAGGATTTGAGTTAGTGATTTGAATTGTTATCCGAATTGGCATTTAGATGTGTATTTTAATATGAGTATGGAATAGAATTGGAATTTGTGTTTGGAGAGGTAGTGAAAATAGTTTTTGATTTATTAACAAATCTAATAAAATTTTAATGTTAATGATTCTAAAAAATATGCAATATGGATATTAATTTATTCCTCTCTTCATTAGGAATACAATGAAAAAAAATCATCTCAATTGGATATCAAATGAAGAAGTTATGATTTTTTTCCTCAAATATAGAAAAGAGAATTTTAATTTTTACTATAACAGACATATCCGAGTATTAAAAATCTAGGGATTAAAACTCTAAATACTTGAATTCTTAATATTCAAAGGATTTAGATTTTAAAAAAAACAAATACATTTCTAAAGAATTTTGATACTTGAATCCAAATTTAAATTTATTGAGAACAACAAATACACAAAACAAACAGATCCTAATTATCCTCCCTTTTCCCTTATTCAGGAATTAAAAAGTAACCACGCGTCTTCCCTCTTCCTCGTCTCGGGCGATGCCAACCTCTATGTCGCCAACAAACGTCCCTCCCGAGCTGTCCTCTTCTTTGCCTTCTGCAATCTTTCTGCCACGCATAACGCCGTCCACGCCTCCGCCTGAGTTCCTTGGACTCTGACCACCGCTAGTGTGGATTTAGCCCGATGGAATGAGCTTCGTCGTGCTCTTTGGAAGTGCTTGGCCTCATGCAACCAGTTAAATAGTTAAAGAAATAAGTTTCTGGTAGAAAAATATTTTTTCTTTAGAAGATTTTTTTTCTTTGAAAACAACAATCTTTTGTGACTGGCTATAAAATCATCTATTATGATGACCCTTTGTAATCTTTAAATCACGTGCAATTTGGAGGTTCCCTTAGCTAAGCCTTCTTCCTCCTTGTTGAAGGGCATCTCTTTTATCCAAGCTATGATCTTCTATTCTATAAAAAAAATTAGAAAAAAAACCTCTCCTGCTCAGGGAAACACACCCAAATATTTTACTATTAGATTTTAATTGGTATTTTAGACAAATCATTCTTTTCGTTGGGTTGCTTACATTAGTTCGTCTCTTCTTGATACTCTCTATATGAGGATAATATTTTAGGAAAAAAATTGCAGTTGAGAAATTGGAAATGAAAGGTAGAACAATGACGAAATTTGAACTCTACAATCCCCTTTTTTTCTCGTTTGGGTTTCAACTTTAAAGATCACTAAGAAAAGAAAAAACTTCCTTCGCAGCTCACCGGAAAGTTTTGTCCACTTGAGTGTTAGGGTTTTTCTCTCCGTGTGCAAAGTTTTTTCTCCTCCTTTTATTGTGGGTTTTTGATTTTTGAATTCTAAGTAGCTAACGTCAATACAACATCATTTGAATTTGGAGTTATTAATAGGAGTTTTCCACTATTTTTTAAACAAGATACAATCAATTGCCACAAATTTTTTTTTAGATAGGTGAGTTGGAGGTCATAGAAAGAAATAAAGATAATGTCATAATGGATGAAAAGACATAAATACCCCCCAAAAGTAATAAGTAAGAAAAGCCAGTTCAACAATAGGCTACACTTGTCTAAAACCCAACATACTACCATGTGAAACCGTTGTTATTACCGTAGACTTCAGCAGCCGAACACTCTTGACCCTTGGATTAGTCACAACTGGTAACACTGATAGTGCGGCAGTAGAATTCCCCTTGGACTAGTCGCTCGACCAAAGTACAGCTCATAGGATTAGGAATTTGAAGGTGCTAACCACAATGCTCTTCAATTGAAAAGCCAAGAAATCGCTTGCCGAGAACGCCAGGAAACGCGGTGCGCGGCGGCGGCGGTGGTGCAGAGGCTGATGACAGCATCGACGGCAGCAAAGGAGGACGCAGTGGCGGTGCTATACTGCGTGTGCTGTGTGCTTAGAGAGAGGAAAATGAAGGAGATGGTGGTGGTGAAGATTCTGCTGGTGATGCAGAGATCTCCGGTGGAGGAAAGTGAGTCACTGGAGAGGGAAAAGACGTCGGAAACACCGAAGGGAAGAAAGAGAGGGAGGGAGATATGGTAGAGAGAGAAGGGGACAGTTGGTAGAGAATTTTTTATCTGATCTGTAAGTTTTGAGATAATTAGATGAAAGCAAAGGCAAAGCAATAAATCGCAAAATAGAATTATAAAAAGAAAAAAAGCGGCAGCCATAAAATCGGAATGGAGAGTGGGCATTTCTAATAAAAGTGTTATCTGGGGGCACTACAATTCATTCACTCCTGAAATTTAATTTATAATTTAGTTTGACTAAATTAATTTCATAATTGATTTGAAAACGTGGTAGACCTTGAAGACATTATTTCAAAATAGTAGCTTAGTTTTTCACCTCTTAAATAATTTCCAAAGGAAAATAGAAATCGTAATTTTCGTTGACGTTTATGTAAATTTTATCCTCATTTAACATGGATGATCGGAAGGCATTTACTTGGAAGGCAAAACTTTCATGCCGCTCGGCAAAGTGCTCTTGTTGACTTATTCGGAAATGGTGATTCGCATCCAACTTTCTGAGGAATTTATGGTTATATAAGAAATGGCAAGCCATGGATGTTTCTCCCCTTCTAGTTATTAATTGCTGTTTATGGCAACTGTTTTTTTGGCTGCAAACCAAAGAGCAAAATAGTGGATCCGTGACGTCACTGCTTTATCTTTTGTTTCAGTTCTAAAGATGCTGTCGAGTGTGGCACTTGCATGTTGGACTTAAATGCTCTGTTAGAGTTTACACATCAATTGAATGAATTTATGTTTTTGTTTTTGTTTTTTTTTTTTTTTTGGGATTTAAAGGCGAAAAAAAAAAAGCCAAAAAGGAAGCGTGAAGTTGAAGAAAGCAAGGGGGCAGCACATCATTTTCAACAGACACGCCTACCCTTCAAACAAAAACACTTGTGGAAAAGAACCAAAGGAGGGAAGGAAATGAAGATTGAAGCATCGGACACCACATCATTGTCATGATCGAGTTTCTAAAAAGTCCTGCTCAAAACAAGGAGGGTTTATCATCAACTTGTCCCGTGAAAGCATCTGTGACCATTCGCCCTCTCGTGCAAATCTCCTATGTTTTGTCATTGTCCTTTGTGGGGAAGCTTCTCAGCAAAATGATGGATCTATAGGTTGTGGGTTTGTTTCAAAGCATATAATTTGATATTTTCATCAATGTCATCAACTTACTGTTTTTTATAGGCGGGGCATTTTGACAAAGGGGCTCGGCCAAAATTTTTTTTGGCAAATAGGCCATTTTTTTTTACAGTTTTTGGCACAAAAAAAAAGTTTTTTGGACATCAAAACGGTTCCAGTTTTTTTTTTCTCATCATGTTAAGGTTCCTTATTCTGCTACAGTCATTTTTCTTATTTTGTTGAAAAAAACTGAGACAGTTTACCTGGACTAAAAAGCGTGTTTTTTTTGTTCCAAAAAAAAAAGAGGACTTTTATGTTGGAAACAAAGTGCGCAGCGGAATTTTTTTAAAAATTTTTCATCAGAGTAATTTCCAAAACACAAGTTTGACATGTTATATGTATAAATTAAACAGATCTTACTAACCTCAGTGTGCTGAAGAACCTCCGCGACCTGTGTAGAGAAGTAACGTTCCAGAAGAGCCTCAACCAACTGGTCTTCTTTGCTATTCTCTATCCACAACCGGAGTGAGTGTGAGCTCACACGTACAGCTCTTCCACCGGTGACTCTCCTTCCAACCAACAGAGAGAACCCAAAGCTAGTGTTCGTGATTTGTGAACAAAAGCTCTCAGGGAGTTTTCAGATGCTCACTAGAAGAGTATCACTCTTAATCTCTCAAATTGATCTGAGTAAATCATTAGACTCACTCCCTTTTTATACCTATTGGTCCTAGGGTCAATCCATATCAGATTAGGTCTCAAAAAATTGAAACAGAATCAAGTTCGGATCAATATCTGATAAGATCCGCGTGAAAACGCGTAATCTTAACTGTCGTCGGTCGGCAGGCCGAACTTTCTGATAGGCAGGCCGAACAGGCCAGTTCGGCAGGCCGAACACGTCATCCGGCAGGCCGAACTGCTGAGAAAAAATCTCCGCGAATCTTTTATTTTCCACCCGAGATTCTAAAGGATAAAGTCTCAGGTTTGATTCAAATAGCCCAATAGAAAAGATATCTGATCAAAACAAACTTTATCAAGATAATCTCTAAGAAAATAAATTAATTCACAATAATTCTACAAGTTTATCTTGTTCTAATTGTCCAAAATTAAAACAACCGATAAACAGACAAGAATTACCCGAACGCAATAATTCAACAAGTTCATCTTGAACTAATTTTCTTACATAATTAATTCAACCGATAAACAGACATGAATTATTTGATTCTTATAAATTTTGAAACCAATATGATAAATCCGACATAAGTCACCAATTATTGGAAAAACACGCCGTGTCGTTATAGGATTTTGTGAGCTAGCAAAGGGGACCAAAATGGACCTATAAAGTTCAAGCTCATGATAATTATGAAACCCAATATCCCAGATATACATTTCACAATTATCAACTCCAACGCTACTCCACTAAAAGCTTGGAGCTGCACTCTCAAACTTTATAGAATTACGAAGCTCGTGTAGCTAAGTCTCCATGACATATCATAGTGTATCGCATCCCTATATGATCATCCATAATCGGCTTAAGGACAAGTTCTGTCTTACCTTCCCGATTATTTTATCTTACGTTCTATTGTCTCACCATTAGAAAACTTACCATCCAAAGATAGTATACCATTCGGTTACACCTATGTATCCAAATGGTTGAGCGCTCCAGTTTTTCAATTACAGGACAACGCATATAAGAGGATATCATTACTCCTAAAGAGGAGCTATGGATTCCATATCTATGAATAACAAGTCTACGCTATCAAGAGTCATGCCTCTAACGTACCGGCATGCATGCCACTATAAAAATGTGGGAGTCACCCATTGGTACATCAAAAGACACAAGTCAAGACAACGGGCCCATTATTCATCTCAGGATTAAGATACAATACAAATGATTGTCTAAAGTGAATCGATTTGCCAAGATAGAATTATTAATCCAAATCAATTCACTTTATGTCCTGATCCAACACATCATCAACTATGACAACGCGCCAATGTTTCTATTCACGGAGTCCAACTCCGATGGCCAAGAAAAACCATCTCCCAAAAGGGATATAGACAACATAACAATCTTTACATGAATAAAGCGCCCAACTTTATTCCCTTGATTGCGGATCATATGTTTTAGACCGTCACCCTAAGAATTGTGTCTTCCGCATAATCATCCCGTCATATGCCAAATTCTTAGGGTTTAGACTGACAGTCTTAGACTACTGTTTGCTTATCATACATTCAACAAATATGAACGTAAAGAGGACAATATTTGGTATATATAAATGAATAAATTCTTTATTGATAAAAATGTCTCCAAAAACGTATTACATTTTTACTCCTTAGAGCATACATGTCTAACATTTTACCCAATTTAATTTTTTTTTTGTCCCTTTCATCAAAATCTTCCTTTATAGGCAGAAAGAGCCAAATACCATATGTATGTTGAGAATTAATAAATAATGTCATATGTTTTAAAAATGTGAAGTAAATAACACATTATGAGAAATTGAGATTTATCTTATAAGAAATTGAAAACAAAAAACCAAAAATACTCTTATCTGGTTCTCCTTTATATCTCTCTCCCTCTCTCTTGCTGCATTGGTGGCCGCTAGAAAATACAATATTTATATGTTAATAGTGTATTTCCAAATAATGAAAATATCTATCGACGATATCGTCGACAGCCGTGAAATATTGTATTAACATGTAAATACTTTGTTCTTATATAAATATAAAAATTTTCCAGCAATCTTGTCGGAGTAGAGAAATACCATATTGACATGTAAATATTGTATCTTTTTTTAAATATAAAAATTTACTGAAAACGTTACCGGACATCACCAACACCAGCGACATTGCCAGCAGTGGGGAAATACTATAATAACATATAATACTATATTTCCATGAAAATACAAAAAAATACCATTGATTTCGCTGAAAACCTAAAAATATAGTATTTACATAGAAATACCATATTTCCATATAAATACAAATAACTATCAGAAAATACCATATTGACGTCATGGATGACTAGTAAATACTATATTTACACGAAAATACAATATTTCTATGTAAATACAAACAAGCAAAGTCACCGACATCATTGGCACTAGCAGTGTTGCCAATGGCTAGCAAATACTATATTTATATAGGAATATTATATTTCAATATTTAAACAAAGATTACCAGCAACGTTGTCAGACATCACCTGTTAGACATGTATGCCCTAAGGAGTAAAAATGTAATAAGTTTTTGAGACATTTTTATCAATAAAGAATTTATTTATTATTTATATACCAAATCTTGTCCTCTTTACGTTCATACTTGTTGAATGTATGTTAAGCAAACAAAAGTCTGAGACTGTCGGTCTAAACCTTTAAGAATTGGGCATATGACGGACAGATTATGCGAAAGACACGATTTTTAAGGTAACGGTCTAAATCATTAGTTCTGCAATCGAGGGAATAAAGTTGGGCATTTTATTCATGTAAAGATTGTTATGTTATCTATATCCCTATTGGGAGATAGTTTGTCTTCACCATCTTTGGTAGACTTCGTGAATAGAAACATTGGCACGTTGTCAAAGGTGACGATGTGTTGGATCGGGGCATAAAGTGATTTGATTTGGATTAATAATTCTGTCTCGGCAAATCGATTCACTTTAGACAATCATTTGTATTGTATCTTAATCCTGAGATGAATAATGGGCCTGTTGTCTTGACTTGTGTCTTTTGATATACCAAAGGGTGACACCCACATCTTAATAGTAGTATGCATGACAGTACGTTGAAGGCATGACTCTTGATAGCGTAGACATGTTATTCATAGATATGGAATCTATAGCTTCTCTTTAGGGGTAGTGATATCCTCTTATATGCGTTATCCTGTAATTGAAAAACTGGAGCGCTCAACCATTTGGATACATAGGTGTAACCGAATGGTATACTATCTTTGGATGGTAAGTTTTTCGATGGTGAGATAATGGAACATAAGATAAAAATAATTAGAAAGGTAAGACAAAACTTGTCCTTTAGCCGGTTATGGATAATCCTATGGGGATACGATACACTATGATATGACATGGAGACTTAGCTATACGGGCTTCGTAATTCTATGTAGTTCGAGAGTGCAGCTCCAAGCTTTTAGTGGAGTAGCATTAGAGTTGATAATTATGAAATATATATCCGGGATATTAGGTTTCATAATTATCAAGAGCTTCAACTATATAGGTCCATTTGGTCCCCTTTGCTAGCTCACAACATCCTGTAACGATAAGGCATGCTTTTCAAATAATTGGTGACTTATGTCAGATTTATTAGATTGGTTGAAATTCAGAAGAATCAAATAATTCAAGTCTGTTTATCGGTTGAATTAATTTTATGATAAAATTAATTCAAGATAAACTTGTTGAATTATTGAGATTGGATAATTCTTGTCTGTTTATTGGTTGATTTAATTTTGAATAAATTAGATCAAGATAAACTTGTAGAATTATTAGAAATTCATTTATTTTCCTAGAGATTATCTAGACAAAGTTGTTTTAACTAGATAACTTCTCTATTGGGTTATTTGAATTAAAACTGAGACTTTATCCTATAAAATCTCAGGTGAAAAATAAAAGATTCGCTAAGATCTTTTTTCGACAATTCGGCATGCCGATCCTCAAGTTTGGCCTGCCGATGGGGCAAGTTCGGCCTGCCGATGTGTGAAAAAAGATTACGCATTTTCACGTGGATTTTATCAGATATTGATCCGAATTTGATTTTGATTCGAATTTTTGAGACCTAATATGATAAGGATTGACCCTAGACCAACCTCTATATATAGGGAATAAGTCACATAAGCTATTTAGATCAATTGAGAGATTAAGAAAGATACTCTGCTAGTGAGAATCTAAAACCCCTTGAGAGCTCCTATTCATAAATCATGAACACTAGCTTTGGGTTCTCTCAATTGTTTGAAAGGAGAGTTACCTAGTGGAAGAGCTGTATGTGTGAGCCCACACTCACTGCGATCATGGATAGAGAAGAGCAAAGAAGACTAGTTGGTTGAGGCTCTTCTGGAACGTTACTTCTCTTCACATATTACGAAAGTTCTTCGGCATTCAAAGGTTAGTAAGATCTGGTTAATTTATTCATATGGCCTGTCAAACTTGTGTTTTGGAAAATACTGTTGGAAACAAAGTGCGCAGCGGAATTTTTAAAATTTTTCATCAGAGTATTTTCCAAAATACAAGTATGACATGTTATATGTATAAATTAAACAGATCTTACTAACCTCAGTGTGCCGAAGAACCTCCGCGACCTGTGTAGAGAAGTAACGTTCCAGAAGAGCCTCAACCAACTGGTCTTCTTTGCTATTCTCTATCCACAACCGGAGTGAGTGTGGGCTCACACGTACAGCTCTTCTACCGGTGACTCTCCTTCCAACCAATAGAGAGAACCCAAAGCTAGTGTTCGTGATTTGTGAACAAAAGCTCTCAGGGAGTTTTCAGATGCTCACTAGAAGAGTATCACTCTTAATCTCTCAAATTGATCTGAGTAAATCATTAGACTCACTCCCTTTTTATACCTATTGGTCCTTGGGGTCAGTCCATATCAGATTAGGTCTCAAAAATCGAAACAGAATCAAGTTCGGATCAATATCTGATAAGATACGCGTGAAAAACGCGTAATCTTAGCTGTCGCGGTCGGCATGCCGAACTGTGAGATAGGCAGGCCGAACTTGCCAGTTCGGCAGGCCGAACTTTATGATCGGCAGGCCGAACTGCCGAGAAAAAATCTCCGCGAATCTTTTATTTTCCACCCGAGATTCTAAAGGATAAAGTCTCAGTTTTGATTCAAATAGCCCAATAGAAAAGATATCTGATCAAAACAAACTCTATCAAGATAATCTCTAAGAAAATAAATCAATTCAAATAATTCTACAAGTTTATCTTGTTCTAATTGTCCAAAATTAAAACAACCGATAAACAGACAAGAATTATCCGAACGCCATAATTCAACAAGTTCATCTTGAACTAATTTCTTACAAAATTAATTCAACCGATAAACAGACATGAATTATTTGATTCTTATAAATTTTAAACCAATCTGATAAATCCGACATAAGTCACCAATTATTGGAAAAGCACGCCGTGTCGTTACAGGACTTTGTGAGCTAGCAAAGGGGACCAAAATGGACCTATAAAGTTCAAGCTCATGATAATTATGAAACCCAATATCCCAGATATACATTTCACAATTATCAACTCCAACGCTACTCCACTAAAAGCTTGGAGCTGCACTCTCGAACTTTACAGAATTACGAAGCTCGTGTAGCTAAGTCTCCATGACATATCATAGTGTATCGCATCCCCATATGATCATCCATAATCGGCTTAAGGACAAGTTCTGTCTTACCTTCCCGATTATTTTTATCTTACGTTCCATTGTCTCACCATTAGAAAACTTACCATCCAAAGATAGTATACCATTCGGTTACACCTATGTATCCAAATGGTTGAGCGCTCCAGTTTTCCAATTACAGGACAACGCATATAAGAGGATATCATTACTCCTAAAGAGGAGCTATGGATTCCATATCTATGAATAACAAGTCTACGCTATCAAGAGTCATGCCTCCAACGTACCGGCATGCATGCCACTATAGAGATGTGGGAGTCACCCATTGGTACATCAAAAGACACAAGTCGAGACAACGGGCCCATTATTCATCTCAGGATTAAGATACAATACAAACGACTGTCTAAAGTGAATCGATTTGCCAAGACAGAATTATTAATCCAAATCAATTCACTTTATGTCCCGATCCAACACATCGTCACCTATGACAACGCGCCAATGTTTCTATTCACGGAGTCCAACTCCGATGGCCAAGACAAACCATCTCCCAAAAGGGATATAGACAACATAACAATCTTTACATGAATAAAGCGCCCAACTTTATTCCCTCGATTGCGGATCATATATTTTAGACCATCACCTTAAGAGTCGTGTCTACCGCACAATCATCCCATCATATGCCCAACTCTTAAGGTTTAGACTGACAGTCTCAGACTACTGTTTGCTTATCATACATTCAACGAATATGAACGTAAAGAGGACAATATTTGGTATATATAAATGAATAAATTCTTTATTGATAAAAATGTCTCCAAAAACGTATTACATTTTTACTCCTTAGAGCATACATGTCTAACAATCTCCCACTTGCACTAAGTGAGTAAATACTGCAAATTTCGCATCCCCATAGCTTCCACATGCCTTTCGAAGACTCTCCCAGAAAGTGTCTTCGTAAATGGATCAGCTAAATTGTCCTCTGACGCGATCTTGCACACCGTGACATGCCCGCTCTCAACGAAGTCCTTTATCACATGATACTTCCGATCAATATGCTTACTCTTCTTGTGAAATCTTGGTTCCTTAGCATTAGCTACCGCCGCACTGTTATCACAGTACAGTGATACCGCTTTATCCATACCAGGAACTACCTCAAGATCCCCAAGGAACTTGCGGAGCCACACTGCTTCTTTCGAAGCATCACTAGCCGCCACATACTCGGCCTCCATCGTTGAATCCGAAGTGCAATCTTGCTTCGCACTTCTCCAACTGATGGCACCGCCACCCAGAGTAAACACAAACCCTGAAGTCGATTTCCTAGAATCCAGGCAGGATTGAAAATCCGAATCAGTGTATCCTAGAGGAGTTAAATCCTCACCCGAATACACAAGCATATACCCTCGAGTCCTTCTCAGGTACTTGAAAATATGCTTTACCGCAACCCAATGGTTCGGTCCTGGATCCGCCTGAAATCGACTCACAATCCCGACCGCATAGCTAATATCCGGTCGAGTGCAAAGCATGGCATACATGAGACTACCCACTGCCGAAGCATAAGGCACCTTCTTCATGTATTCTCTTTCTTCATAAGACTTTGGAGAGTCTTTCTTAGAAAGAGTAATTCCAGACCTAGATGGTTGCCCACCTTTCTTGGAATCCTGCATTGCAAACCTCCTGAGAATTTTATCTATGTAGCCGGCCTGTGACAAAGCTATCATTTTGTTCTTCCTATCCCGCAAGATCTGGATACCGAGAACAAAATTAGCCTCACCCAAGTCCTTCATGTCAAACTGCTTGGTCAACCATAATTTGACCGATGACAACGCCCCAACGTCATTGCCAATTAGCAGAATGTCATCTACATAGAGTAGTAGAAAAACCACCTTCCCATTCTTAATGTGTTTGTAAACACATGGTTCATCCACATTTTGTGAGAACCCATAAGTCTTGATCACTTGATCAAATCTTATGTTCCAAGAACGAGAAGCCTGCTTAAGTCCATAAATAGACTTTAGCAACTTACAAACCTTACCCTCTTGACCCGCGACCTTGAACCCGTCTGGTTGTTCCATATAAATGGACTCATCAAGATAGCCATTTAGAAAAGCCGTCTTGACATCCATCTGCCAAATCTCGTAGTCGAGAGCGGCAGCTATGGACAAGAGAATCCGGATGGACTTAAGCATGGCTACAGGCGAAAAGGTTTCCTCATAATCGATTCCTTCCTTTTGCGTATAACCCTTAGCTACCAGTCTAGCCTTAAAGGTTTCGACCTTTCCATCCACTCCTCTTTTCCTCTTGTAGATCCACTTACACCCTATGGGTTTTACCCCTTCGGGAAGATCCACAAGCTCCCAGACCCGATTAGTCTCCATAGACTTCATCTCAATGTTCATGGCCTCTGTCCAGAGTCTTGAATCAACATCCTCCATAGCTTCTGCGTAAGTATAAGGATCCCTGTCATGTTCATCCGGTTCAGCCAAAAAGACCTCCCCATTGAACATATACCTCTCAGGTTGACGCCCGATCCTCCCACTACGCCGAAGCCCCTGTGGTTGTTGTTCAGGTTTGTTTGGTTTTTCTACACCGATCGGAATGGTTTCGTTCGGAACCTCCGGAGTAAACGGATTACCCCTCAACTCCTCAAGCACCACTTTGCTTTGAGGTTTAAAGTCGTTCATGTAACTCTCCTCAAGGAAAGTTGCATTAGTTGAAACCACGACTTTATTTTCCTTTGGGTTATAAAAATAACCCCCTTTAGTCCCTTTTGGATATCCTACAAACACGCAAACTTCTGAACGTGCTTCCAACTTATTCGGATCCTTAAACAGGACATGAGCTGGACATCCCCATATGCGAATATGGTTTAAGGATGTCTTCCGTCTTGTCCACAACTCGTGAGGAGTTTTAGGGACCGATTTTGAAGGCACATTGTTCAAAAGATAACATGCGGTTTGTAGTGCATATCCCCAAAAGGATAAAGGCAATGATGAATAACTCATCATGGACCGAATCATGTCCAACAAAGTCCTATTCCTTCTCTCTGCTACGCCATTCTGCTGCGGAGTGCCCGGCGCAGTCAAATGGGATAAAATCCCATTCTCTAACAAGTGTCCCAAGAACTCATCAGAAAGGTATTCCCCACCTCGATCAGATCGAAGTGCCTTTATGGGTCTACCCAATTGCTTTTCCACTTCAGCCCGAAACTCCCTGAACTTATCATAAGTTTCGCTTTTGTGGTGCATTAGGTACACATACCCATATCTTGAGTAATCGTCAATAAAAGTGACGAAGTACTCATACCCTCCTCGTGCCCGGATGTTCATCGGTCCGCAAACATCACTATGCACAAGTTCTAGAACCCCTTCGGCCCTATTGCCCTTAGACCCGTATGGTCTTTTGGTCATTTTACCCTCCAAACAAGACTCACATTGAGGTATAGATTCCACCTTTAAGTGACTTAAAGGTCCATCCCTTACCAACTTTTGAATCCTATTCAGGTTAATATGGCCAAGGCGCAAATGCCAAAGATAAGTCTTATTAGAGTGAGAAGTTTTAAGTCTTTTTGAGTCATTATCATTTATCTCAGCATTAAGCAATAAGTCCATCTTAGGTTTGATAAAATATAGATTATTTTGCATCCATCCAGAACAGATAAAAGATTTGTTTTTACGAATCACCACTTTTTCATTAAAAGATACCACGTAGGAGTCTTTAAATAAAGAAGATACAGAAATTAAATTCCTTTTAAATTTAGGAACATAAAAACAATCTCGCAAAATTAAATTCCTATAATTATCAAAATAAAGATGGACATCTCCCACTGCTTCCGCTGAGACCAAGGATCCATCGCCCATCCGAAGCGTTAAGTCTTCACGAAGTAGACTTCTCGTTTCTTTGAATCCCTGCAGAGAAACACAAACATGATTAGTTGCACCAGAATCTATGACCCAAATGTCACTGGATTCCTCAACCAAACAAGTTTCTAAATATAGAAGATCACACCTACCTCCCTTGGAAAGGAAGTCCTTGCAATGCTTCTTTATATGCCCGACCTTACCACAAAAGAAGCACTTAAGCTTCTTTGGGTTCTTCTTCTTTTTCTTCTTGCTCTTGGTAGCAATAGGAATAGAAGACTTACCACTCTTGGCCCGTTGCTTCTTTCCATTCCCAGAGTTAGGATTGGAACCAGAAGCAGCTACCATATTGGCCTCTCCACCAGCAGGAGACTCCCTGATCAGCAGTTCAAACTCCTGTAACTGTTTCATCAGTTCTGTCAAGGTCATATCCCGTCTATTGCTCAAATTAAAAGTAGCTCTAAACGGAATAAATTCCTTAGACAGAGTCTCAAAGACCATAGTCATCTGAGTTTCAGCATCGATGTCGGCTCCATTGGTTTGAGCCTCAGCGAGGTAACCCATGACCAACATCATGTGCTCCTTTACAGATGTCCCCGGTCTCTGTCTACAGTTTAAGAGTTTCCGAAGCGCCCCTTGCCGCTTTGTTATGGCCTGGCCTCCAAACATATCCTCAAGATTATCCAAGATCTGCTTCGCAGTCTCATAATCCTGATGTTGAGCCTGCAGCACGTTGTTCATGCTAGCCATAACATAGCAGCGGGCCTGATCATTAGCATCTTTCCAGCGTTCGAACGCTTGGAATTGCTCATTACTTGAGTCTCCCGTAGGCTCGGGAGGACAAGGAGTTGTCAGTACATATTTCAGTTTCTCAAAGGATAGGACGATGTCCAGGTTCCGTTTCCAATCATTATAGTTCTCACCGGTTAATTGGTTTTTGTCAAGTATCGATGATAAAGCGTTTTTAGACATTTTCAATCTACAATAAAGAATCATATACCAAACATAAGCAAACATATTTAATAATTTAGTAAGATAACACAATCATGTAAAATCATACAAATGTGTTTATGTGTCAAAACCTTGAAAATATCACAACCTTACAACGATAATTCCCAACTCAGAATTCAACAAGCTCCTAGGGGAGTCATGCCAAATTCAATCAGGAACACGGATCCCCTCCTGATTAATATATGCCATCCAGGACCCGTATGATCCAGCATATACTAATAATCGTTTCTTTGGCCATTAATTTTATTAACAGAGCTCCTAGGGGAGGTTAATAATAAAATTAACGTGAGTGTATAACCACCGTTTCAATATTTTATCCATGATTTATAATCACCACCTAGGGGTGTGCAACCATAAATCATACTAAAATACCTTATCATTTTAGAGATCCAATCTGGTACATAATAGAAATCCCTTCCTAGGGGTTGGGACCATCATGTTCTTCCTATGGACCAACGATGGAGGCCTTAGGTTCTCTCTTCGAAAACCTTCTCCCACTCAATCTTTTGAAGTCAAGGTTTTATTTTAAAATTATGCATGAACAATTTTAATATGAGCGGCACTCCCTATTCTATATGACATGTTATCAATATACATGGTAAATCATATTATAATGCAGACAAGCAAAGCAATCAAGCAAAGCTACAAGCATAATAATAATAACCGTAATATTATGGTTCCACCCTAGAGAATAGAAAAAACTAAGATTACAAGAGAATAATCGAGACATTTATCGATTCTTCATCCTTGAATCCTCAAGCTGTATCCTTCTTCATGTAATATCCATCTTCAAGTCCTCAATCCCGTATGAATCGAACACTTCATATTTCCGGTCATATCCAAATTTAATGTTTCTCAGAATCGTCCCAAAAATAAAATTAAAACTGCACCAAAAATTGCACCTTTTCTGGACACCTGGATGCTCTCTGTCGGCAGGCCGATCTAGATGATCGGTCTGCCGATCATGGTGGTTCGGCCTGCCGAACATGAAGGTTCGGCCTGCCGGCAGAGCACCAAAATTTCTGCCCCACTGTCGGCCTGCCGGACCGTACGTCCGGCCTGCCGATCTGTGACCTTCGGCCTGCCGAACTGTGAGGTCCGGCATGCCGACCGAGCAGAAAACACTCAATCCAGAAAATACAATTTTAATGCAATTCATCAATTTTATTTTCAACAATTCAAAAACATAAAATTAGAGACTCAGGAAATACCTGGAGGCGCCATCATCTATCTTCAAGATCCGACTTCTCGTTCCGTCTTCTCCGAATAATTATTTAATTACAAAATTCTTACAAATTAAAAATTAAATAATAATTCCTAGACGGAGATGATAGTCCGCCATCTAATTACATGAAAAACTTAGATACACATTCTAACCTCTAAGGAACCATAACCGGTATTAATTAATTAATAAATAATTAAACAACAATTTAATCAACCATAATTAATTAATAAACATTCACCACATAATCCATGACAACATATATATTATATAGAAACCTAGAGTGCCATCTCTCTATAAAATTCAATTCAAGCATTGGAGAGATTAAGATCACAAAATTTATGCATATAACATGATCACAAACTTGAAAATTTACGTAAAAACCTCGGCTCTGATACCAATTGTTGGAAACAAAGTGCGCAGCGGAATTTTTAAAATTTTTCATCAGAGTATTTTCCAAAATACAAGTATGACATGTTATATGTATAAATTAAACAGATCTTACTAACCTCAGTGTGCCGAAGAACCTCCGCGACCTGTGTAGAGAAGTAACGTTCCAGAAGAGCCTCAACCAACTGGTCTTCTTTGCTATTCTCTATCCACAACCGGAGTGAGTGTGGGCTCACACGTACAGCTCTTCTACCGGTGACTCTCCTTCCAACCAATAGAGAGAACCCAAAGCTAGTGTTCGTGATTTGTGAACAAAAGCTCTCAGGGAGTTTTCAGATGCTCACTAGAAGAGTATCACTCTTAATCTCTCAAATTGATCTGAGTAAATCATTAGACTCACTCCCTTTTTATACCTATTGGTCCTTGGGGTCAGTCCATATCAGATTAGGTCTCAAAAATCGAAATAGAATCAAGTTCGGATCAATATCTGATAAGATACGCGTGAAAAACGCGTAATCTTAGCTGTCGCGGTCGGCATGCCGAACTGTGAGATAGGCAGGCCGAACTTGCCAGTTCGGCAGGCCGAACTTTATGATCGGCAGGCCGAACTGCCGAGAAAAAAATCTCCGCGAATCTTTTATTTTCCACCCGAGATTCTAAAGGATAAAGTCTCAGTTTTGATTCAAATAGCCCAATAGAAAAGATATCTGATCAAAACAAACTCTATCAAGATAATCTCTAAGAAAATAAATCAATTCAAATAATCCTACAAGTTTATCTTGTTCTAATTGTCCAAAATTAAAACAACCGATAAACAGACAAGAATTATCCGAACGCCATAATTCAACAAGTTCATCTTGAACTAATTTCTTACAAAATTAATTCAACCGATAAACAGACATGAATTATTTGATTCTTATAAATTTTAAACCAATCTGATAAATCCGACATAAGTCACCAATTATTGGAAAAGCACGCCGTGTCGTTACAGGACTTTGTGAGCTAGCAAAGGGGACCAAAATGGACCTATAAAGTTCAAGCTCATGATAATTATGAAACCCAATATCCCAGATATACATTTCACAATTATCAACTCCAACGCTACTCCACTAAAAGCTTGGAGCTGCACTCTCGAACTTTACAGAATTACGAAGCTCGTGTAGCTAAGTCTCCATGACATATCATAGTGTATCGCATCCCCATATGATCATCCATAATCGGCTTAAGGACAAGTTCTGTCTTACCTTCCCGATTATTTTTATCTTACGTTCCATTGTCTCACCATTAGAAAACTTACCATCCAAAGATAGTATACCATTCGGTTACACCTATGTATCCAAATGGTTGAGCGCTCCAGTTTTCCAATTACAGGACAACGCATATAAGAGGATATCATTACTCCTAAAGAGGAGCTATGGATTCCATATCTATGAATAACAAGTCTACGCTATCAAGAGTCATGCCTCCAACGTACCGGCATGCATGCCACTATAGAGATGTGGGAGTCACCCATTGGTACATCAAAAGACACAAGTCGAGACAACGGGCCCATTATTCATCTCAGGATTAAGATACAATACAAACGACTGTCTAAAGTGAATCGATTTGCCAAGACAGAATTATTAATCCAAATCAATTCACTTTATGTCCCGATCCAACACATCGTCACCTATGACAACGCGCCAATGTTTCTATTCACGGAGTCCAACTCCGATGGCCAAGACAAACCATCTCCCAAAAGGGATATAGACAACATAACAATCTTTACATGAATAAAGCGCCCAACTTTATTCCCTCGATTGCGGATCATATATTTTAGACCATCACCTTAAGAGTCGTGTCTACCGCACAATCATCCCATCATATGCCCAACTCTTAAGGTTTAGACTGACAGTCTCAGACTACTGTTTGCTTATCATACATTCAACGAATATGAACGTAAAGAGGACAATATTTGGTATATATAAATGAATAAATTCTTTATTGATAAAAATGTCTCCAAAAACGTATTACATTTTTACTCCTTAGAGCATACATGTCTAACAAATACTTTGATCTAAAATTTTTAAAATTCTGCTGTATACTATTTTTTCAACAATTGGTATCAGAGCCATGGTTTTTACATAAATTTATGAGTTTGTGATCATACTATATGTATAAATTTTGTGATTTTAATCTCTCTTATGCTTGAATTTAATTTTATAGAGAGTTGGCATTCTAGGTTTCTATATAATTTTATGTTGTCATGGATTATGTGGTGAATGTTCATTAATTAATTATGGTTGATTAAATGGTTGTTTAATTATTTGTTAATTAATTAATTTATACTGGTTATGGTTCCTTAGAGGTTAGAATGTGTATCTAAGTTTTTCATGTAATTAGATGGCGGACTATCATCTCCATCTAGGAATTATTATTTTTAAATTTGTATGAATTTTGTAATTAAATAATTATTCGAAGAAGACAGATCTAGAAGGCGGATCTAGACGATAGATGATGACACTCCAAGGTATATCCTGAGTCTCTAATTTTATGTTTTTGAATTGTTGAAAATAAAATTGATAAATTGCATTAAAAATTGTATTTTTTGGAACGGGTGATTTTTGCTTGGTTGGCAGGCCGATGGTCGTAGATCGGCAGGCCGAACATGAGGTTCGACAGGCCAACAACAGGGCAAAAATTAGGTGGCAGGCCAAACTTCTAGTTCGACAGACCGATCTGTCGTGAATCGGTAGGCCGATCTGGGAAGATCGGTAAGCCGATGGGTCATGACTGGCATGCTAATCATCCAAATTGGCTTGCTGGCAGAGAGCTGGAAACTTTTCCAAAAAAGGTGTAATTTTTCAATGCAGTTTTAATTTTATTTTTTGGACAATTTTGAGAGACATTAAATTTGGATATGACCAGAAATATGAAGTATTCGATTCATACGGGATTAAAGACTCAAAGATGGACATTACATGATGAGAGATACAACCTCAGAATTCAAAGATGAAGAATTGATAATATGTTTCAATTATTCTCTTGTAATCATTGATTTCTATTCTCTAGGGTGGAACCATAATATTACGGTTATTATTTTGCTCGTAGCTTTACTTGATTGCTTTGCTTGTCTGCATTATAATATGATTTGTCATGTATATTGACAACATGTCATATAGAATAGGGAGTGCCACTCATGTTAAAATTGCTCATGCATATTCTTAAAATAAACCTTAATTTCAAAATATTGAGTGGGAACAGGTTTTCGAAGAGAGGACCTACGGCCTTCATCGTTGGTCCATAGGAAGAACATGGTGGTCCCTACCCCTAGGAAGGGATTTCTATCATGTACCAGAATGGATCTTTAAAAGAATAAGGTATTTTAGCATGATTTATGGTTACATACCCCCAGGTGGTGATTATAAATGATGGATAAAATATTGAAACAATGGTTATACACTCACCTTAATTTTATTATTAACCTCCCCTAGGAGCTCTGTTAATAAAATTAATGGCCAAAGAAATGATTATTAATATATGCTGCATCATACGGGTCCTAGATGGCATTATTAATCAAGAGTGGATCCATCTTCCTGATTGAATTTGGCATGACTCCCCTCGGACCTTATTGAATTCTGAGTTGGGAATTATCGTTGTCAGGTTGTGATATTTTCAAGGTTTTAACACATAAACACATTTGTATGTTTTTACATGATTGTGTTATCTTACTAAATTATCATTGTATGTTTACTTATATTTGGTATATGATTCTTTATTGTAGATTAAAAATGTCTAAAAATGCTTTATCTTCGATACTTGATAAAAACCTATTGACTAGAGAGAATTATAATGATTGAAAATGGAACCTGGATATCGTTCTCTCATTTGAGAAACTGAAATTTGTCCTGACAGCCCCTTGTCCTCCCGAGCCTACAGGAGATTCCACTAATGAGCAATTCCAAGCATACGATCGCTGGAAAGATACAAATGATCAGGCCCACTGCTATGTTATGGCTAGCTTGAATAATGTACTGTAGGCTTAACATCAGGATTATGAGGCTGCGAAGCAGATCTTGGATGATCTTGAAGACATGTTTGGAGGCTAGGCCATAACAAAGCGGCAAGGGGCGCTTCGAAAACTCTTGAACTACAGGCAGAGGCCAGGTTCATCTATAAAGGAGCACATGATGTTGGTTATAGGTTACCTCACTGAGGCTCAAACTAATGGAGTCGACATGGATGATGAAACTCAGATGACTATGGTCTTTGAGACTTTGTCAAAGGAATTTATTCTATTTAGAGCTACTTTTTATTTAAGCAATAGGCGGGATATGACCTTAACAAAATTAATGAAACAGTTGCAAGAGTTTGAACTGCTGATCAGGGAGTCTCCTACGGGTGGAGAGGCCAATTGGTAGCTGCTTCTAGTTCCAATCTTAATTCTAGGAATGGAAAGAAACAACGGGCCAAGAACAAGAAGTCTTCTATTCCTGCTAGCACCAAGAGCAAGAAAAAGAAGAAAAAGAACCTGAAGAAGCTTAAGTGCTTCTTCTGCAGGAAGGTCGGGCACATAAAAAAGCATTACAAGGACTTCCTTTCCAAAGGATGTAGGTGTGATCTTCTATATTTAGAAACTTGTTTGGTTGAGGAATCCAGTGACATTTGGGTCATAGATTCTGGTGCAACTAAACATGTTTGTATTTCTCTGTAGGGGTTCAAAGAAACGAGAAGTCTACTACATGAAGACTTCACGCTTTGGATGGGCTATGGATCCTTAGTCTTAGCGGAAGAAGTGGGAGACGTCCATCTTTATTTTGATAATTATAGGAATTTAATTTTGCAAGATTGTTTTAATGTTCCTAAATTTAAAAGGAATTTAATTTCTATAGCTTGTTTATTTAAAGACTCCTATTTGGTTTCTTTTAATGATAAAGTGGTGATTCGTAAAAACAAATCTTTTATCTGTTCTGGATGGATGCAAAATAATCTATATTTTATCAAACTTAAGAAGGACTACCTGCTTAATGCTGAGATGAATGATAATAACTCTAAAAGACTTAAAACTTCTCACTCTAATAAGACTTATCTTTGGCATTTGCACCTTGGTCATATTAACCTGAATAGGTTTCAAAGGTTGGTAAGGGATGGACCTTTAAGTCACTTAAAGGTGGAATCTATACCTCAATGTGAATCTTGTTTAGAGGGTAAAATGACCAAAAGACCATTTGGGTCTAAGGACAATAGGGTCGAAGGGGTTCTAGAACTTGTGCATAGTGATGTTTACGGACCAATGAACATCAGGGTACAAGGAGGGTATGAGTACTTTGTTACTTTTATTGACGATTACTCAAGATATGGGTATGTGTACTTGATGCACTACAAAGCAAAACTTTTGACAAGTTCATGGAGTTTCAGGCTAAAGTGGAAAAGCAATTGGGTAGACCCATAAAGGTACTTCGATCCGGTCGAGGTGGAGAATACCTTTCTGATGAGTTATTAGGACACTTATTAGATAATGAGATTTTATCCCATTTGACTGCGCCAAGCACTTTGCAGCAGAATGGCATAGCCTAGAGAAGGAATAGGACTTTATTGGACATGGTCAGGTCCATGATGAGTTATTCATCATTGCCTTTATCTTTTTGGGGATATGCACTACAAACCGCATGTTATCTTTTGAACAATGTACCATCAAAATCGATCCCTAAAACTCCTCACGAGTTATGGACGGGCATGAAGACATCCTTAAACCATATTCGTATATGGGGATGTCCGGCTCATGTCCTGTTTAAGGATCTGAATAAGTTGGAAGCACGTTCAAAAGTTTGCGTGTTTATAGGATATCCAAAAGGGACTGAAGGGGGTTATTTCTATAACCCAAAGGAAAATAAAGTCATAGTTTCAACTAATGCAACTTTCCTTGAGGAGAGTTACATAGACAAATTTAAACCTCGAAGCAAAGTGGTGCTTGAGGAGTTAAGGAGTGATCCGATCACTCTGGAGGTTCCAAATAAAACCATTCCGATCAGTGTAGAAAAACCAAACGAACCTCAACAACAACTTAAGGGGCTTCGACGTAGTGGGAGGATCGGGCGTCAACCTGAGAGGTATATGTTCAATGGGAAAGTCTTTTTGGCTAAACCAGATGAACATGACAGGGATCCTTATACTTACGCGGAGGCTATGGAGGATCTTGATTCAAAACTCTGGACAGAGGCCATGAACATAAAGATGAAGTCTATGGAGACTAATTAGGTCTGGGAGCTTGTGGATCTTCCCGATGGGGTAAAACCCATAGGGTGTAAGTGGATCTACAAGAAGAAAAGAGGAGTGGATGTAAAGGTCGAAACCTTTAAGGCTAGACTGGTAGCTAAGGGTTACATGCAAAAGGAAGGAATCGATTATGAGGAAACCTTTTTGCCTGTAGCCATGCTTAAGTCCATCCAGACTCTCTTGTCCATAGCTACCACTCTCGACTATGAGATTTGATAGATGGATGCCAAGACGGCTTTTCTAAATGGCTATCTTGATGAGTCCATTTATATAGAATAACTAGACAGGTTCAAGGTCAAGGGTCAAGAGGTAAGGTTTGTAAGCTGCTTAAGTCAATTTATGGACTTAAGCAGGCTTCTCGTTCTTGGAACATAAGATTTGATCAGGTGATCAAGACTTATGGGTTCTCATAAAATGTGGATGAGCCATGTGTTTACAAACACATTAAGGATGGGAAGTGGTTTTTCTACTGCTCTATATAGATGACATTCTGCTAATTGGCAATGATGTTGGGGCATTGTCATTGGTCAAATTATGGTTGACCAAGCAGTTTGACATGAAAGATTTGGATGAGGCTAATTGTGTTCTTGGTATCTAGATCTTTTGGGATAGGAAGAACAAAATGATAGCTTTGTCCTAGGCTAGCTACATAGATAAAATTCTCAAGAGGTTTGCAATGCAGGATTCTAAGAAAGGTGGGCAACCATCTAGGCCTGGAATTACTTTTTCTAAGAAAGGCTCTCCAAAGTCTGAGAAAGAAAGAGAATACATGAAAATTGTGCCTTATGCTTCGGTAGTGGGTAGTCTCATCTATGCCATGCGTTGCACAAGACCAGATATTTATTATGCGGTTGGGATTGTAAGTCGATTTCTGGCAGATCCAGGACCAAACCATTGGGTTGCAGTAAAGCATATTTTCAAGTACCTGAGAAAAACTCGAGGGTATATGCTTGTATATTCAGGTGGGGACTTGACTCCTCTAGGATATACTGGCTCAGATTTTCAATCCTGTCTAGATTCTAGAAAATCGACTTCGAGTTTTGTGTTTACTCTAGGCGGCGGTGCCATAAGTTGGAGAAGTGTGAAGCAAGATTGCACTTCAAATTCAACAATGGAGGCCGAGTATGTGACAGCTAGTGATGCTTCGAAATAAACAGTGTGGCTCCGTAAGTTCCTTGGGGATCTTGAGGTAGTTCCTGGTATAGATAAGGCGGTATCACAGTATTGTGATAACAGTGCAGTGGTAGCTAATGCTAAGGAACCAAGATTTCACAAGAAGACTAAGCATATTGATCGAAAGTATCATGTGATAAAGGACTTCGTTGAGGGCAGGCATGTCACGGTGTACAAGATCGCGTTAGAGGACAATTTAGCTGACCCATTTATGAAGACACTTATTGAGAGAGTCTTCGAGAGGGATGTGAAAGCTATGGGGATGTGAGATTTGTTATATTTACTCACTTAGTGCAAGTGGGAGATTGTTAGACATGTATACCCTGAAGAGTAAAAATGTAATAAGTTTTTGTAGAGATTTTTATCAATAAAGAATTTATTCATTATTTATATACCAAATCTTGTCCTCTTTACGTTCATACTTGTTGAATGTATGTTAAGCAAACAAAAGTCTAAGACTGTCGGTCTAAACCTTTAAGAATTGGGCATATGATGGATAGATTATGCGAAAGACATAATTCTTAAGGTGATGGTCTAAATTATAAGATCTGCAATCAATAGAATAAAGTTGGGTACTTTATTCATGTAAAGATTGTTATGTTGTCTATATCCCTATTGGGAGATGGTCTGTCTTGACCATCGGAGGTGGACTCTATGAATAGAAATGTTGGCATGTTGTCAAAGGTGACAATGTGTTGGATCAGGACATAAAGTGAAGAGATTTGGATTAATAATTTTATCTCAGCAAATTGCTTCACTTTAGACAATCATCTGTATTGTATCTTAATCCTGAGACGAATAATGGTGTGCCTGTCTTAACTTGTGTCTTTTGATGTACCAAAATGTGACACCCACATCTTAATAGTGGTGTGCATGCCGGTACGTTAGAGGCATGACTCTTGATAGCATAGACCTGTTATTCATAGATATGGAATCCATAGCTCCTCTTTAGGAGTAGTGATATCCTCTAATATGCGTTATCCTATAATTGCAAAACTAGAGCGCTCAACCATTTGGATACATAGGTGTAACCGAATGGTATACTGTCTTTGGATGGTAAGTTTTCTGATGGTGAAATAATGGAACGTAAGATAAAAATAATCGGGAAGGTAAGACAGAACTTCTCCTTAAACCGGTTATGGAGCATCCTATGGGGATACGATGCACTATGATATGTGATGGAGACTTTGCTATACGGGCTTCGTAAATCTATGCGGTTTGAGAGTGCAGCTCCAAGCTTTTGGTGGAGTAGCGTTAGAGTTGATAATTATGAAATGTATATCTAGGATATTGGGTTTCGTAATTATCGGGAGTTTGAACTATATAGGTCCATTTGGTCCCCTTTGCTAGCTCACAATATCGTGTAACGATACAACATGCTTTTCTAATAATTGGTGACTTATGTCAGATTTATTAGATTGATTGAAATTCAGAAGAATTAAATAATTCATGTCTGTTTGTTAGTTGAATTAATTTTGTGATAAAATTAATTCAAGATAAACTTGTTGAATTATTGGGATTGGATAATTATTGTCTGTTTATCAGTTGATTTAATTTTAGATAAATTAAATCAAGATAAACTTGTAGAATTATTAGGAATTCATTTATTTTCCTAGAGATTATCTAGATAAAGTTGTTTTAACTAGATAACTTCTTTATTGGGTTATTTGAATTAAAACTGAGACTTTATCCTATAGAATCTCGGGTGGAAAATAAAAGATTCGCTAAGATCTTTTTTCGACAGTTCGGCATACTGATCCTCAAGTTTGGCCTGCCAATGGGGTAAGTTCGGCCTATCGATTAGGCAGATTGGCCTGCTGATGTACGAAAAAAGATTACGCGTTTTCATGCGGATTTTATCAGATATTGATCCGAATTTGATTCTGATTCAAATTTTTGAGACCTAATCTAATAAGGACTGACCCTAGACCCAACCTCTGTAAATAGGGAGTAAGTCACATAAGCTATTTAAATCAATTGAGAGATTAAGAGAGATACTCTACTGTTGACAATCTGAAACTCCTTGAGAGCTCTTGTTCACAAATCATGAGCACTAGCCTTGGGTTCTTTCAATTGTTTGGAAGGAGAGTCACCTAGAGGAAGAGCTGTACGTGTGAACCCACACTCAGTTAAATCGTGGATAGAGAATAGCAAAGAAGACTAGTTGGTTGAGGCTCTTTCGGAACGTTACTTCTCTTCACAGATTGCAGAAGTTCTTCGGCATTCAAATGTTAGTAAGATCTGGTTAATTTATGCATATGGCATGTCAAACTTGTGTTTTGGAAAATACTTTGATATAAATTTTTAAAATTCTACTGCGTGCTATTTTTCCAACAATCACCAGCATCAACGATGTCACAGCAAGCTACAGGATACTATATTTATATTAAAAAAATTATATGTGAATACATAAATTTACCGGGACCTTGTCGACGGTCAGGAAATATAATATTTATATAAAAATAAAAATATTACAAAAATTTACAAACTCCTTGCTGGAACATTAGTGGCAGAAGAATACAATATTTCCAATATAATACTGTATTTCTCCTTATGGACGTAAAAAATACATAAAAATTAACTATCTAGTCATGTGCACATCAAACATCTGATAGAGAGGAATCAAATGGAGTCAATGTAACACCCCGAATTTAATTAAGTAATATTAGTGTATAAGATGGTGAATTAGTGTGCCATGATGTATTTTTAAACTTAATCTGATTATTTTGTGATATTTCTAAATTAATGTAATTTTTAATTATTTTAATCATTTTTAATTACTCTTGATTATTTTTATTTGTTATTTTTATTAGACATGTATGCCCTAAGGAGTAAAAATGTAATAAGCTTTTGGAAACAGTTTTATCAATAAAGAATTTATTTATTGTTTATATACCAAATCTTGTCCTCTTTACGTTCATGTTTGTTGAATGTTTGTTAAGCAAACAAAAGTCTGAGACTGTCGGTCTAAACCTTTAAGAATTGGGCATATGATGGACAAATTATGTAGAAGACACGATTCTTAAGGTGACAGTCTAAATCATAAGATATGCAATCGAGGGAATAAAGTTGGGTGCTTTATTCATGTAAAGATTGTTATGTTGTCTATATCCCTAATGGGAGTGGTTTGTCTTAGCCATCGGAGGTGGACTCTACGAATAGAAACTTTGGCACATTGTCATAGGTGATGATGTGTTGGATTGGGACATAAAGTGAATAGATTTGGATTAATAATTCTGTCTCGGCAAATTGATTCACTTTAGACAATCATTTGTATTGTATCTTAATCCTGAGATGAATAGTGGGTCTGTTGTTTTGACTTATGTCTTTTGATGTACCAAAGGGTGACACCTACATCTTAATAGTGGTACGCATGCCGGTATGTTGGAGGCATGACTCTTGTTGGCGTAGACCTGTTATTCATAGATATGGAATCCACAGCTCCTCTTTAGGAGTATTGATATCCTCTTATATGCATTATCCAGTAACTGGAAAACTGGAGCGCTCAACCATTTGGATACATAGGTGTAACCGAATGGTATACTGTCTTTGGATGGTAAGTTTTCCGATGGTGAGATAATGGAACATAAGATAAAAATAATCAGGAAGGTAAGACAGACTTGTCCTTAAGCCGGTTATGGATAATTTGTGTTCTCTATAGGCATGAGTATAAGGACGAGAATTATTGTCTAGTTTGTCAACAAGCAAGGTGGAAGAAAGGAAAGGAGCCAAAAGACAACAAGAATGGAGTGCCAAAGAAAGTGTTATGGTACATTCCATCGATATCATGTTTGAGGCATTTATTCAGAAACTCAAAACATGCCAAGAATTTGACATGGCATCATGACAAACGGGTGGATGATGGAATGCTTAGACACCCGACGGATTCACCACAATGGAAGACTCTTGAAGCCAACATCCCAACTTTAGTGCGGATCCAAGAAACATACATTTCGCTTTGTCGACAGATGGAATGAACCCACATGGTAACATAAGTAGTAGGCATAGCACTTGGCCCGTAATACTTGTTAACTATAATCTCCCTCCAAAGATATGCATGAAGCGAAAGTTTTTAATATTGTCTTTATTGATTTCGGGTCCTCACCAACCAAGCAATGACATTGATGTATACTTGGCACCATTAATCGATGACCTAAAAAAGTTGTGGGAAAATGGAGTTGAAACTAGAGATGCTTACTGAAAAGAGACGTTCACACTCCGTGCAATGTTGATATGGACAATTAACGACTTCCCTACATATTGCAATTTATCTAGTTATTCGGTGAAGAGTTCTATTGGTTGTCCTATTTGCATGACGGAAACGTCTCACAAACGGTTGAAGAATGGAAAGAAAACCATTTTTCTTGGTCATAGAAGATGGTTGCCAAGAGATCATCGCTACCGCAAACAAAAGAAAGCCTTTGATGGCAACAGCGAAGAAAAAGACCCTCCTTGCCCTTTGACAGGTGAACAAATATTTGAAATAGTAAAAGATATAAGAGTCGTATTTGGTAAGAGAAAGCGAGGTAAGGACAAGCCACCAAATGATGGACCATGGAAAAAGGATCAATCTTCTTTGATCTTCCCTACTAGAAGACACTTTTTGTTCGTCATTGCTTGGATGTTATGCATATTGAGAAAAACGTTTGTGAATCCATAGTCGGCACGTTGCTTGACATTCCAGGCAAGACTAAGGATGGGAAAAAAGCTCGGTTGAATCTCATAGAAATGGAGATTAGACCTAATTTTTTTCCCGAGAAAAGAGGGAACCGTACTTACTTACCTTTGGCAAAGCACACGTTATAAAGAGCGGAAAAGAGAAAGCTCTATGAATAGCTTGCTTCATTACAAGTGCTGGACGAGTATTCTTCGAACTTCAAAAAGTTGGTGTCAGTGAGGGATTTGAAACTTATTGCCATGATAACACACGATTGTCCTGTATTGATGCAGCAATTACTACCACTTGCTTTACGAGAAATTCTAGCAAGGGATGTGAGATTTGCAATTTCTAAGTTGTGCTCGTTCTTCAATTCAATATGCTCGAAGGTCATTGATCCACTTGTGCTAGATTCACTACAATCGGAGTTGGTGTAAACCTTATGCATGCTTGAAAAGTATTTTCCACTGGTATTTTTTGACATCATGATTTATTTAATGGTACACTTAGTACGTGAAGTTAAGTTATGCAGACCGGTGTATTTGAGATGGATGTACCCATTTGAAAGATATATGAAGGTTTTGAAGGGCTATATGAAGAATCGAAATAGGCCGAAGGGATGTGTTGTAGAAAGTTACATAGCTGAGGAATTGGTTGAATTTTGCTGCAAGTACCTATCTAATGCAGACATAATTGGGGTGCCAAAGACTATAAACATTGAGGCTAGGGGACTATCTATGGGCAATCCTTCATCAGTAAATCGAGAGGAGTGGGAGCAAGCTTGTCTTTATGTCTTGCATAATGCTAATGAAGTGGAGCCTTTCATTGAGGTGCACATGAACGAATTAAAAAAAGCATACCCAAAAAGAGCAAGAAATGAGAAGTGGTTGCAAGATGAACACAACCGGACCTTTCGGTTGTGGATTAGAGCACACATCTATGGCAAGTGCTCCACATCAGAAGATGAAGGCATGTCACAGGAGTTGAAGAACCTAGCTAGAGGACTGTCATCGGTAATTACTATTGGAAAAAAAAAGTGTGAGGTGCGCAGTGGAAATTTTAAAAATTTTAACATCAGAGTATTTTTTTAAAACACAAGTTTGACACGCCATATGTATAAATTAAACAGATCTTACTAACCTTTATGTACCGAAGAACTTCTGTGACCCGTGAAGAGAAGTAACGTTCTAGAAGAGCCTCAACCAACTGGTCTTCTTTGCTATTCTCTATCCACGATCGGAGTGAGTGTGGGCTCACACATACAGCTCTTCCACCGGTGACTCTCCTTCCAACCAATCAAGAGAACCCAAAGCTAGTGTTCGTGATTTTTGAACAAAAGCTCTCAAGGAGTTTTTTAGATGCTCACCAGAAGAGTATCACTCTTAATCTCTCAAATTGATCTAAGTAACTCATGAGACTTACTCCCTTTATATAGCGATTGGTCCTGGGGTCAGTCCTTATCAGATTAGGTCTCAAAAACTCGAAACAGAATCAAGTTTGGATCAATATCTGATAAGATCCGCGTGAAAACGTGTAATCTTATCTATCGCTGATCGGCAGGCCGAACAGGCCCCATCGACAGGCCAAACACGTAGATCGGTAGGCCGAACTGTTGCGTAAATATCTCCACGAATCTTTTATTTTTCACCCGAGATTCTATAGGATAAAGTCTCAGTTTTGATTCAAATAACCCAATAGAGAAGTTATCTGATCAAAACAAACTTTATCAAGATAATCTCTAAGAAAATAAATCAATTCACAATAATTCTACAAGTTTATCTTGATTTAATTTATCCAATTAAATCAACCGATAAACAAACAAGAATTATCCAATCCCAATAATTCAACAAGTTTATCTTCAATTAATTTTGTTACAAAAATTAATTTAACCAATGAATAGACATGAATTAATTGATTCTTTCAAATTTTAAACCAATCTGATAAATCCGACATAAGTCACCAATTATTGAAAAAGCATGTCGTAACGTTACAGGATTTTGTGAGCTAGCAAAGGGGACCAAAATGGACCTATAAAGTTCAAGCTCTCGATAATTATGAAACCCAATATCCTAGATATACATTTCACAATTATCAACTCTAACGCTACTCCACTAAAAGCTTGGAGCTACACTCTCGAACTTTATAGAATTACGAAACCCATATAACTAAGTCTCCATGACATATCAAAGTGTATTGTATCCCCATATGATAATCCATAATCAGCTTAAGGACAAGTTCTATCTTACCTTCCGGATTATTTTTATCTTACGTTCCATTATCTCACCATTAGAAAACTTACCATCCAAAGATAGTATACCATTCGGTTACACCTATGCATCCAAATGGTTGAGCGCTCCAGTTGTCCAATTACTAGATAACTCATATAAGAGGATATCATTACTCCTAAAGAGGAGCTATGGATTCCATATCTATGAATAACAAGTCTACGCTATCAAGAGTTATGCCTCCAATGTACTGGCATGCATACCACTATTGAGATGTGGGAGTCACCCTTTGGTACATCAAAAGACACAAGTCAAGACAACGGGCCCACTATCCATCTCAGGATTAAGATACAATACAAATAATTGTCTAAAGTGAATCGATTTGTCAAGACAGAATTATTAGTCCAAATCAATTCACTTTGTGTCCTGATCCAACACATCGTCACCTATGACAACATGCCAATGTTTCTATTCACAGAGTCCAACTCCGATGGTCAAGACAAACCATCTTCCAATAGGGATATAGACAACATAACAATCTTTGCATGAATAAAGCACCCAACTTTATTCCCTCGATTGCAGATCATATGTTTTAGACCGTCACCTTAAGATTCGTGTCTTTCGCATAATCAGTCCATTATATGCCCAATTCTTAAAGGTTTAGACCAACAGTCTCAGACTACTGTTTCCTTAACATACATTCAACAAATATAAACGTAAAGAGGACAAGATTTGGTATATGTAAATGAATAAATTCTTTATTGATAAAAATGTCTCCAAAAACGTATTACAATTTTACTCCTTAGGGCATACATATCTAACAATCTTCCACTTGCATTAAGTGAGTAAATACAGCAAATCTCGCATCCCCATAGCTTCCACATGTTTCTCGAAGACTCTCCCTGTAAGTGTCTTTGTAAATGGATCAGCTAAATTGTCCTCTGATGCGATCTTGCACACCGTGACATGCCCGCCCTTAATAAAGTCCTTTATCACATGATACTTCCAATCAATATGTTTACTCTTCTTGTGAAATCTTGGTTCCTTAGTAAATATAGCATTAGCTACTGTCGCACTGTTATCATAGTATAGTGATACCGCCTTATCCATGCCAGAAACAACCTCAAGATCCTCAAGGAACTTAAGAAGCCATACTGCTTCTTTTGAAGCATCACTAGCTGCCACATACTTGGCCTCCATCGTTGAATCCGAAGTGTAATCTTGCTTCGCACTTCTCCAACTGATGGCACTGTCACCCAGAGTAAACACAAACCCCGAAGTCGATTTCCTAGAATCCAGACGAGATTGAAAATCTAACTCAATATATCCTAGAGGAATCAGGTCCTCACCCAAATATACTAGCATATACCCTCGAGTCCTTCGTAGGTACTTGAAAATATGCTTTATCGCAACCTAGTGGTTCGGTCCTGGATTTGCCTAAAATTGACTTACAATCCTGATCGCATAACTAATATACGGTCGTGTGCAAAGCGTGGCATACATGAGACTACCCACTACTGAAGCTTAAGGCACCTTCTTCATGTATTCTCTTTCTTCATGAGACTTTGGAGAGTCTTTCTTAGAAAGAGTAATTCCAGACCTAGATGGTTGCCCACCTTTCTTGGAATCCTGCATTGTTGTTCAAGTTTGTTTGGTTTTTCTACACTAATCGGAACGGTTTCATTTGGAACCTACAGAGTGATTTGATCACTCCTTAACTCCTCAAGCACAACTTTGCTTCGAGGTTTGAAGTCGTCCATGTAACTCTCCTCAAGGAAAGTTGCATTAGCAGAAACCACGACTTTATTTTCCTTTGGGTTATAAAGATAACCCCCTTTAGTCCCTTTTGGATATCCTACAAACACACACACTTTCGAACGTGCTTTCAAATTATTTGGATCCTTAAATAGGACATGAGTCGGACATCCCCATATGTGATTATAGTTTAAGGATGTCTTCCTTCTTGTCCACAACTCGTGAGGAGTTTTAGGGACCGATTTTGAAGGCACATTGTTCAAAAGATAACATGCGGTTTGTAGTGCATATCCCCAAAAGGATAAAGGTAATGATGAATAACTCATCATGGACCTGACCATGTCCAACAAAGTCCTATTTCTTCTCTCTGCTACGCCATTCTACTGCAGAGTGCCTGGCGCAGTCAAATGGGATAAAATCCCATTCTCTAACAAGTGTCCCAAGAACTCATTAGAAAGGTATTCTCCACCTCGATCGGATCGAAGTGCCTTTATGGGTCTACCCAATTGCTTTTCCACTTCAGCTCGAAACTCCCTAAACTTGTCAAAAGTTTTGCTTTTGTGGTGCATCAGGCACACATACCCATATCTTGAGTAATCGTCAATAAAAGTGACGAAGTACTCATACCCTCCTCGTGCTTGGATGTTCATCGGTCCGCAAACATCACTATGCACAAGTTCTAGAACCCCTTCGGCCCTATTGCCTTTAGACCCGTATGGTCTTTTGGTCATTTTACCCTCCAAACAAGATTCACATTGAGGTATAGATTTCACCTTTAAGTGACTTAAAGGTCCATTCCTTACCAACCTTTGAATCCTATTCAGGTTAATGTGACCAAGGCGCAAATGCCAAAGATAAGTCTTATTAGAGTGAGAAGTTTTAAGTCTTTTAGAGTTATTATCATTCATCTCAACATTAAGCAATAAGTCCATCTTAGGTTTGATAAAATATAGATTATTTTGCATCCATCCAGAACAGATAAAAGATTTGTTTTTATGAATCACCACTTTTTCATTAAAAGATACCATGTAGGAGTCTTTAAATAAACAAGATACAGAAATTAAATTCCTTTCAAATTTAGGAACATAAAAACAATCTTGCAAAAATAAATTCCTATAGTTATCAAAGTAAAGATGGACGTCTCCCACTGCTTCTGCTAAGACCAAGGATCCATCGCCCATCCGAAGCATGAAGTCTTCATGTAGTAGACTTCTCGTTTTTTTAAACCCCCACTAAGAAACACAAACATGTTTAGTTGCACCAGAATCTATGACCTAAATGTCACTGGATTCCTCAACCAAACAAGTTTCTAAATAGAGAAGATCACACCTACCTCCTTTGGAAAGGAAGTCCTTGCAATGCTTCTTAATATGCCCGACCTTACCACAGAAGAAGCATTTAAGCTTCTTTGGGTTCTTCTTCTTCTTCTTCTTCTTGCTCTTGGTATTAGCAGGAATAGAAGACTTCCCATTCTTGGCCCGTTGCTTCTTTCCATTCCCAGAGTTAGAATTGGAACCAGAAGCAGCTACTATGTTGGCCTCTCCACCCGTAGGAGACTCCCTGATCAGCAGTTCGAACTCCTGCAACTGTTTCATCAGTTTTGTCAAGGTCATATCCCGTCTATTGCTCAAATTAAATGTAGCTCTAAACGAAATAAATTCCTTAGATAGAGTCTCAAAGACCATAGTCATCTGAGTTTCAGCATCGATGTCGGCTCCATTGTTTTGAGCCTCAACGAGGTAACCCATGACCAACATCATATGCTCCTTTACAGATGTCCCCGGTCTCTGTCTACAGTTTAAGAGTTTTTGAAGCGCCCCTTGCCGCTTTGTTATGGCCTGGCCTCCAAACATGTCCTCAATATTATCCAAGATCTGCTTCGTAGTCTCATAATCTTGATGTTGAGCCTGCAGCACATTATTCATGCTGGCCATAACATAGTAGCGGGCCTGATCATTGGCATCTTTCCAGCGGTCATACGCTTGGAATTGCTCATTAGATGAGTCTCCCATAGGCTCAGGAGGACAAGGGGTTTCCAGAACATATTTCAGTTTCTCAAAGGACAGGATGATATCCAGGTTCTATTTCCAATCATTATAATTCTCACCAGTTAAGAGGTTTTTGTCAAGTATCGATGATAAAGTGTTTTTACACATTTTTAATCTACAATAAAGAATCACATACCAAACATAAGCAAACATATCATAATAATTTAGTAAGATAACACAATCATGTAAAATCATACAAATGTGTTTATGTGTCAAAACCTTGAAAATATCACAACCTTACAACGATAATTTCCAACTCAGAATTCAACAAGCTCCTAGGGGAGTCATACCAAATTCAATCAGGAACACAGATCCCCTCCTGATTAATATATGCCATCCAGGACCCGTATGATCCAGCATATATTAATAATCATTTTTTTGGCCATTAATTTTATTAACAGAGCTCCTAGGGGAGGTTAATAATAAAATTAATGTGACTTTATAACCATCGTTTCAATATTTTAACCATGATTTATAATCACCACCTAGGGGTGTGCAACAATAAATCATGCTAAAATACCTTATCCTCTCAGAGATCCAATCTGGTACATGATAGAAATCCCTTCCTAGGGGTCGGGACCACCATGTTCTTCCTATGGACCAACGATGGAGGCCTTAGGTTCTCTCTTCGAAAACCTTCTCCACTCAATCTTTTGAGGTCAAGGTTTTATTTTAAAATTATGCATGAACAATTTTAATACGAGTGGCACCTCCTATTCTATATGACATGTTATCAATATACATGGCAAATCATATTATAATGCAGACAAGCAAAGCAATCAAGCAAAGTTACAAGCAAAATAATAATAACCGTAATATGTTGACTCCATCCTAGAGAATAGAAAACTAAGATTACAAGAGAATAATCGAGACATATATCGATTCTTCATCCTTGAATCCTCAAGTTGTATCCTTCTTCACATAATTCCCATCTTCAAGTCTTCAATCCCGTATGAATCAAATACTTCATATTTTCGGTCATATCTAAATTTAATGTCTCTCAGAATCGTCTCAAAAATAAAATTAAAACTGCATTGTAAAAATTGCACCTTTTCTGGAAATTTTTCAGCTCTCAGTTGGCAGGCCGATCTGGGTGATCGGCCTGCCGGTCATGCTTCATCGGCCTGCCGATCTAAAAGATTGGCCTGCCGACCCATGAAAGTTCGGCATGCCGAACTAGAAGTTCGGCCTCCCGACAGAGCCAGCCTATTTCTGTCCCACTGTCGGCCTGCCAAACTACACGTCCGGCCTGCCGATATGTGACCATCGGCCTGCCGAACCTTCCGACCGAGCAGAAATCTCCATTCCAGAAAATACAATTTTAATACAATTCATCAATTTTATTTTTAACAATTCAAAAACATAAAACTAGAGACACAGGAAATACCTAGGTGCGCCATCATTAATCTTTTAGATCAACTTCTCGATCCGTCTTCTCTGAATAATTATTTAATTACAAAATTCTTACAAATTTAAAATTAAATAACAATTCTTAGACGAAGATGATAGTCCGCCATCTAATTACCTGAAAAACCTAGATACATATTCTAACCTCTAAGGAACCATAACCGGCATAAATTAATTAATTAATAATTAATTAAAAAACAAATTAATAAACCATAAGTAATTAATGAACATTCACCACATAATCCATGACAACATATAATTATATAGAAACCTAGAGAGCCAACTCTATTTGTAAAATTAAATTCAAGCATTGGAGAGATTAAGATCACAAAATTTATACATACAGTATGATCACAAACTTGTAGATTAAGATCACAAAATTTATACATACAGTATGATCACAAACTTCTAAATTTATGTAAAAACCTTGGCTCTGATACCAATTGTTGGAAAAAAAAAGTGTGACGTGCGCAGCGAAAATTTTAAAAATTTTAACATCAGTGTATTTTTTCAAAAACAAGTTTGACACGCCATATGTACAAATTAAACAGATCTTACTAACCTTTATGTACCGAAGAACTTCTACGACCCGTGAAGAGAAATAACGTTCCAAAAGAGCCTCAACCAACTGGTCTTCTTTGCTATTCTCTATCCACGATCGGAGTGAGTGTGGGCTCACACGTACAGCTCTTCCACCGGTGACTCTCCTTCCAACCAATCAAGAGAACCCAAAGCTAGTGTTCGTGATTTGTGAACAAAAGCTCTCAGGGAGTTTTTCAAGTTTGGATCAATATCTGATAAGATCTGTGTGAAAACACGTAATCTTATCTATCGTTGTCGGTAGGCCGAAAGGCCCCATCAGCAGGCCAAACACGTAGATCGACAGGCCGAACTACTGCATAAATATCTCCATAAATCTTTTATTTTCCACCCGAGATTCTATAGGATCAAGTCTCAGTTTTGATTCAAATAACCCAATAGAGAAGTTATCTGATCAAAATAAACTTTATCAAGATAATCTCTAAGAAAATAAATCAATTCACAATAATTCTACAAGTTTATCTTGATTTAATTTATCCAATTAAATCAACCGATAAATAAACAAGAATTATCCTATCCCAATAATTCAACAAGTTTATCTTAAATTAATTTTATTACACAAATTAATTTAACCAATAAACAGACATGAATTATTTGATTCTTTCAAATTTTAAACTAATCCGATAAATCCGACATAAGTCACCAATTATTGAAAAAGCACGCCGTATCGTTACAGGATTTTGTGAGCTAGCAAAGGGGAACAAAATGGACCTATAAAGTTCAAGCTCTCAATAATTATGAAACCCAATATCCCAGATATACATTTCATAATTATCAACTCCAACGCTACTCCACTAAAAGCTTGGAGCTGCACTCTCAAACTTTATAGAATTACGAAGCCCGTATAGCTAAGTCTCCATGACATATCAAAGTGTATTGTATCCCTATATGATAATCCATAATCAGCTTAAGGACAAGTTCTGTCTTACCTTCTCGATTATTTTTATCTTACGTTCCATTATCTCACCATTAGAAAACTTACCATCCAAAGATAGTATACCATTCGGTTACACCTATGTATCTAAATGGTTGAGCGCTCTAGTTTTTCAATTACAAGATAACGCATATAAGAGGATATCATTACTCCTAAAGAGAAGCTATGGATTCCATATCTATGAATAACAAGTCTACGCTATCAAGAGTCATGCCTCCAACGTACCGGCATGCATACCACTATTGAGATGTGGGAGTCACCCTTTGGTACATCAAAAGACACAAGTCAAGACAACGGGCCCACTATCCATCTCAGGATTAAGATACAATACAAATGATTGTCTAAAGTGAATCGATCTGTCAAGACAAAATTATTAGTTCAAATCAATTCACTTTGTGTCCCAATCCAACACATCGTCACCTATGACAATGTGCCAATGTTTCTATTCACGGAGTCCAATTCTGATGGTCAAGACAAACCATCTCCCAATAGGGATATAGACAATATAACAATTTTTGCATGAATAAAGCGCCCAACTTTATTCCCTCAATTGTGGATCATATGTTTTAGACCGTCACCTTAAGAATCGTGTCTTTCACATAATCAGTCCATCATATGCCCAATTTTTAAAGGTTTAGACCAACAGTCTCAGACTACTATTTGTGTAACATACAGTCAACAAATATGAATGTAAAGAGGTCAAGATTTGGTATATGTAAATGAATAAATTCTTTATTGATAAAAATGTCTCCAAAAACGTATTACATTTTTACTCCTTGGGCATACATATCTAACTGTTACAAGGTACACATCATATTCTATAAATGGTTACACTTTCTACACTGGCAAAGGAATGAGAAGCATCTTGTGCGAAATAGCTGTGTGACTCTCCGTGCTGAGGCTATGCATATTGCCTCTGCCAAGGACAAGAATCCGGTATGTGGGACCATGAACTACTTTGGTTTCATTGAAGATATTTGGAAACTTGATTATGGGGGATTATGTATAGCATTTTTTAAAAGCAAGTGGGCCGACAATAACTATGTTAAGAACGACGATGACAGCATCACGGTGGTTGACTTTAGAAGATTAGGATACAGGATTGATCCCTTCATTATGGCATCACAAGCAATCCAAGTTTTTTATACTACTGATCCCCAAGACATGGAGTTGTCTCTAGTCATCCCGACAAAGCCAAAAATAGTTGTCGAGGGTGAAGAAGTTGATGAAGATTGCGCAGACATCCCTTCATTCACAAAGGGATTGCCACTGGTTGAAGAGATAGATAATTTTGAAGATGATGTTTCGCACTTGCTTTGTGAAGATGTGGAATGGATATGTATTGAGGAACCAATGAAAAAAAAGATAAGAAGATGAGCATCAATAATTTGTATATATGTTAATTTACTTGTAACATTTTTCTTTAATTTATTACATTTTTCAATATTTTCTTAATTTTTTTATATCTATCTATAGTTAAATTTCTGGTGAAAATGGAGATAAAGTATACATTCTGTGCCATTGGATGCTTAACACACGGGCTGGCCACCCTGGGCAGTAAAGAATATTATGTGTGTAAGAAATATTTAAGACAATTTTTTACGACGGTTTTTGGAAAAACAGTTGTGGATAGTATTTTCGATGATAGTTTTTTCAAAAACCATCGTAGAAAGCTTTTAACAGCATTTAAAATGCTATGGAAAGTAGTATTTTTTCACGATAGTTTTTGCAAAAACCGTCAGGGAAGAGCAGTCTTCCACAACGGTTTTGCCATGATGGTTTTTGTCAAATCCAATGGCCATTCCTCACTCTCAGGCCATTCCTCACTCTCTCTCTCAAATCCCTCTTTTTCTCTCTCTAAAATCCCTTTTTCTCCCTCTCTAAAATCTGACCTCCCTCTGCTGCCATCATCTTCACGGTGCCGCCATAGCCTACATGCCACCGGTAAGCTCCTCTTCCCCCTCCCTCTTTCTCTCCTCTTCCCCCTTATCCCACCCACCAACCCCCCCACACATCCGCCTCCTCACCCCCTGCCACCACCCCCCCACCCGCCCCCTATCCACTCACCCCCACCCCCCTAGGCCCCCTACCCCCTTGCCCCCTCCCAACTCGCCCCCACCCCCCAGGCCCCCCACCTGCCCCCTACCCACTAGCCCCCCACCCCCCCATCCAACGCCCCTACCCCCCTTGCCCCCTTGCCACTCGCCCACACCCCCTAGGTCCCCCACCTGCCCCCACCCACCCCAGCCCCCCCACCCTTCCAGCCCCCCCATAGCTACCCCCCCACCCCCCTCGCCCCCTACTCACTCGCCCCTACCCCCCCGGCCTGCCACCCGCCCCCCACCCACCCCCACCCCCCTTGCCCCTAGCCCCTCGCCCCCTCACCCTTCGTCCCTCATTCCTCGGCCCCTCACCCTCACCCACGGCCCCCCCTCGGCCCTAATCCGTGAATATGTGTAATTTGTGAAATTGTGTAATTGAAGTTTTAAGTTTATGAATATGTGTAATATGTTAGGATATGTAAATATGTATAATATGTGATATTATATGAATATGTGTAGTTTGTGAAATTATATATGTAATTGAAATTGTAAATTTGTGAATATGTGTAATAAGTGAAATTATATGAATATGCGAAATTGTGTAATTGAAATTGTGAAATTGTGAATATGTCAAGATTTAATTATGTAAAATTATGTCAATATATGAAATTGTGAATATGTGAAGATGAAAAGTATTTGTGCAATTTGCGGTGAATATTTCAATATGTGAAATTGTGTAATTGAAATTGTAAATTTTTGAATATTTGTAATATGTGAGGTTATGTAAATATGTGTAACATGTAAAATTATATGAATATGTGCAATTTGTAAAATTATATATGTAATTGAAATTGTAAATATGTGAATATGTGTAATATGTGAAATTATATGAATATGTGAAATTGTGTAAACATGTATGAAGTGGAATATGTGAATATGTGAATATATGTAATTTATGATTTAATATTACTATGTATGTGTTAAATGCAAGAAAAATAAGAGCAAAAAATGAATACTCTCTATGGTTGGCCGAGTCGGATATAGAGAGCTCGAGCAATCCTTGGTACATTACTATGTTACTCAAATTACATATATCAATTATTCTATCATTACTATGTTACTAACATAGCGTAACACAGTTTGCAAAGGAGGGCGTGCTACCAACACGGGAGGAGTTGTGGGTAAAATCACGTCAAGGTCCCGATGGCCAGTTTAAAAATCCAAAAGTAGCAGAATTTGGGAACTTGATTGTAAGTTTACTAAACACGAACAATTAATTTGTAATTTAATACGGGTGGATGAAGGATTGCTTGAATAACATGGTTGTGTTGTTGTTTTACAGGATGAATACACAAGGCAACAAAGTCAAGGGAGCTTCTAATCGGTTGGTAATGATGGCATTTTGAGAAGGGCACTAGGGAAAGCAGAACATTCAGGACGTGTTCGTGGTCAATCGAAGTATGTGAAGCAGTCTCAATACTTCGACCTCCAATCAGGTACTTAAAAATTGAATTCCCAAATGTCAAAGATGCAGATGGAGATCACAGAACTGCGGGGTCTTGTGACCGAGCTCATTTCCCAAGGACATGCCAAGTCGACGGGTGATAGCATCTCACAACTTAACAGCTTCAAAACTAGTTGTAACCCTCCCAATAATGTAGCAGAAGCTCCAGAAGCTCCAGAAGTCCAATTGTCAGCTCCTCGTCAGGAGCCCAAACAATGTAGGCTCTTCGTTGAGGATAGAGTTAATGGTGGGTGTGCACTTGTTGTGCTTAGGAAGGTGTGGATGGAGAGTCTTCCAACTGATACAGTTCATGGACGACTATTAGGGGAAGAGAACGTGCACATTAGCATCACTACCATCAGAGTTAGAACAACTGAATTGCCTGTTCCAACACTTGAAGCAACAATTATGGGTGAAGTAGCAAGAAGCTTCATCGTATGGTCGAAGAGGTTAGTTGAAGTCATCGCATTGACGAAGACGAGTCAAGCACCTAGCCATGTTCCACAAGATCTAAGCGAAAAGAAACGCCAAAAAAAGCAAAGCTCTACAAAAGCAAGAGAATTAGAACCTGAGGTAGAACAAGAACAAGAACAAACCGTTACAAATGAGCAACTGCCTACATTTAACTTCACTTCAGTACCTCCAGAATTTATGCAGTTGGCTCTATACGCATATTCTTTCATGCGGGATGGGTCGACGATTTAGTGCCCTATACTGATAAATGTCATTGGTAATGAATTGCCTATCTATGTGGGGTATGAAGATGTTTACTACTTCATCAACTTTGATAAAATTGGGGCAAACTGTATCCTAGTATACCTCTGGTAATAACTCCAGCCTTATTTCATATTTTTAAAATATAGGTAGAGTTGTAAGGTGCTTTAAAATAATTGACTGTATTGTTTTTTATTGTAGTTTTTTGGTCGAATATTGTGAACTTCAAGGCATGGCGCAAAATTTTGGCTTCATATCTTCGGCCATTGTTTCAAGTGCTACAAGAGACCTACAAAGTGATCATAGAGAGCGTGCCACATCACTCCTCCACCTATTAGCTCAAGCACCAAGGGAGAAATTATTCTTCCTACCATACAATGTTGGAGAACATTGGATGATGGGACTTATTTCGCCATGGGAGGACCAAATATATTGGTTTGACCCTCTAGGATGCCCACCATGTGAGGATTTCATATCAGTCATGAGATTATAAGTATTAATCTTCTCTTATAAAATTAACTATTTTTAGTCGCACATAATTGTATCATCTATTAATTTATTATTTAAACATGACACATTGTTAGGGCGCTTAATGATTGGAAGCTTCAAGATGAAAACGGTGTCACAAAACGATCGGACGGAACACTATATTCCAAACGTAAGTATCCAAGACAATAAGGAAGCGTCGAAAGTGGTTTTTTTTATTCTACATTCATGCGGGATATAATTACAAGTGGTATACAAGCCTTTGGAAAAAAAGATTTTTATATACATATGGATATACATGATGTTAGATTACAGTGGATACAATTTGTAAATAGGTATGTGCTCCTTAGATAGGTACACGTCAAAGTAGATTAACAATTGCTCAAAATAGCTAGATCTTGTAAATACCTTGCAATTTTTAATACACACCAATTATTGTATGTAATTAGGGCTTTGATGTAATGGATAAACACACAGGACTAGCCATCCCATAGGAAATAAAAATTTTTGGAGATTTTTTGTTGTTGAAAATACCAATTTTCCACGACGGATTTGTCAAAAACCGTCGTGGAATGGTTTTTGATGAAACTGTTGTGGAAACCCTATAAAACCATCGTGGAACAGTTTTTGATGAAACTGTCATGGAAACTTAGGGTTCCATGATGGTTTTGAATAAACCATCATGGAAATAAAACCGTTGTGGAACCCTAGGGTTTCCATGACGGTTTTTGACTTCCATGATGGTTTTTAACGAAACCGTCACAGAAAATCACTCCATACATCCCCTTCCCGCGCCAATTCTTCTATGACACAACGGTAAAAAATAGTCGTGAAAACTCCATGCTGTATCACAACAGAAGTTTTCACGATAGTTTTTTAACCATCGTGAAATTTTTCCACAATGGTCATAAACAGTCGTGGAATCCACATTTTGTAGTAGTGTATGTATTGTATACAAGAGGATAATATTTAAATATTGTGATCAAAATAGTCAGTAATATATAATTAATTATTCAATTAATGTATGAAATCTTTAATTGAGTGTTACTAATGCATGTCATTTCTATTGACAATAGAATGGTCTAATTTGAACTATTATTTAAGTGAATCATTAAATAAGTACACTGTATATAATGAGATTATGTGAAACTGGGACTTGATATGGTATGACCAGTTAAATAATTTTATTAGAATATAGCAAGTTTTAATTACATCAACTAATAGTCTTATAGAAGATCTTAATCTTGAGTTATTAGCAGACTCCAATTTAAAGAATTATGTCTTTTGATTTCCTAGTTATAGATTCAAGAATCTAATCCCATTCCTTGTATTTTGAAGGCATAGTGAAGTAAGTAACCAAGAATGTTAAAATTATAAGATGAAATTCATTCTTATCTAATAAGAAAGATATATAATTTTCTTGAGTATTGAATAATATGAGCGCTTAATTTGTAATTAAGTTAATGAAATTATTATTCATTAGAAAAATAACAGTTAAGGGTGGAGAAAGTAATTAGAAAGGTTAACCTAGCTCTAATTATAAAGTATTATGTAGGCTCAATTTTCATATAATGACTATATCAAATTAAGATAGATGACTTTAGAATATGAGTAATTATATCTATAATTTTAAGAGTGCAATTCTAAGTTTTAGTGGAGTACATATGGATTAATAATGGTGTAGTATAATAATTAAAATGTTTAATTAATATATCGGTTCTATTAGAGCTTGAAAGTATGGGCCAAAAAGTCCCTCGCCATCCTTGTAAGCATTGTTTGAATAAGTGGAATTACTAGTTTAATTAATTAATTTAGAATATGGAATTCTAAATTAAATACCACTAAAAATAAAATTAATTTTGAATTAATTTGTAATTATTAAATAATAAGATTATTTGAGAATAAATAAATAATAATTAATTTTAGAAATACACAAAGGGTCCCACCCACCA